>JABFEA020000039.1:544901-561101 GCA_019775915.2 Cyphomyrus plagiostoma
TACACATATAGTGTGTACTGGTTTTAAGATAAGACACTTGCATTGTGTACTGGTTTTAATCTAAGACACATGCAACGCGTACTGGTTTTAATCTAATACACATACCATATGTACTGCTTTTACTCTAATACACATATAGTGTGTACTGGTTTTAAGATAAGACACTTGCATTGTGTACTGGTTTTAATCTAAGACACATGCAACGTGTACTGGTTTTACTCTAATATACAACGTGGTGTGTATTGGGTTTAAGACTTTGCGCAATGTGTTGTATTGGTCTCAGGTTAAGACACCTGCAATGGATACTGAGTTTTCCACCAAGACATATACACTACTGTGAATTCTCTCTTCATCAGAACCAGTAAACATGAACTCCAGTAATACAAGCCAACTGTCCAATGAGACCGACTTGAGCAGCCTCTTCACCCGCGAGATTCGGCCTGCACTCTACCTCCTGGTGTTCGGCGTGGGTCTGGTGCTGAACATCCTGGCCGCCTGGATCTTCTTCAGGGAGCTGGGGGGCTCAGGCCTGGTGGTCTACCTGAAGAACATGGTGGTGGCAGACCTGCTGATGCTGTTCGCCATCCCCTTTCTTGTCGCGGGTCAGCTGGGCATCGGTCAGTGGTTCGTGTGCCGCTATGGTGCTGTGCTCTTCTATGGCAGCATGTATGTCAGCATCGTGTTCCTGGGACTCATCGGCCTGGACCGCTACGTGAAGGTGATATGTTCCACTGCAGGCCCTAGTCCTTTCCAGGGGGTGACTTTTGCACACACTGCATCTGTACTGACTTGGGTACTGCTGGCTGTAATAACTCTACCTAACAGCATGCTGAGCAGCAAAAACATAGCGGAACTGGGCGGCACCGCAGATTGCATGCGTTTGAAGACCCCGCTGGGCATCAGCTGGCACCACGCCTCTTCCATCACGTGTGTGTCCATCTTCTGGGTGGTCCTGCTGCTGCTGATCTTCTGCTACGCCGCCATCGCTCGCCGCGTGTCACAATCGCACCAGGGAGAAGCTCGCAGAAAGTCCATGCGTAGCATCATCAGCATCCTGCTGGTTTTCTCCATCTGTTTCGTCCCGTATCACGCATGCCGTGTGCCCTACACGCTCAGCCAGGGCTCCTCCACGTTCTACAGCCAATACACTCGCTACGTCCTCTCCCAGCTGAAGGAGGCCACGCTTCTCCTGTCTGCCTGCAACGTCTGCTTGGACCCTGTGATCTACTTCCTCATGTGCTCAACCTTCCGGAAGGCATTGATCAGGAAGCTGTCATACAGATCTTCTCCAGTCAACAGCAGAGCCGCAACGACTGCCCCAAGCGTCAGCAAAGTGTAAAGGGGTCTCTGAGTCGGTGTGGGGAGAGGTGTTGTGCTTCAGCCTGCGTATAACAGCACCTGTGCCTCATGGTACCATAACCGGATGACAACAGATAGACCCTCCTGTCTCTGAAGATTCCATCATTTAAGGAAGTTACGGGAAATGGCTCGGGGAGGGCGCTGTGTCCAGGGGAGACACAGGAAGTGGCTCTGACAGAAGGTTCCACAACAGGAAGCTGAGCAGGTGCCTGACAGGGACATGAGCACGTCCTCCCTAATGCCTTTTATCTACTTCCTCATCCCATCTAGTGTTTTTATCTCTGCTTGGGGTGAGAATATAAACGCAGCTGAGCAAACATAGCATACAATATTTATACATATCTATATCTGTCACAAAGAGTGACAGATAATTTGCTAAAAATGTCTTACATTCCAGTTTGGATGATTTCTGCTGAAGTGAGATTCTATTAATTCTGTTTTTCTGAATAGGTGGTAGTTTCACAATGTCCTGTTTTTTTTATATATATATATATATTCTATTATTTTGTATAAAGATAAATAGCATTTCAGATATTTGTGGATCTGGTCATTATTGTGAATAGCAGGTATCTCCTACTGAAGCTGTGTTGTGGCTTTGACTTTCACCTTTGATGTGTTTTATAGCAGACCGACACAGTGCTCAATTGCTGCTCAGCTGTGTTTGCTGCTGAAGCCTCATGCAGCCTGAGATCAGTGCTTCTCCAACACCTGCTTGCTCTGCAGATTAATGCATGGATGAGGATACCTGTCCATATTGCGTCTATGCATAGGAATTATCTATAAATCCATCTGCCAATTTTCTATAGCTGAGAAATGCAAGGTTCCCAAGGCTGGGGACACACTAGATAGGATGCCAGTCAGTCACACAACAGGGCAGGACTGGGTCTGTCTTTCAGCATAGTCACATGATGCAATCTACTTGGGGGGGGGGTTGGAGAGGAGGTTTTTTTTGTATGAAAAAGCTGCTGAACAGCATAACCCTCTACTTACTGCCGCTAAGGTATACAGCACCCAGAAATGTCCAGTATCGCCAGACTGTTCATCAGGGGATAAAAGAATCCCTTGGATATTGGAGTTTGAGATATTTCAGTCTTCTGTCCCTTCCCAATATTATCCTTTACAGCAGAGTTCCCTACTTCCAGTCCTGGGGGGCCAGAATCCAGCACAGAATTTCCTGTTCAAACGCACCCAGTAAACCTAGTCATTAGCTGATTAGGATGTTTGAGCAGGGATACCTGGCGCTTCCGGAATGCTGGTTTAGACACATCATACAGTGATGACAAAACTCCTTGGCTAGGGTCACTGGGGTTGGTGGCACGAAAACGAGGACGGTTTGTCGCTCACAAAATGTGACAGATATGCGATTGTCCAGACGGGGGCCCAAACAGAGGACGTGTCTGGGTAAAGGCGGACTCATGGTAACCCGAGCCCTGGCAGGCTGTGAGAATTCCTGGGGGAACGAACGTCAACGAACACGTTCCAACCCCAAAACATCAACTGAAAATCTGTAACCTCAAAGAAAGCTATTAAATAAAGCCTTTATATCTAAAGCCATATCTTAAAATATCACTCTTCACATTTAGTTAGTGGTACCTGCAGCCTTGCTTATCACCACGTCAGATATAGACGAAAGTATTGGGACACCTGGTCATCACACCAACAGGAACTTTTATGAGATCCCATTCTAAATCCATAAGCATCAGTATGGAGCTGGTCTCCCCTTTGAAGGTATAACAGCTGCCGCTCTTTCCACGAGATTTTGGAGATTTTTTGCCCATTCATCCAGAAGAGCATTTGTGAGGTCAGGCACTGATGTTGAATGTGAAAGCCTGGGTCACAATCTCCATGCTCGTTCATCCCCTCAGTGGGGTTCGAGGTCAGGGCTCTATGCAGGCCCGTAAGGTTCCTCCACACTAAACTCACCCAACCATGTCTTCATGGACCTTGCTTTGTGCACTGGGGCATAGCTATGCTGCAACTTCCCCAAACGGCTCCCACAAAGCTGGAAGCTTAGAATTGTCCAAAATGTCTTGGTATGCGGAAGCATTAAGAGTTCCCTTCACTGGAACTAAAGGGCCTAACCCACCCCATGAAATACACCCCCACACCATTACCCCTCTTCCACCAAACTTTACAGTTGGCATTATGCAGTCAGGCAGGTAACGTTCTCCTGGCATCCAGCAAACCCAGACTCGTCTGTCAGACTGTGAGACAGAGAAGCGTGATTTGTCACAACACAAAACACGTTTCAACTGCTCCAGTGTGCAGTACAGTTGCTCCACCATGGAAGCCCATTCCATGAAGCTCCCGGCATACAGTCTCTATGTGGGGGTTTAATGCCAGAGGACGTTTGGAACGAGTCAACAGAGAGCTGGTGGCACTACGCACCGCAGCACCTTACGGTCCCAGACTGTTACATGTTCTGCCACTTTGTGGATGACTTTCTGTTGTTCCTAAACGCCTACAGTTCAAAATAAACCCACTTACAGTTTACCATGCAATTTCTAGCAAGGAAGAAATTTCAGGAACTGACGTATTGCAAAGAGAGCATCCTATGACTGTACCAGCCTTGAATTCAATGGGCTCTTCAGAACAACCCCAATGTGTCCCAATACTTTTGTCCATAAAGTGTAAATAAGATTGCATGAGAATTATGAGATGATCATAAACATGAGTGATTATATCTTCATACTGAACAGGAAGTCTGCATACAGCACATATTATCCAAAGATCTCTCAGTTTGTCGCAATCATAATGACATTTCATGATTTTAATGTTGTGCAGCATGCAACTTGCTTCTACATCCATATCCTGTCACTTGGTGCACTGTGCAGGGCTCATGCTTGTACCTTTTTCTAAATGCCTGCTCTTTTCTTCATTGACTGTGCTGGTTCAGAACGGCTGAAGTATGGGAGCCAAGCTGGACAGCTAGTAATAACTATGGGAGAATTTCTACGCTGTGTGCTAATCTTCACCGCTGCATGCTGGGAATTAAAGCCAGCCATTCTCACGGCCCCCTGTTCTGTGGCTTTACTCCATTAATCAGTAGCATTTAGCTACATTCTTCCCCAGTCCATGTTTCTTTTCATTTCTTGACATACCTGTACCACCTCCCTCCTTCTCCTTCTTGCTGTCAATGTCCTTTGTTTCCTGTAACACTTTGCTGCCAGTTAAGCTCATGCATGTTCCACATTGTTAGCTGCAATTCAAGGCAGAGCAGGACTGTACCACTTGGGGTGGGGGTGCTCGTTTACTTCCCCAAATTACCGAAAACAGAGACTTGATTCTGCACTGTGATGCAGTGACCTTATGTGTGTGCTTTGGCAATATATGGGAGACATCAAGGGTATGTGATTGCTCGTCTCTTAGCCGACCACATGACAGAGCAAGCCGCTTCATATTAAACAAGAAAGTCCATATTGTTAGCATACAGTAACCGACCAGAAATGGACCACTGGGAAATCTGATTACTACACTAACATTGAACAGACAATCACAGACACAATAACTCACTATAGGCAATTTACAAACAGCAGTTAAATTTCTTGCCACCGCTTAAGGATCTTTGGCAGCTAAAATGCTTGAACATAAAGAGCAATTTCACCTGATGACATTTTCAGTAAGACCAGATCACTCAGACCATATATGTCACTTCATTTCCTAAGAGCTTGGAAACGCAGACTGAGTCATTTCTCGCTCTGGTGATTAATAGCTAACGTGGTTGTCTATGGGTGGATAAGGAAGTGACAGAACACATGCTCAGAGGCATACTCATACAACAACTAAAAAGCCGCTCATTAAGTATCGCTCTTCTGATGCCATGGCGATCACATCGCATGAAATCCCATAAAAATTAAACGGCAACAGAAGAGTGGGGACATGTGATTGGTCTCTTTGAACACGAGTCCGATAATCTCACAGTGACGTCAATGCGATCGACTTAAGGAAGGAGACATCGCTTCACTGAAGAGACAGACACAGGTAGTAGTGGTTTACACATGGAGGTCTACTTCCTGTCTTTCATACTCGCCCGTGAAAATCCATATTTTCCTGCACAACTCCAAGGATGAGGTGAGTGCCATTATTCTTGACCATGTTATCTTGTATCAGCTCCATTTCTTCCTCTTGACGTTGCCGTAGCAAGTGGTGTTACTTACTGCAAAGCATATGGATGTAGTAAGACCATCGTTTTTGGGTTGACTCATCTGCCTAAAAAACCACTTTAACTGCAGTTAACTCTGTTTGAATTTTGTTTGAAAATCTGGAGAGTCCAAACACAGAACTACAGATCAACAGATGTGACCTTTAAAACAGATTTTAAGTGCAGAATTTTGATTCATACTCAATCTGTATTTGTAAACATTTACACAGTGCCTGTGATGTTTGACATATACATTTTAAAGTGAAATAATTATTTTGCAGTATTTGTGTAGAGAATATTATCCGACCACCTTAGTGTTTTATACCTTTATTTAGATGTGCTCTTCACAAAAGTGTTTGAACACTAAAAAGGAACAGAGAAACGCTTTTTCTTATGCCTGAACCTGCAACATTTTAGGATAGACGTTTTGTTCTAGGATAGAAGTTTCATTCAAAACTGCATTTGTCTGCTTTTTTTCCTGATGTTTAATAGTAGTAATCTGCAGCATGATCATATCCAGAAGATGGGATTTCCCATGAGTAAAAGAGTGCTGTGCAACAGGCCCTCTACCTATCCACATGTCAGTCAAAGTAACGGTATTGACTCATAAAACACAACAAAGAGGACAGCTTAGGGAAATTCTCTCTTAGCTAAAGACAACATGTCAGAAGCAAATTAAGAACACGAGCAATTCATAACTGCTAGATGTAACAGGTATCTGGGATCCTGAACCCATTTCCCAAAGCCTGATGCTCCTGATCCTCATTCAGTTTCATTTCCTAAATCTGTCACACAATTTCCCTTAATAACAAAAGGCTGTCATGTTTAATCCTTCATCAAACAGGCGTGTACTAGAAATGCATTCTCTTTTTTCCCTACAGAACAATGAAAATAAGGACTTAAAAAAAAATCACTATTACTGTTTTTGTATTATAGCAGTAGGCTTTACTTATTTTTTGCAGGTCTTGATGGGCTTCTTCTACAATCTGATTCATCACCATGACACCGATCTCAGGTCAACTGCCCCACACAGATGTCAGCAACACTACTGAAGACTGCAGGGTCAATCACCAGATGCAGCCCTTTACCTTTTTCTACTCCCTCATCTTCCTGATTGGCATGGTGGGCAGTATGCTGGCTCTCTGGGTGTTTTGCTACAGTCGCGATGCCAAGAAATGCGTCAACGTATACTTGATCAACCTTCTCACTGCCAACTTCCTATTGATGCTGGCCCTGCCCTTCAAGATTACCATCGACCTGGGCGTGGCTCCCTGGAATCTCAAGATCTTTCACTGCCAGGTGTCTGCTGTGCTCATCTACATCAACATGTATGCCTCCATCATCTTCCTGGCCTTCGTCAGCGCTGACCGCTATCTACAGATAGCCAATAGCTCGCGTTTCGTCCGTATCCAGGAGGTGGGATTCGCGCGGATGATGTCACTGGTGGTGTGGGCACTTGTCCTGTTCATCATGGTGCCAAATATGGCCATTCCCATTAAGACTATTCCAGAGAAGCCCCACGTCACCTGCGCTGAGTTGAAGCAGGTGGTAGGCCTCCACTGGCACACACTCACCAACTTCCTATGCATGGCTGTCTTCCTGAACGCCTCAGCAGTTCTACTGCTGTCCAATGGATTTGTGCTGAAGCGGCTCTGGGCCGGAAGGAGAGGGAATCCAGAAGAGCAAGATGGAGCCCGACGTGCCACAAGGAGCATCGGCACAGTGACGCTGGCCTACATTGTATGCTTCGTACCCTACCACCTGGTCAGGACACCATACACGTTCACCCAGAACCAGGTTCTGAGCGGCTGCTCGCTCAAACGCCAGCTCTTCCTGGCCAAGGAGTCCACGCTGCTACTGGCCGTCATGCACATCTGCTTGGACCCTGTCGTTTGCTTCTACCTGTCGCACTCTTTCAGACAGAAGATCACTGAGGCTTTTCGGGCAAAGAGAACCAGCCTCCCACAGAATCTCCTTTCCAGGAATGGATCCCCGTAAAGCAAGACGGAGAAAAATATGCCAGCTAAACAGGTCGTTTCCGAAATGACACGAAGAGGACATTCTCCTTAACTCAACATGCGACCCATTCTCAGAATTAGTTTTATTAAAATTAATATATATGTTTTTTGAATGAGGGCTTGATAGAAGTAAATATATAAAGCTACTTATTTTGCTAGGTTTCAAAGTACAAATGTTTTACTGCTATGTTAAAATGCATTAAAAATTACTGCTTTGGTTAAAACCACCAGTTCCTCTTCCTGAAAACAAGAACGCACGCAGAGTTACTGAATCGTGTGTGGGGAGTTAAGTCTGCCTAGAAGCTAGACCACAAATAATAATGTCACCGCTGGTCACATGGTTCCTACAGCACAACCACTCAGAGTTTAGCTTCTCATAACCACTCGCCGCTGAGCCACGGCTCATAACCTGCAGTTACAAAAATTTAAGTACGTACCAAGAGCAGAAAAACTCCCTCAGCTCAGAGCTACTGCCATCTGCTTGTATTGAGTCCGCCACAAAATTATACTGCATCAGGCACGTTTACTGCTTTCAGTACTGGTGTAGGAAATAAATGAACTTAGAAAGCTAGTCAGGTAAATAAATTGCAATAAACCTACTGGAATAAAGAACTGAATTCTGATCCCCCTACTGACACCCTGAAGAATTGCAGCCAAATATCATTCTCCATATCAGTTTTTTGGCATTTTTTTAAACTAGGGTGTTTAATTTAAGGAATAACATACTAGGAGTGCAGTTGTACTCCACTATGTCACGATTGTGATCCAGTTGTAGCCTCAGGCTTTTATGCATCAGTTCATCGTGTAGCATATATAAGGTAACGGTAATAAGATGGAAATAAGATGCAAATTTCCTTTATTTATTTAAACATTTATAGGCCTCTGCAAATAAAAATATTTTGTATGTTGTTTGTTTGTTTGTTGGGGAGGTGGTAAGAGAAAATATGAGAAAAAATTGGGTTTTATCATCAAAGATTAGGAACACTAAGGAGAACACTACTGAACATGTTAGATTAACTTCACATAAAATAATTGCACTGCTGTTCAAAAGTTTGGGGTCACTTAGAAATTTCCTTGCTTTCCATGAAAACACACATAAAATGAGTTTGAATTGGAAATATTGCTAAACACAGGAAAGCATCTCCCACGGGTTGCATTGGCTTGATGGGCACTTCTTACGTACCATTAGGTCAAGCTGCCCCTATAACAGCTCAGTAGAGCTGAGACCCGGTGACTGTGATGGCTGCTCCATATATGCACAGAATACAAGCTGACTGCTTCTTCCCTAAATAGTTCTTGCTAATTTCTCAAACTACACACTGTAATATATTTTTCCTCTCGCTCAGTTGTGCACCAGGGTCTTCCTCTCCTCTTTCATTCTGGTTAGAGCCAGTTTGCGCTGCTCTGTGGAGGGAGCACTACACAGGACTGTACCAGATCTTCTCACACACGATGGCTTTCATTTCTCAGAACAAGAATAGACTGATGAGTCTCAGAAGAAAGTTCTTTGTTTCTGACTACTTTAAGCTTGTAATCGAACCCACAGTTGTTGATGCTCCAGAGCTCATCCAAAGGCGGCCAGTTTTATTGCGGTACGACAATTTCCAGCTATGATAGTCATTTACAACATTAACAATGTCTTTCATCAGATGTCACCAACATGGTGCCCGCGGGCACTAGGATGCCCCGAGGACCACATGAGGCGCCCGCGGACCTGTTCTAAAAATAGCACAACTCACCAGTGAGCAGGGTCTAAAATTTAATTTTATCCTGCAGCTATTCTTCTTTAATCATTGCATTTACAGTATATAGATTTGAAAATGACTTTTAAAACATGCATATTATACACAAAGTTTAGATAAGTTTAGGAGGGCATTTCAAACTGGTAGCCCTTCATATGGCTCAGTACCTGTGAAGTAGCTCACATGCAGTTTAAAAAAAGTTGGTGACCCCTGATCTACACAGAATTTCTGATCAATCTGATAGTATATTAATGGATAAAAACCATTAATACCAGCAAGAAAATTTCTACGTGACCCCAAACTTTTCAATGGTAGTGTACATAAACAAACATCAATTTTAAATTAAAGAAAAAATCAGATCAGGCGGAAACACACAACCGGGAGCAATCCAAAGCTGAAATGTCTCATATCCCAACTGAAGGATTTACGCTATGAGAAATAAGGTGCATGTAGTCAGAGTTCAGAATGTTCCGTTAGTAATCAGGTAAGGGAGGCTGTTAGCGATTCCGTGCGAGAGAATCTGCGGTCCGACACGGTGTGAAAGGTTGTGTAAGTGTAGGCCTGCCGTGTAACAAACCAGCATCTCGACCAGCGCTGATTTGTGTTCCATACCACCGGAGACCTATACTAAACAAGCCGAATGAAGATGGATGGATGGATGTAACTAACAAAGTGTGTAAATATTAGCCTACTGATTAATATGGAACTGACATCACCACAATCTATAAAGATTCTATAAATCGGAAAAGATGCCAACAAAATGTACAAATTATATTACACCTAGGTTATTTCATGATGTTAACCTGATACTAATACAGGCTCATTCCACTACACTGATGTTCATTGACACAAATGAACAAAATCCACAGCCTTCAGTTCAGCACCGTAGCTAAAGTTATGTAACATTTTATTATTATTATTATTGTTGTTGTTGTTTTTATAATAATCCCCAATTGGGTTGCATTCGTTTCTCAATAACATTACGATACATTACTTTCAGTTCCAGTTGGCACGTCCACAGCTGCTGGGGAGCAGCATTCTCACTTGCTCTTCATGCCACGGTGAATATTTGTAGTTCATATGATCGCATGAATACGTTTACGAAAAAAAAAGAAATTATGATTAAACCTTTAATTTTAAAAAGGTCACTTTAATTCAAATGCAATAAAGTGCATTTATGCCTAAACGTATCGATCTGCAGTTCTCTTTTTTTCACTTCAATTACGATCAGCTAAATTGCGCTATAGATCAAAACATGACATCTTTTTTCTTCCAAGTAAAGAAACGACCCCGTGTGGCTGTATTAAACCCAGTGCTCCCATCTGTCCAATGAGGCTGGAGTGGCCCACAGCGCGAGACCCTCATCACCCTCCACGAGCGCGTCATCGACGCGCGCTCCATGAGACAGTCTCGAGTTGCTTGGAAACGAAGTCCGCTGCAAGACAACGTCGTAACTTAAGACGATGCATTCAGATCCGTAACAGCGCTCATGTACCTCGTCGGCAATGAAAACATGTCACTTTGGGAATTAGGCGTAATGCTCTGATGCTGGCTTTTTAAAAATGCGGCAATATTCCATGCACTTGGGATGAATTGGGATACTTAAGTGCGGACAATGGTCCAGTTTTATATACACTGTTGAACGACTAGTGTGCAGCCATCTGAAATCGAACCCAATATGCCAAATCGTCAAAAGAAATTCATATTTTGCGTAGGCGGAGTACTAAGTTTTGCTTGCGTCCTAGTGGTGGCGGCTGCGATGGGTACTCAGTTCTGGTTGAAAGGGACCGTCCTGTGCAAGACTGGCGCCCAGCTGGTCAACGCGACCGGACCCGAACTGGAGAAGTTCATGGGGCGGATCAGCTACGGTCTATTCCATGGACAGAGGCTGAAGCAGTGCGGTCTGGGAGGGAGACCTCTGCGCTTTTCCTGTGAGTAAATATGGGAGGACAGGATAACAGTACATTTATTATTTACAGGATACGTATTCTCATACTATTAATTATTGAATAAGCTTAATTGTCTATAAAAAAAAAAACTTTGAGTTGCAATGTGGACTTATACAAAACATGTATATGTGACACTGTTAATTAATACTTCTCTATTTTAAACTGATCGCCAGTGTGATTAAAGGCTACAGGAGAATTGTTTGCCAAATTGACATTTGCAGCAGATGTGACCAGGCATGCATGGATGGGCTGTCCATTCTGCAGCACGGGTCTCGGGGGAGCTCAGGGCGAATTATATAGCACTTTTTGTCATATTAAGCTGTACCTCCAGGCCTGATTTATATAGCCATTTTCCCGAAGAGTCGATGGGTTCGTGGGTCGGTAAAATTCACCGTGTAAGCCTCCCCCACCTCCGTCGGTGCTCGGCAAAATTTATCGCCGGGGATCCCAAAGCCCAGAGGCGATCCTTACTCCTAGCCCTGCCTGTGTCCGCAGTCTTTTCGCTCGTTAATACTCTTAACTGACAGGCGTAATGAGAATGCACTCGCGTGATCAAACCCGCTAAGCCGTCTAATTAACAACTCATTAGACGTCCATCATTATCGCACAGTACGCTTCTGTCTAAGACTGGTGAAAGTAGACAGCGGGGGTTCTGTTTGCCTTAATGAGTTCTGGACATGATTCAAAGTACAGATGTTTTCTGCCTGACTTGTGTCTGACAACGAGCTGTAGATAAGGATGGGGTGTTCTCATCAATGTCCGACTCATGACGACATCGGGACTCCGGACACAGAGGCGTTAGAGCAATATTTTCTGGGAGAACTTTTATACAGCTAAAAACTAATGATCAATTAATACTGTGTATTGTGCAGATATTTAAATGGGTTTTGGTACTTACCAATAGTTTTATGAGTGGTTCATATCTGTCCATCTGATCCCTTAATAGAAAATCCTGTTTTGTAGTTATTAAGCTGGCTTCTTCCTACTGCAAACTGGGCTCTTTCCAATCTCTTCTTCCTTACTCCATGTTTTCTGTTTCCTGCCAGTTTTCCCAGATCTCATGGGTGCCATACCCATCGTCCTTCACGGCAGTGTACTGTTCTTCTGCGCTGTCCTCATAGTCTTCTCATCGGTGGCCTCAGCATTCTTCCTGTTCAATGCCTTCAGCAGACCCTATGAGACCCTGCATGGACCCCTGGGGTTGTACCTGTGGAACTTCATATGCTGTGAGTATACCCCCATGCATGTGCAGGAACACGCAAAGATGCATGCATAATTACATACACATGCGTGCATGAACACATACACTGTCAGGAATACTATCAACCATCTGCATGTCGAAAAACACACATCTAATTGACATGTTCTCTTCAAAATCCACCTATTTATTTTTCTAAACATTAAAAAATGTGTGAAAAACAAAGCTTACCCAGAATGCCATGGGACAGGTGTCTGCAGCAGTCTGGTGATGATCCTGTTTGCCTCGGAGGTGAGACTCCATCGCTTGTCAGAGAAGATCGCCAACTACAACGAGAGTGGCTTCGTCTATAAGACACACAGTGAGCAGTTCGATTACTCTTACTGGCTCATCCTCTTCACCTTCCTCACCCACCTGCTCAACATCCTTCTCATCCGCCTCGCTGGAATACAGTTCCCCTTCCAGGAAGCTAAAGAGCCAGATGTGAGCAGTGGAGCCTCAGATCTTATGTACTGAGGATGCTCTGTGACCTTCATGCCCTGCTTTCATATCATGTGTTTGGTACTAAAAGAGCAAATTTTTACTATTGATCATTACCTTTACTTATTAAACAAATCTGTCCTTTTGTTAGAGAAACTGAGGCAATTTAAATCACCAACCTCAGCATAAAACAGCCATTAACCACTAGGTAGCAATTAATGATACTGACATTACAATGGCACTTTAACTGCTGAAGGAACAGCATTAGCAAAAAGCTGCGAGTGTCCTACAGCCACTTCCATTTAACTGGCCAAAAAGCCGTTAACACCAGCATTCCCAGCATTAGAGCAGCAGTTGCACAGAAAAGCCCAAACCACTGTGACTGTTTTTTCGGGTCGTGTCTTTCTGTTTAGTCTTCCTAAGGCACTCCTGTTTAAACAGTAATTAGTAGAAAATCAGGTTGACCACTGAACTAACAGGACAAACTTCTCACTTTTTTATCGTCCATTACAGTAACTGATAGTGACAGATGACATTTTCATATTGCATGGATGGTAGATTTCAACAGGACAACAGAAATGTGTCACGGAAACTTACTAACTGAATCTGCCGGCTTCGAAGTGTTCATTTAATGTGCCAAGTGTTAACTGGTGAAGAGAATGGAACTAACCAGTTCCTTTACATTTTCATTAAAGATATTCAGTTTTAAAAGCAATTTAAGTTGTTCAGGCCCTTCACAGACCAAGCAGCAAATCAATGATAACCACAAAGTGGCAACCCCCGGGGTATTACAGACAAATGGTGTAAGATAACCTGGGGCCTGTACTACAAAGCGGGGTCACTGGCTTACGGGTGTAACTTGTTGGAACAAAGTATAAGAGAACGAATATGAAGTCCATTTAAACTGTGGTACCTTAAATCTGACAAGTTACCCCGATAAGCCAGTAACCCCGCTTCATAGTACATGCCACTGGTTTGGTTACCCATATGTTTACCCAACATCTGTCCTGAAGGCTGCAGCTGTACTTATACTGATGTGCTTTTATGATCTGAGAGGCCCGAGACACTGTCCAAGGTCAGTGGTTGGCAGACAGAAGAGTGGATGGTTAAATAAAGAGGTGTCCGTGTTTTTTTATGTGATAACTAACTCTGTATAATTTAACTGCCTGAAATTTCATTTACCCAGTCAGAAAGCCACAATATTAATTTTGGCAATAAACAGTTCAATGGTTACATTTTCTCCTGGTTGTTTGTGAACTTCGATGAAACAAAACCTTACACAGCAAAGTCACCTGACCATGCACCATTCCTAAACAGTACACATATAAGAGGGCTGATAAACACTTCATTTGCAGTTTCAACGTTACCAAAGGCTGCACACATCTGTCAGTGTATAAGTACGACAGTTGACTTTGCACAAACGGGTCGTGTGTGACAATAAGGCAATTAAAATTGTGGATGATCCACCACAACACGTACGCGGTACCTGCATAAAACAAGAGCCGCTTTGGTTTAACTCCTAAAAAGGTTATAAACAGAGCAGAAAGGAACTGAAGCAGAGTAACATGAAGTATGAGGAAGTCGGTGAAGCACAGATGATATGAAGGCTAGTAAACGGTTTATCAAGAATGGGAGCCACTTTGCGGTCGCTGAAATCGTTAGAATAGATCAGAGAAGAAGCTGCATTTGTCAACATGGCGTAGACACGTAGAAATAAGGAGTCGCCGAATGCAGGTTGTTTGTTCAATAAGACCACTGGATCGATATACAGTAGGCCTAGGCCTATTTAAATTTGGCAAAACGCTTATTAATTTTTAATAGCCTCGGGCAGAGACCCTGCCTCCCCGCTTGTAGTCGCACCTGAGTCTGCGCTTCGTTTGAGGGAGGAAGACGACGAGGAAGAGGACGAAGACGCTTTACTTTTGGTCTGTAAGTCTTAGACTATCTGTATTTCTGTTTTTCTCGAACGGAAAACTTTAAATATCGTTATAAAGGTGGAATGTCATCTTTGTTCTTTTCGGCAACAAAACTGTGAAACGGAACAAAGCTGCATATCTTTGGATACAAAGAAATATGAAACTGCATGGAAACAAGTGCATTTTCAATATCAGAACAGGAAAGCGACCCCCCACTTTATGATCCCCCGTGATGATAAAAATCGCCAAGGTGCTTTAGGGGCGCTCTGGAAACCCAAGTCCTTCGGGATCCTCTACACTGTAAACAAACGCTCTAATAAGGGTTTTTTTCTTAGGATTTAAAAGGAATCTTACTGGTTCTATGCACTCACAGATGGAAGACTGCGCCGAGAACCGGTTTCAGCATGACAGTGAGGAGATGCATGACATCCTCAGGCAGATATCCGAGCTTGTCAAGTGGAGAGAAATCTTCGATGACCGCGGGTAAATGACAACATTAATTACATATAAGATACTCCACGATGTGGGGTACCTACTTCACCAACTTTATGGATGAAATATGAATGACGCGTAATCGCTCGTTTCAGAACCACCTCCTACGGGTAACGTGTAGGCCTACGACAGGCGCAAGAATCTGCTTAATAAATTATTCAGACGGTCTGATTACTATCGTGTCTTGTAAAGGAAAACATAACCGTATCTTCCTTTTCAACGGCCCATCGACCCCCGCTTGTGTTTCAGGATGGAACTGCGGAATTGTATCACAAAGGTAAGACTTTGTCATAAGTGCTTTCAGATTTTTATTTCCCGTAATCATACATACGCAAATTAAATGTCCCGTTCTTGTGTCCAAGGACGTTTAGGTTTTAATTACTTTTAGATTTTAACATTTTAATTTAAGAAATGACCAGTTAATTTGTAAAACTAACTCCCAAACGGGCAACCAAACTACTATCCCATTATGTAGTATTAGATTTGGATACCCTTTAGCGTAACTAAATAGACAAACCTTCTGTTTTACAACTACTTTACATTAACGTCAGTAATTTGGTTAACATATGACAAACGCGGTAGACCCAGAGGCTCACCGGGTACTGCATTTGCGTCAAAGCATGGGGGTTCAAATCCCTCCTCTGTGTGTCCAGTTTGCATGTGTGGTTTTCTTGTTGCATTCGAAAGACATTCAGCTAGGTTAATTGGCATGTATACCTTACACATAGTGTGTGATTCTACATGTGAATGAGCTCTGTGATGTACCCCAGCCTTGTGCCCTGGGATAGGCTGCTCATGACCAGAATAGGGATTAATGGTTCAAAGATCGTTGCATGTTCTCCCCGTGTCGTCGTGGGGTTTCCTCCGGGTACTCCGGTTTCCCCCCACAGTCCAAAAACATGCTG
>JABFEA020000039.1:565623-584367 GCA_019775915.2 Cyphomyrus plagiostoma
GCGATGGGCTGGCCCCCCATCTAGGGTTGTTCCCTGCCTCGTGCCCGTTGCTTCCGGGATAGGCTCCGGATCCCCCGCGATCCAGTAGGATAAGTGGTTTAGAAAATGGATGGATGGATGGACTTGTCTCAAATTGAAAGTCTCACTTCAGTCAGCTGACCTAACTTGGCAACCCTGCTGCCCACGCATTCCTGACCCTCCACCCTCACCATTTCAGACACACACTCAAATCACTGGGAACCTCGGACCACGGATACCCAGGGGGACCTAGAAAAGAAGTTCCCGTCAGTGGACATGACCATCCGGACCAAGTGGGAAGGGGCTGTTATTGACTGGAATGGGATGGTTCCTTTTTTCTGAGCTCTAGTATATAATACAGTTTACAGTATCACATGCAATGTGATTCAGGTCCAGGAACTACAAATCCAGAGCAAGATTTATTTCTACCATCCAGTTCAACATAAATAGCCACAGGCACAGAGTACTCAACTGGTTGGTAGAAACAAAATCATGGTCTGGATTTTTACTTTCTGGATCTGAAATGCCCAACACTGATTACGTGGCAAAACTGTCGTTTTAATATTGAATTAAGATGTCAATCGCAACAACTGTTTTGTTTCTATTTCGTATGAATTCATCTCTGGTTCTAGTAAAACTTCCAGACACAACTGAAAGTTTCATTTGAGCAACGAATCAGTTTGTCCCCTAAAAATTTTCCAGTTTGTATGGGGAAGACTCGTTTTATTACATGCTTAATTAACACGGACGTACAGATCAAAACTTAAAAAATTCAGCATGGTGTAGATTTAATATTTCCGACCAACGTGCTGGTATATTGAACCTGTTTCTTGCATTCGTATTCTGACAAATGTACGTTTCTATAATAAAATAATTCAAATCGACTCAAATTTCTCACTGAAGTTTCAGTTAATAAAATGGATCATACTGAGATATTAAAAACTGCACGTCACCATTTCGGGAATCTTAATTTGCCAGATTAAACCCGAAAAAACGCCGTTGTGTGAAAGTAGAATGAGTGGGAATAAGACGCCGCTGCGCGTCGTGTGTAAATGAGGGGCGGATTACAGCGGCTGTTCTGAGCGCAGACAACGGATCAGCACCTTTTATCGGCGGCGGGCAGTAAAACGGAGCGGGCGATGCTGTGGGACACTGCGGAGTTTTAAGGAGGCCACATCCCGGAGGGGTTCATGGCCGATCGTGCCTGAACCGACGGCTCAGAGAAACCAGCCGGCTGGTGCGCTCCCTGCAATTTGACTATGTGCGAGAAGGCACGGAGCAATAGCGTGAAGGACACCACTGTCATCTGGAGCAACCGCTGCTGCCGACTGACTGGACGGCGATGAGCCGGCCGTCCTCTACCGGCCCCGGCGCCGCTAAGACCGGCGCCAAAGCGCAGCACGGTGCTCCCACAGCTCCCGGGCCGGCCTCGGTGCGGCCCTGCGCAGCTCTCCCCGCAGCGGCAGCTGTCAGCCCCGCGCAGCACCAAGAGCTCACCTCCCTGTTCGAGTGCCCGGTGTGCTTCGACTACGTTTTGCCTCCGATCCTGCAGTGCCAGGCGGGCCATCTGGTTTGCGGCCAATGCCGGCAGAAGGTAACCTGCTGCCCGACGTGCAGGGGCACGCTCACCCCGAGCATCCGGAACCTCGCCATGGAGAAGGTGGCATCTACGCTGCTTTTTCCCTGCAAGGTACCGTAACGCGCAGGGACCGGACCTCAGGCAGCCATTCATCGCTAAGCGCTCGGCGTTAATTCAGCGGCTACCATTCCCCCACACCCAATCTCCGCATTTCACAGAGTTACTGTCAGATATGAATCCCGAAGTATAAAATTAAATCGGCATGCAGTGTCCAGCTGTCTGATGAGAGTTTACTACACCAAGCTGATGGGACTTTCCTAACAGGCCTATCCCGTTGGTGTAGGACTCGAGTTCACGGTCCAGATCAGACCTACAGGAACAGGCAGGCCTTGTGTGAAGCAGTTGCAATTTCTGAAAATACTTTATTTCATAGCTATAAATGTGTCATCTTGATAAGTACCACCTTGCAGCAGGACACCACTTTTTAATGTGCATTATTCTAAGGCATTTAATGGTCATTTCTAAATGCATATTCTGTGCCTTTCCCATTTGATGCCTGTGCCTAAATTGCCTGTCTCCCTCTGTGGTCAGTTTGCCTCCACCGGATGTGTGCTGACACTCCCCCACACAGAGAAGCCTGGGCACGAGGAGCTGTGCGAGTTCCGGCCCTATTCCTGCCCCTGCCCCGGAGCGTCCTGCAAGTGGCAGGGCTCGCTGGACGCCGTCATGCCCCACCTGATGCACCAGCACAAGTCCATCACCACGCTGCAGGGCGAGGACATAGTCTTCCTGGCCACGGACATCAACCTGCCGGGCGCTGTCGACTGGGTCATGATGCAGTCCTGCTTCGGACGCCACTTCATGCTGGTCCTGGAGAAGCAGGAGCGCTACGAGGGCCATCAGCAGTTCTTCGCCGTCGTGCTGCTGATGGGCACCCGCAAGCAGGCCGAGGGCTTCGCCTACCGGCTGGAGCTGAACGGGCCGCGGCGTCGGCTCACCTGGGAGGCCACACCGCACTCCATCCACGACGGCGTGGCCTCCGCCATCATGAACAGCGACTGCCTGGTGTTCGACACGGCCGTCGCCCACCTCTTCGCCGACAACGGCAACCTGGGCATCAACGTCACCGTCTCCGCCTGCTGCCCCTGACCCCCCGAGTTCCGTCTACCAGCACATGTTTTGTACCGTGAATGAAAGTTTCCATCCGTTAATTTGCCATAAATAAATATTTTATTGACAATCATCTTGTTTGCCTTTGTAAAGGTCTATGGAGAGCTAAGGGTCTGGGGGGGGGGGGGTCTACACCATCCCACTCCATTGCAGAGAAGTATACAGCACCTCCTCCGGCTCGGCCCCCGGCGAGCACAGCAGGACGGTCTTCTTCACGTTGGCACCCAAGCGGGACAGGGCCAGAAGGTCACACAGCGGCAGTGCCTCATCCATCGGAAGGCATATCGCGATGAAGTGGGCATGGAAGCGTAGGGGGTCACCTGGGGGCAGGCAGGCGGTCAGAACAGAAGTGACCCCCAAAAATTCACCCGCAGTGTCCCCCCCTACCCAGGACACCAACCGGGATACACCAGGTAGTCCCCGCCAAACTTCCCGCCAGTGGTGAGATAGAAGCCCTGCCGCCTCAGGTCCCTGAAGACACAGTAACGGGCTGCCTGTCGCTCATCCTGAGGCTTCAGCCAATCGGCAGCCAAGAAGCGCAGCTCCTCTGGGCCATAGCTCATGCCGGCCCGGGCGGTGCTCAGCTGAATGGCCATGGCGGTACGGGGGAAAGTGAAGCCATGGTCGAGGGCCAGCAAGCGCTCCTGTAATGCCTGACCACTCTGATTACTGCCTGGGCGGGGGGGGGACGACGACACATGAAGTCAGTCAGCCATCAGTGACTGATTTGCAAAACATTGACTCCCATTAATTTCTCTAAATTATACTTGCTCAGAAGCATGGAGACTGTTTATGATGACTCAGAATGTATCAGGGCAAGGAGACTGATTAAGCAGGATCTGCAAAATAACTAAAATCTACATCCCTTACTGACATATGGGTCATGTGATCCCTGTTCACCAATCACCGAACCTGGCTTAAAAAAATACTTTAAGCCTAAAATGTACAAGTAACCACACAATTTCACCGGTCAATGATTGGTGTCATAAACATGGGGTCTCATCTAGCGGTGATACTGAACATAGTCCCAGTCCAAAGGATATCAATAACAATAAGAAAAAACAGCATCGGGTCGCAACTCCTCACCTTGCTTCTTATCCGCCATAACCTTCAACAGCACAGCCTTCTTGTCCTGTAGTGCCAGTTGGCTTTGTTCAGAATAGCTCTGGTCCATCTGCTCCTGGTGCTGTTTTACGAGCTCAGGGTTGGCCGCACCTGTGCTCTGAGCACAAGGACCTGTGAGCATGTTACGCATCGATCACGGGGCAGCCGCGCTGCTGGGGCTCCCAGACTGCGGGGGACAATTTCCAGCTGCTATTACCCACCTTTGGGCGCGATGACGAGAGAAGCACAGCTCGCCCCGCGTCGGCCAGCAGCTGCGCTTCCTCCCGCAGAAGCTCCAGCGGCCGTCCCAGTCGGCAGTTTTGCCGAGGCTGCCGGGCTAACGAGCCCACCATAGTGCCCACCACGCCTGTCTGCCGTGCGGTCTTCACATCCCCGGCCCGCCACAGCAAAGGAGTGGACTCGCAGAAACAGACACCGACGGTCCTTTGATTCGAAGCGGGATCGGCGCCCGCATCTTCTTTCCCAGCGGCGGCCATGGCTGTCTATCGGAGGGTTGCGGGTACGTATTAAAGTTTAGCAGGACACCGATTCTCCACTTACATAATTTAACGAGTTACAATCAACTCATAGTAGATTTAAATATATCAAATTTAGCCGAAAATCCGCTACAGCATCAGGCGCCCAGTACCGTTACATGGCATTAATACTAACATGCGGGATAACTAAATATGAAAGTTAAAGCTCAATAAGATTGTAGCAGTGGAATCCCACCAAAAGTCTTAAAGCGGACGCAGGAAACACGTGCCACAGCTTCTGATCGCGAGAGAAAATGCCCTCAGTTCACTGGCCACTCGCCGCCAATGGGGCGGTACTTCCGGGGAATCCCAGACGTGCGCAAGACGCTACGCTTCAACGCTGAAGATGGAAGATCTCCCATCACTCGGAAAGTAGGTTATTTTTTTAAACGAATTAATGTAAGCGAACAACTTCACTAAATCTTTTAAAAGCAGCACTGCTGGCCTTTACTTGGAAAATTGTCACCAGGCCACCCAACAAGAAACCTGACGCTGACACAGCACATTAGGTTCAATGACTCACTTGTTTTCAAACATTGTATGAAGCGTTCATTGTGTATGGGCGGCGTGCTTAACTGGTCAGCTACCCTTTTATTTACAATCTAACAATTGTGTTTTGTGTAGTTAACAGCAAAGTGATTTAGTCAGAAATATTGAGACCTCACAGGTATCCCATTATATGTAATCCACTTTAATATCATTTAAGTTCTTCTTTTTTGCTATAAAAAGAAATATAAAATTACAGTAGCTCAAATTAAATTAATGTTATATGCTTGCATGATGTTACTTTTAATCCTGCTGAATTAAATATAAAACAACTGCCACTGACTTTAAGCTATATTTCGGCTCAAAACAAAATGAATAGATTTTGCATTTAAAAATTGCACAAAAAAAAACAAACTACAATTAAGACTGTCTGGCTGTCACAGATCCCAGTCTGCTGCAGGGGGCTTGTCTAGAGGCTCAGAGGAATGACAGGGTCTTCCAGTCTGTGCTAGCAGTCATCCTGCCTTCAGCACAGACCTTCATCAGTGTCGGTCCTCAGCCAGGGGGACATGCTCACCTCAAACCTGCAATGAGAGAGATGCATCTGTACACAATCCTGACATCTTTAACCTCCATTGGAACGAAGCGAATTTCATGACTAGAGGAACATGCAAGGCATAAGATGCAGTCATACAGGGGGGGGGTCTCAGACCGCAGACGGGGAGAAGGGGCCGTTACGAACGCTGGTGTGGGAGGGAGTCCATGTGCACGTTCAACTTCATTTCATTGTCTAGGATCTGGACCAGCTGCTGCATGGAGGGCAAGTGGCCCGACTGTAGCTTGGACCACACTGGTACATCTGCAGGTAAAGCGAGAGGTTACTGTCGCACAGTAAGCCAGTATTCATGAATGAGACTTAAAAACACCATGCTCTGCCCTCTCAGATGACTGATACCATCAGTTCACTGACAATGCAACACAAACAAAATAACAATGATCAGGTCCAAATTCTGATGCCTTTACTTCTGTAATTACAAAACCACCATGGGCTCAAGACAAAGCCATCCTTGCCCCCACTCTCCCAATCTTATTAAACTCCCATCTTTAGTAGCTACGGGACCATAGAGAGAGGATGGACACTTTAATTGGTTCGTTCTTGACTTAAGCTCCATTTTCCCCACATCCCAAAGTTTCGAAAACACAACCTTACCATTTAACGTGATTTCAAAAGCTCCTGTAGACATACACTGGTTCTCAATCATATTGCTAAGGAAGAAGACCATCATGCAAGCATAGATCTGGCAGGAGAGAAGAAAAGACCAAAAGGTAAACATCAGAAGAGCTCTGTAGATGCTTAAGTAACGAAGAATTAAAGATAAATGTCCTCCAGCAACTGCAATGAGGCACACTGCTGCTGCAGTGATACCAAGGAAAGGATCTCAAAGCAGTCAGTATCCAGCATGACTACACTGGATCTTAGACACGCAAATCCGTAGGTAACTAGGAAGGCTTGGGTGCTACGAGAGCAGGAAAAAAAAAAAAGCTTCACAGATTTCCCTTGGATATAATTAGTGACGAAACATGCTGCCATGCAACAGGCAGAAGAGACCGTTTGGCTTTTCCCTGAAGGGCCCAACTGTATCCCAGCAGAACAACAAAAGTCCACAGAAACTCAGCCTGTGTAGTAAATTCTCCTCTCTCCGTGACCTCACCTTATTCTCCTGTCCCCAGACCCAGAGTCTAGGGGTTTGTATACCAAAGAACGTGAATGGATCCTTGCCCAGAATAATCAGCCCAATCACGGCAAGCTTGAAGATGGACAGGAAGGAAGCTGTGTGTCTGAGCGGGGGGGAGAAAAAAAAAAAACACAAAAGAAAATGCTGTCATGACTGAGCACACAGCAGTAGGGGAGCACCTAGGCATTTGCTTGTATTGAACGCATATTTTACACATCAAATTATGAAACTCTCAGGAAAACACAAAATGCTTGCCGCCTAGGTGGGTTTACTTGTTGTTATATACAGAATGTAGGATATCTGGGCATTTGATTATCCAACAGCTTCCAGAGTAAAAAGCACTAACTGGTACACAATAACATGGCACCGCCCTGTCTTGTGATCCCAGCCCACAAAGAGCAGTGGTGGATGATGCACTCTTACCGGTAAATGGGTAGTGGCAGGTAACTCTCCCCTTCAATGCGGATGTCTGGGTAACGCTGGTTAAGAACCCGCGTGTACTCCTCAAACACCCGCTTGTAGCCTCAGGAAACGCTGCGTTGAGGCAGTTTGTGGGAGAGGGGTATCAGCAACAAGGTAATCCGCATTCCCTTTCACAGATGCAGAGCTGCCAACACTGGTTAGCTGGCCAGAGAGATTTTCAATTCATGTCCGCAAATATATGCACACGCATCTACAATTGTGCAAGTATTTTATTACCTGGTAAACAGTATATTGGGTTTGCAAACTACCGCAACCCTTTTTAAGTAGCTAATTTTAGGTTTATTAGGGAATAATATACATTTGCTGTAAGATTTCTTGCGAGCATGAGTGTCTGAAAGTGTGTGTGTCACCCCAGATGCATGAGAGTTGGCAACCCTGCAGATACACACATCACTCTCACATGGAGTCTATCAGCCTCCTTTCTCAATGAATCAGAACCTGGCAACGTGAACACTGTCAAGATAATAAAAGCACACGACGGTGAACATAAACATTCATGGTTAAACGTCCATTCAGTGCATATGATTAACTGCTACGTGACCCAGTCATGCGAGAGAAGCGTTTAGGTAAACCTGACACTATGCCAGATGGAATCTCCTCACTGGGTAATTAACGCAACTTGACACCCAAGTTATTGGGCAACTGGACATGAGTAAAAAGTTCAGCTGTATTATGCAAAGCAGCCGCTCACTCACAGGAAGTTGCGACTGGGAACATGAGGAGGTCCATAGAAAAACGGCATCCAGTTGACCCCGAAATCCCCAGAGAAAGAGCCAAAATGGCATCCAGTACACGGTAAACACCCCAAAGAGCCGTAATGGTACCCATTTAACTCAGCTGGCCAGCGACAGAACCGAAGCGGTAGCAAGTTCTCACCCGAAAGCAAAACATGAGGTTAACGTCAGATGGCACTGCCGGGAAAAAGGGCATCTCAGGCGGCTAAGGGGCTACCGCCACCCAGGTGGGGCTTCTGCAGCTCGGCTCCGGACTGCGTCATGGCGGTCCGCCGGCCTCGGAGACTCAGGAGCCCGGCAGTGCCATCGAGTTGCTCGGCGCCGCCACCGAGATTTCATGGGTTTGTAGAAACGCGCGGGCGAAATAGTTAAAAGCAGGTGGCTAGCAGCTAGCAAGATGTCGCCCGTCAAAGCGATTGGAGGCCTAGGAACGGCAGCCCTCCCCCACCCGACCAAGCACGGACCCCGCTCGACCACATTTAACCAGTCGACCTTAAGCGCCATCGGTCGGCTGTGTGTGGCCGGGAACCGGGCTGGACCGGACTCCCGAAACACCTCACGTACCAGATCTGGAATTTCAGGAGGGGCCCGGTGGCGAACTGCATCTTCAGCTTTTTTACACCGCCGGTGTCAGCAGAAGCTCCGTACAGAAACAGGCCTCCGAAGAAGAGCAGAGCCAGCGACAACGTGCACTTCCCCATATTGCCGCCTCGACTTCTGCGCTCCTCACCGCACACGGCGTATTATTAGCGGCACGGCCAGGCGTGGGCGCTCAAGCGCTCTGACGTGGGCGCTAGCTTTATGGGAAATGAAGTCCTCGGCATACATTAATGCTTTCGTTAAAAATGTTCAAAACCTACACATCTGAACCAGTTTTCTATTAATGTTTTTATGCATTATCTTGTGAAAAAGCCAAATTTTCCCCTGAGTCTCTCAATACGTATGTGTACACAACTGCTGATGACAATAAAGTACCTTGAAGAATACACACACACTGCACTAGACCTTGACATTTCAACACCTAAAGGTTAAGGGAGACTACGCACTGTTAGTGTAAATGGCAACTTGAACCCTTGTACCATCTCCTCATTCCTGTATGGCACTGAAACCAGAATGTGTTGACAGAATGAAGTATTGTCAAGGCAATCATACATACCTGTTAGTTACACCTCCTAAATGCTATGTTTTAAAGCAAAGTATACAATGTTAAAAGCAAAAAAACATTAATTTAAAGTCCATGTTATTCAACCTAAGCAGGAAAAAGCACAAATTACAATACTTTTTTTAACAGCAAATTTTATTGCCTTGTAGTAAGTTTGATAGGAATATTACTGCTGGACTCTGGAACAAATCTCGAATTATATTTAACAAGTTGTCAAGGGCGATGTCCCAAATTGAAAAGCATTTGCTTTAAATCAGTTTAGCAAAAATAAATGGTCTTACACTTCAGGTCCCATCACCAGTCCATGTTGCCTTTTTCCTGTGTGGATGCATTTATACATTGAGAAATGCTTATTATCTAAATTCCCCCATGTGCTTATGGTCTAAACAGGGAAATCAGCAGAAAACCTAGCCTATCAGAAATGCATATTCTCACCAAATTTCATAAAGGGAAAAGTAGGTGGCTGAATAAGACCAGCATTCTCCCAGTACAGTTTGTGACATTCCCTTAACCGTGAACCATTATTCCATTCAAAGTCCCAACTCCAGGTTCTCAATCTCTTGTAACAGCTGGGATTCCATCTTTATCTTCTCAACCTGACAATTAGAAAAAAAAACCTCTATTGTACAATATCGTTGTACGCTTCATAATCATATTATTGTGCCTTTATAATTGTGCAAACAGAAATAAGTGAGCTTCACCTGGTTCTTCTGCAGAGGTTTGCCGGCTGCCAGTTGGTCCTTCAGCTGCTCAATGGCCTTCAGCTTCTGTGAATTGAAAAGCTTGTCACGTGACACAGAGGCTCGGCAAGTGTGATCAGAGACGCCACGTTGATGTGGAATCATCTGACCTTCTTAAGGTTCCTTATCTTCTTGTCAGTTTCAGGATCTCCAGAGGCTGGGCTTGGTTGGTTTGGGGCAGAGTCAGCTGGAGCAGGATCCACGGGCTCTTCAGAGGCATCCGGCTTCATCTCCTGCGAGAACGTGAACGAGTCGACAGTGAGACTGACATGGACTTCTGGGGAGGGGCGGAGCAGAGCACAGGACACCGCAAATTTGCCAACCTGCTTGGCGGCTTTCTTGGCCTCCCGCTTCCTCTGGTTCTTCAGGGCAGTCTTGGACAGCGGCTTGTCTCCAGTAGAACCCGGTTTGAGGTTCTGTGGTGGTTCTTCTTCGTGCTGGCAGACAGTCAAGAATCAGTCGTACCAAATCACACTGCAATACATTTTAGATACAGCCATCATGTGAGAGAGTCAATCCTCTTCCTCGGTCCATCTTCCATGCCCCAACATTTGTGGTAATTATTTGGATAGACACCTGGTCTCACCCTTACTTCCACCTGAAGCACGTGCTTTGGTTACTCACCAGCTTGGTGATGGGGCTGGCAGGCTGGTTACGGAGTGCGGGCGGGCGGTACGCCTGTGCAGGCTTGGGCTCCGCGCTGCCCAGCTCAGTGGGCACCGCCTGGTAGCGGACCGGTCTCTCGGGGAAGGTGCCTTCCGGAAAGGGCTGCCACTGCACTTCCCAGAGTTCCCCCCCTTCTGGCACCTGCTCCTGGTGCAGGACAGCCCCGCTGTAGTGCCAGATCCGGTAACCATTACAGACGCGGAGGCGTGGGGAGCAGGTCGCCGTGACAACGTGCTCACCGTCAGGGCACCAGGAGAAGTGGGTGGCGTCGGGCGCCTGGGGCTTAGACACCTGTTTGTACTTCTTCACATCCCAGACCTCCATCTGGCCACGCAGGTTCCCAAAGCCGGCGAGAACCAGCAGGTGGCCCTGGGGGCTATAGAAGCCCGCGTTCCGGGGCCCTGTGCCGAAGTCGAATACTGGGCTGCACTTGAGGTTAAAAATGGTGGCCTTCGCTGGCATGAAGCCATACACCACGCAGAACTCCGAGGAGCTGGGGCTCCACGCCACGTCGTAGATGGGCCCGTTCTTCGCTGACCGACCGGGAGAGAAGAGAGAAGCCAGGTGACTTCGCCATCAGCCTAAACCTATCAGCATCATCTAACCGGCCAACTCCCACATCGCCATCTGCATCTACTGCGCCAAATTGTCAGCCTGCTTGGTCAATAGGAGCACGTGGTCCAGTTATCAAACCAATGCAACGTCCTGTGACGATCCAACAGACTGTGAAACGTCCAGGTCAACCAGTCAGGCAAAGCGTTCCCAGATTGGGGGTCGCCAGATGATTTCCTGAGTATGTCTCCGAAAAATTAAAAATGTGATTGTGATAAATTTACTGAGGAGGACCATATCCCAGTCAGTCAAATCTACCAAGAAGGACCCCCCCTCCTGCAATTAACGAAATAGGGGTTGTGAGTCTTTACCAGTATTATTTTGGGGGTCGTAGGCTGAAAATTTTGAGTAACCCACAAGTTAAGCAACAGACAGGGAAGCCGAAGAGAAGTGAATTTCCCCGCTGTACATTCCACAGCCTACTATAAATATTGTATCACGCTGGCAATACCAGAATGCTTCAGTCACGCTAATGAGACCAACTCTGAAGAACAGAGATCAGACATCGCTTTTAAACGACGCTCATCTTAAACCTTTTAAACTGCTCATCTATGATTTATGCGCATTAACTGTCGAGACTCTGCCAGGACTTTGTGATGGCGACTTACGGAGCTGCACGACGGCGCTCTCCCCGTTAACTCCCAGGTAGTGCAGCGTCTGCTCCCCGTAGTAGGAGGCGCCAGTCTTGTCCACTTCCGTGCTGGCCGTCACCAGCACCGCCGTGGCTGGGAAGGGATCGGATGGTACGCGACACGTCACACGAGGGCCCTGCCTACGTGCATCATGGGATTGATCAGGGGGCCTGATTCATGGCGCTAAATACTAGCCAATATCCAGCAAAATATAGTTTTACACAGTTTTTCCATACCTGTAACTTTGGTCAATCATATACACTCTGCTCCATTCTTACATGGACTGTACCACAGTCTAGCTTCAGCGTACCTTTCTTGTTCCATAATAATGTTACTTTGTCCGCCTTGAAGAAGCTTCTATTTGCCAAGGCGGAGGACGGGCCCCCAAAATTAGGGTACTGGTAGAGACGGACGAACGAGGGGGTGCCCTTGCTTCCTGGGACATAGACAGCAACCTTGAGTTGCAATACATTGATTCGTGTTAGTCGTGTCACCACAGCCATGGAAATGAACAAACTAGATAATACGAGAGGCACCGTGGCAGGACCTTGCTGGGCTGGGGTCCAGGAGACAGGGCGAAGTCGGACACCTTCTGCAAGTGAAGCTTGTTGGCGATATTATCTGGAAAACAGGAAGCAGCTCCTTTAAACAGGAAGACGTGGGCAGTTCAATGGCGGAATATACACGCTTAATGCGCCACTGAAACTATCTGGCAGGCCGGTCAGCAGAGAGGCCCACCAAAGGCGTTGTTCTCGAAGAAGTGCAGCTCATTGTTGACGTTCCGGACGGCGATGCTCTCGTCATCTGACCAGCTAGGACACCTGAGAAGGGATGTGACGGAGGCTGTGAGGCGTTACCATGCCGACGAGCATAGAGGGCCACGACACAAACCCACTGCTGATACAGCGTAGAGAGTGAAGTATATCTGCATAGAACGCTGGCAGATTTCCGATGGCCGCGCCGACTTACAGCCACATGAGAGCGAGACCCTATAGCTCATACTGTCACATGACCTCACATCAGCATGTGTCACAGTGAAGGATGATTTAGAATTCAACATATAATCTAGGGCATAGGCAGTCTCGTAGCTGTGCACCCTACACCATAGCCTGAGAAACACCTCCCCAGAAATGTAACTACAGGCGTCGGGTACAACGTAGGTGACGTAGGTGCACAGCTGTGTATTATCTGTGGCTTAGATTCTACGCAGAAGTGGCAATCAGCCTTAAGTCCACGCCCCCTTGGCAACCTGCCAGAGTGTCACCTACCAACCCTGGGCCTTCTTCTGGTAGAAGGACTTGAGTATGGCACCAGTATGTAGGTCCCATAGCTGCAGGTTAGGCTCCCCCTGTGGGTTGTCCTGGGTTTCTGTGAGAAGAACCGCTACTATGAGCTTCTAGGAGCCACAGAAGACGTGCAGCAGCCGTGCCAGAGCCCTGTAAAGTCAGTGGAACCTCAGCTCGGCTGTGGCGCTCCGCCACGTCTCAGGGTACCTACTGACATAAGGCTGCCACGTCACCAGCACAGAACCCAGGGGCGAGAAGTCCAACATGGCAGTCTTGGGAAGGTCGAGCGACTGAAGATACGCACTGTCAGCCACCTTGACAACGCTGACTCTGCGGGAGGGAGATCATGTGATACGCCATTCCATAAAACACTACCGGCAGATGGGTCAACTATTTATCCACATCCTCCACCCAATACAAGAATGGTACAAAACATCACATTCCTTACTTTTCTCCATTACACCAGCCGAATAAAGAGCCATCCTTACTAAAAGCAATGTATTTGCTTTTCTTTGTGTCCCTGGAAACAAATAAAATAATCCAAATGACTTCCAGCAGTTTTTGGAGGTAAACTACACTAAGAAATTTCAAGGCTTAATACATGTAATAGTATGTGCATACAAGCAGAAAGTTTAAAATGACAGGATGCACCTTTTGAAGGATGATGTCTGTGCGCAGACGGGGGGGCCGCATCGCAGGAATGTCCCGCTCGACTCGCGGACTGTCAGTCAGGAAAATTTCATTGAAACGTCTCACTTTAGGTTTAAAATGGCTGTAAATGCACTCAGAGAATCGCTTGTTATCAGTCAGACTGACATACAAGCGGATACGGAAACCTACGTAAAAGTTCAACGCAGACTTTATCTTTCAGGGACATTTCAATCAACCTAAAACCAAAACTGGCGATTTTAAACCCGTCGTTGTCATACAGCCGTTCATTTTGTATGAACAATCGTGTCGGTATTTAAATTGTACTTAAGCAAACAGGCTTTGGTTAAATTTGTATTTGATTTTGATTTTATTCACCAGGAGAGAAGCGGAGTTGTGCTACATGTGGACGGCGCCACGCATAGCGTTAGCATTCCGGACAATCCGCCCAAATCCATCACATGGTCATAATTAACTGCGAGTCCGCATTGTAACAATATGATCGGTTGCTTTTTACATTGAAATAAGTAGTAAAGCACGGGATTAGGACACAGTGAAACGGAGAAACTGACCTGCCAGCAGCGGAATGGGGGCCGCCATCTTGTACCGGGAAGGGGGGGTTGCGGTGACACTAAGGTGCCTGCAGCCAGACAGCGGTGATGAAACACACCGATTCCGTTTACAAACTAACACACACAGTCAAACACTTCCATATAGTCTTACACACACCAATATGTCATACGAGTTTCAGATACACCTCATTAGCCATACTAATGATTGCCGCCGACGCCGTGTCTCTTTATGAAATTGTCTTTAATTCATTAAACTGGACAATGATCTCAGAAATGTGTCAATGGTTTTACGGCATGTAATGAGCAAAACCGGCATAGTAGGAGGCGTACAGGCGCACATCACCAGACCAGAGCTCATCGAGGGAGGGGAAGGCCGCCAAGTGACGACGCCCCCTTCTAAATAACAGCGGCCCGCGGTCACGACCAACACGCAGGAGATCGCATCGAAGCCACCCAACAGCGGGGCTAAGGACAAGCACTGCAAGAGCATCACAGAGAGGATCAGTCACATTTATTAAACTGGTAGCACTTTACAGCTCAGTCAGCGGCTCCTTTAGTACTAAAACAATTGAGCAAACCCAAACATGAGGACGGCAAAGTCATGCATGTAGGAGAAACCCATTTTTTGTAGACATTTTAAATGTGGGGGGACACACAGGCATAAAACTAATACTTTATGCTAAATGTGGGGGGGGTTGAAATAAATAATTATGAAACATGAGGGGCACACGTCCCCCTCAGATTTAATGGCAGCGACGCCCATGTAGATACCTGTAGTATCTTGCACAATGCAGGAGAAACAGTGCACAGGATCTGGCTTATCTCTGCTATCCCTCCCTCAGAAGCCCATGCTGAAACAGGACTGGGGTGGGTGTTACAGGCCATCCGCCCCCAGCAGGAGACCAGCCGACGAGCGTGCCCCCCCACCTTCGGCAAGACCTCCCCACCTCAAAGCAGCTCTCATGGAGCTCCTGCCAGGAAGAAGAACAATGACTGGACCTCCAGGCTCCATATCAGCATGGAAGAGAAGGAAGCCCTTTCATGGCAGGCTGTTGTGTTTGGCTTTTCGTGTACAGTTTCTGCAGCTGGACTCCCAACAGACAGATGCTGTTGATATGTCTGTCTCACTGTGGCTTGTTTAACCAGGAATTCTGGACAGTGGGAGTCTTGGGGGAATGTTTCTGAAAAAAGACAGACGTGTCTCCACCACGATACCTCTGAGTCGGTACAAATTGTACTGAAATATATTGTCCATGTCGTTTTCACAACAACTTCAGATGTTGGGTGTCCCACCTGTTTTACTCTAAAAATGATCAAATGTCTATTAGGTATATATACCTCAGGTGATGGTCGTTTCTGTGGTAAATTCTCTGCAGGCTATTTTTCTGACTGTTGTTCTTCAATCTTCACCTGAAAGTGTGAGAACTACCCTGTCTAGCTTGACCTGAATGATGCAACTATCATCCCCAAGTAGCTAGTTTCTTGCAGTAAAACTTACCAGTCAGGGTGGGGGTGGGTAATCAGTGCGTAAAATTTTCTCATGTGGGTGGGTGGGGGGAAGTGTCGTGCCAGAGGTTCGATTGGTCAAATTCAAGCTTATCTTTTCAATCTTAGGTTTTTGGACCTTTGCTTGCATTTATGATGTTTTCTCCACGTCTGTTCACAAGTTGTCTACCACTCTAGCATGAAAAGGCAGATGTAAGGTTAGTCCTGTATCTTTCTGCCAGTTTGCTTGACAGCGAAACAATTAGGAGACTCCAGTGGTAAAAGAAAGTCAGGGAGCATAATGTCTCAAGGTAGTAACAGTCCATTACAGCTAGAAGGGGGGCAACTTTGTCTGTCCTGAAAATTCACTAAAAATGCAAATAACAGACATGTTGCTATAATTTAAATGATCATATTATGTTATATCCTTAAATGTGACTTCTGGAAATTCTGTCTTCATGGGACCCCTGGTTTTCAGGGGCCCTGGGCAGCTGCCTACACATGCTCGGCCCCTGCTTATCATACAAAGCAAAACCCCCTATCAAAGTCTCCCCCGCACAGATGGGAATTAAATCCAGTTTGTTTAGGAAAAGTGCTACATAAATGTAAAATTTATTGCTGATGCCATCAATTTAATTTTATTAGAGAAAAAAAGAGAATGTGTAACCTTTAAAAATAAGTGTGACCACAGTGTTGTGTGATCATGTGAACACAAGCATTGCTGTAGGCTTACTTGATCAAGCAGCCACCAGATGTCCTATATCTCACGTGACCGAATGCTTTGTGTTCTGAGACGTAACCTGATGCTCATGTTTCCCGTGTCAGTCATTGGTCCAAAGCGGCATTTCGGAGATCTGGGCTCAGCCAACGTGATGGAAAAACACCGGGGTGGTATTTCCGCGCCCGTGTTCAACCGGGCTCACCAGAGCGCTCAGCCTTCAAGCGAATGGTCCAGGAGTTTGCGGACACCACGTTTCCACGGCGAAGGAGCCGGCACGTGTATGTGCCTTCGTTGAATTCATTGGCTACGATCTGTAGCTCGTGGCCCTTCATGGCGATGTATCCGGGCACCGAAGATGCCAGCAGCTCCCCATCTTTGTACCACCTATTTGGAGAGAAAGCCGTGCAAAGCCGTATGATGCAATGGTGCATGTACTGTGACGCGTAACAATATATTGCTGTGCTATGGGATTGCGTGAGTTAAGTGCTATATATTCCAGAGTGTGCGGGTATCCTGTACCTGACTTTGGAGGGAGTTTTGGGAGCGTTTGCACCGCAGCGGAACCGTACCACTCTGCCCCGGGGCACAAGTTTAACTCTGATGTTGGAAGCGGGTGGTGTTGGCGTGGTAACTGCATCAAGAGGCTCTGTGAGGATAGGAAAGGGTCGGGGGACAGAGGAGGGAATCGGTGCCACAGTGATGCATGAGTGTTGAGCAGACGACCTGGGTGAATCTGGATCATTCTGGATGATCTCTTGGACCATGGCTGTGCCGAGGCAAGCATTGGTTTTGAGGTTTTGGATCCTTTAAGGCACCAAGGCATTATAATGAAATTGAACCACAGAAGATAGAGAAGTCCCAGATCCAAATTAGTCACTCACCCATGCAGAGGTCACACTGACGAGGGCAGTTCTTCTTCATGAAGCTCCTCCTCTGCTCACAGAACCCGAGTCGGGCCCACGGGTCACATACTCTCCGCTTGTCCAAGCACCCTGTCCACATGGAGAATCAGGCAAGTCTTCTGCTTACTGATCCTGCTCAAACCTGTCCCCATCCCGCAGTACCATAGAGGCGCTGGATGGCCCACACGTCATCCTGGGCCACGTCCCGCTGCCCTGTGTAGGTGGCATTGGGGTGCATCAGGGCCCTTGGATCCCTGGAGTGCCACAAACCGAGGGCGTGGCCAATCTCATGGGCAGCTACCTGAACGAGGTCATTGAGCCACACACCTGAGCACAGGCAGGCGTCCAGCCGCACACGGACGGAGACACACACACACACACATGCACAGACACAGACACACACATGCTTAGTTATCATTACGGTTACAAGATTCTGGGAACTTTCCCGTTAATCCCCCTGGAAAGTTTCCAACTTGGAATATTTCCAAAATTCCCCAGCCTAACTTTCTGTGGAATGGAAAGTTTCTAGAAATGTTCCACCTCTTTGCATCCCTAGTTAATTTGAGCTATAATTTCATATTAACATATTGATTACAAATGTGACAACTCAGTGAAGTCATATGGGATTTATCATAATTCATTAAATTAAATTAAATGTGCATGTTTTAATTTTCTGACACACAGAACTATGTCTGGTGTGGTGTTAGCTGCACGCTGTGAGTGAAGGGACCTTGTTTCCAGCTGTAGCGGGACCTGCCAAGTACCCAGAATTCATGGTTGTCAAAATGGATCTCTCCACGGGGGGGCAGGAAGGCATGAGCTAGTTCCCCATTCACACCATCAAAGCAGGGATGCAGGGGGGCCCACCAGCAGTCTGTGTGGTTGTGGGTGTAGAATCCTGAGAAGAATCACACACACACACACACTATATCTGTACATGTGAAACACACAGAGAAACGCCGTGTTCTGCAATCCACATGGAGCTCGAACATTAGAGTCTAATTAAACTACGGATATCGGAAAATGTCAGATTTAAGAACAGGGGGGAGCTTTGCGTCTTGCATGTCTGCTCGCACCGATGGTGATGTCGGCGCTCCTGTCAGGCTGGGTGACTTCAGTGAAGGACATTGGGGACACTTCGCTCCACTTGGCGAAGGCGAGACCGAGGGCTTTGCGTGTGTCTTCCTTGTTCAGGGTGCTGGGGAAGCTGGTGATGCTGGTCAAAGTTGCATTATATAGCAGCAGAATATCGGATTCCCACAGCTGTTTAAGCTGCATGCTTAAAAGTCAGATTTACATCAATCATTATCTGTCACTTACACTGCAGCGCAACAAGTGACCTCGTCATCCTCCTTATATATTATTTATTTATATATATATATCCTTTATTTAACTAGGAGAAGCCCATTGAGATTAAAAATCTCTTTTGCAAGGGAGACCTGGCCAAGATAGGCAGCTAAGTTACATCACAA
>JABFEA020000039.1:597763-660652 GCA_019775915.2 Cyphomyrus plagiostoma
TGCACTATCTCCCGCAGTACCCTCACCGCGTCGTCGTTGCTCATGTTCTCGAAGTTAATGTCGTTCACCTGGGGAGGGTATTGGAATAGCGAGGGCTGTGATGGTGGATGGCTCAGTGGCACGACCCCCCCCCCGCACGCGCACTAATGTACGCACACACACACCTGCAGGAGCATGTCCCCGGGCTCGATGCGGCCGTCCGCCGCCACCGCCCCGCCCTTCATGATGGAGCCAATGTAGATGCCCCCGTCTCCTCGTTCGTTGCTCTGCCCCACTATGCTGATGCCCAGGAAGTTGTACTTCTCTGCAGAGACCCAGCGCCCTGCTCACTCACTCACAGTGCTTTCACTCAAATATTCTCCTCGTAGGACAGTCTATGGCCGACTTGTGCCTGCCTCCTGCAATTCCACTCCAGGACACAAGGTGTCAACACACTTCAAGGGACAGTCTGTGCGGGAATGTGGCCCACAGCCTTTAACATTTATTGTTCAGTGATCGTTTGAGACAACGTTTAACAGCACTGCCGCTCAGAGCTTAAGACGCTTACCCATGTTTAAGGTGACTGTGATGATGTTCAGAGACATGGTGGAATCGGTGATGCTACTAAAGGATGATGACTAGAGGGAGGAGAGAGAGAGAGAGAGAGAGAATGAGTGGGCGGGCCCATGCTAGCACCAAATATGCCCCCCTCCTCTCTGATCTCATGCTCTCACCCTTTCCATGCGGGGGGTTTTGGGTTTCCGTCGCCGACGGCGATGTCGCCGCATCAGACGGGAGGAGCTACTCTGTTCAGTGGAGCTGCTGAACCTGGGGGGGGGGGGGGTACCATGTGAGAGCAGGCCACCAGGTGCTAGCGGGTTCCTGTTAGCGGATCGCCCGCATTCACCTGCTGGCTGCGTCCTCCTCCTCAGAGTCCACGAAGCTGGTGGTGTCCAGCTCACTGCTCATCAGGGTGGAGGAACTCTCATAGCCCCCCATCTCCGCCCGCTGCGAGTGTCCATTCATGCGACCACCTGGAGTGCGGGGGGGCAGGGGTTACAGTTCCAGTGAATTGTTTGGATACAACTACCAGTAGAATGGTATGATTTCTACTATTATCTAAATTTTACGATAATTACACAAGCATCACAATTCCGTGGGATGGGACTCAGAAGGTTGCCGGTTCAAATCCCATGTTCAGCAGACTGATCGCACCATTGGGCCCGTAACCCCAATTGTTCCAGGGACTGGCTGACCCTGGTATCTCCTCCACCATAGCTTCAAGAGGTGGCCTTCTGGAATGCTTCCCCCAACTGTCTTTGGCTCGGCGTGTCGAAACGTTTCACTATAACTGCACGTATAGAAGTAGCTAAAGAAGAGCGAAAGCGGAGATGGCGGACGGCCCCTCCCAGCGTGCTCACCCGTGTCCCTCCGACGAGGCCGCTCTCGCCGCACACACGCCACCGAGTCCGTCTCCGTCTCATTGTCCAGGTTGTCCTGACTGGCTGCAGCATTGGCACTGGGGGCGGGGGGGGCATCAATCAGCAAGCTGCCTTTATTAAGATCCAGTTACTGTACAAACCCTCTGATACACACACACAGATCACAGCACCAGGATTACCAGACGCCTTAGTGCCGAGCTCTTCCAGCACGGCCAGTCTGCGGATGTATTCCACATCTGCGTGATGCACCGTCATACTTCCCATAAACGCTCGCATACCGCACTTATAAATCATGGGATCAAGTCCCAGTCTGCTTGGCAGGTGTATAAAATGTCCAGTCACTCCAACAAGCTGCTCTGCCATTAATATTCCAAGTGACTATATATAGGATTTTCCATCTAAAATTAATGAAATGGCACAACAAAAATACCACGTGTTTAAATTATATATCACCTTAATGTATTTGTGTTTGCAATGTATTATACGAGAATCTCATTACGTTGCAAGCTTCCAAATCACGCACTTCTATCCTGCTCCTGCTTTAATACGAGAACCCCAACCACCCCCCCCGTCACGACACTGAAGATCTTTGGTGGGAAAAAATAAACAAGCGGAATAAAACAATCCAGGGATGCGGGGTCTGCTTTGGTCTCACTGAACATACAGACGTTCCTCCGCTTGCGAACGAGATGCGTCCCGAACAGCCGTTCGTAACTTGGAATGTTCGTAAGTCGTCATTCAACGTCATTTTAAGGTTATACGCAAGCGCTAAGTACTAGGATGCTGGGAGTAGGTGCGCTACGCGGCTGCGCGGCGGGAGTAGCGGCCAGAAGTCGTACTAGGCGGAATTGGTGCGTAGAAATAAAAAAAAAAATGATGTTGTGGACAGGAAACGGGAGCCCAGTGAACACAACTTGGACACAAAGTCCTCTTCATTCATATGTCTGAAAGGAGCGTCTGTACTGCGGTGAGCCAGGCCAAGGCAGCTCCCGCCGCAGTGCTCACGCTTCTCCACTAGAGGGATAGATGGTGCATGGCTTAGCGCAGGAGCACTGGACTTGCCCAGACTCTTCACAACGGACATCGGCAAGTAGACAGAAGGAGCCAGACACAGCGCTGCAGGATGGATGGAGATGGAACTACTGTTGTCAGGGGACACATATATATATATATACGCAGAAGCGGAAAATACTGACTGGAACGACGGAGGCCTGGAGTCCCCGATGCCCCCGGTGCGCTCTAAGGGAGGGGGCAGGTCCAACTGGCTGTCAGCACACACAGAGCCCCCGTCTGACTGCGCGCCATCCGCAGACACCAGCTGAGCACAAAGAGAACATGACACAGTGAGGCGAAGCAGCGAGCACCTAACACACTCCTGCCTGTACTGGCAAGGATATGAGGGTACAGCCATAGGCAGACCGAGTGGCCAAAGGCAGACCGGAAGCAGTGTGGCCTTATTCGGGTGCGGTCAAAGGCAGACAGGAGCGGGGTAGTCATAACAGAGTTTCTGCGATTATGATAGAACACACAAAGAAATATGTACAAAATACCAAAAAAAAAAAACTTGTGTTAAGGTCAGTAAAGAAGGACGAGCCTCAGGAGGGGAGTGCTGTGTGGACATTCCGATGGGGTGAGGCAGGAGGCCACATGTGCTATTGAGCTAGCAAGCAACGGGAGTTTGCCACTTTTGCCTGATTCGATCTTCTTGTTAGGCTGAGATATTTATGAAGCTTTCACGCAGATCCTGTGACTGCAGTGCAGTAATTTAATCTGGCTTTAAAGATGACTGCTCCCTCTTCAAACAGTATCAAGGCGCTCACTGGGGACCAGACCTAGCAGCAAAATGCACATTCTGGCCACCAGGGGTCGCCAGTTTTCTGCTTCAGAATCCTGAAGGACTAGTATGATAGGTAACATCTTCTTAATCCTTTTATCTAATCCCCCCCATGTTAATGTTTTGAATATGGATTTTGCTCCTTTTAAATTGTGCATACCTGGATTGTTTTCTTATGTTCTACGTATGCACCAGTACTGCCAGAGCAGATTCCCAGTACATGTAGTTGTACCTGGCCAGTAAACTGAATCTGATGCTATGTTTGTCTGGCCCATCAGCCCACACAAAACTTCAAAAGCACACAAATAGTGGTGACCAGCAGAGGGCGCTCACCCAGCACACGACTCGGCCATTGAAGCAAGGCAGCCTGGCGTTGTCATCCGAGATCTCCTCCTTCACCACCCTGAGGAATGGACAGATAAGTCTCACTCTTCTCCCACCCACATACACACTTGTGTGCCTTACCACCAACACAGTGGATTCACACAAACAAAGGAAATAAACATCACTCACATTATAAACAGACAGTCCCGTCAGTCAGGCAGTAAAACGCCCAGTCACTCTCAGAAGAGGGGTATCATCCCCCCAAGCTCAATGCCAATGGGGGACACTGGCCCATATGGCGACATGTAACTGGATCATCATTCAAATGCTTTACATTTTTAATAGATTCCAATACTGTAGAAAATAGGAAACAGGTTCATCGAGTGAGAGTGTGTCTTTGGTTATCAGGAGACACATGGACAAAACGAGGCCCCCCGACCCCACACACAGGAAGCCACCCTTACACATGGGACACACACAGGAAGCAGCCACATTCAGGTTCTCCCACCATGTTGCCATAAAAAAAAAAACAAAAAAACAAACAGAGGCACTCTTTAGCCAGACAGCCTGCAGGAAACGCACCCCTCCTGTCAGGTGATGCGGCAGTGTCCAATCAGACCTGATTGCTAAACCTCCCAACAGTGCACAGGAGCGACATGGGAGAACAGACATTAAAAAAATAAATACCATGTGACAGAAGCAGGGCCTCGCCCTGCATTCTGCAAAATTTCTCCCAAGTGAGAAAAAGATAGGAGGAACCCCTGGCTTCCCTCTATTCATTCTGTTCTCTTTGCCACGGCCATGTTGGCTTCGAGTTCATGAAACAATGCTACAGTAAATAATATGCCTAAATTATAAACACATTAAAGCAGTCAGCTGATGACACGGTGCCTTCGAAATTATCTGCATTTGCTTCAGAAAGAGGAGCAGCCCGTGGCTTCACAACTCCAGCTTCAGCCAGCCATAACTTTGCAAGCTCACACTGCAGTTCTTTCCAGTACAAAAGCATGTGGTTTAGCTGTGTGCCTGCGGCCGTATATCGCCTGCACCATGCAATTCCCCTGTGCACCCAGGCTGTCCCCAGCCTTCTGTTGTCTGAGGTAGGCTTCATGTGACCCTATGTTGAAATCCGTTATATTTATGACTGAATAGTTAAGTAAATAAGCACAGTAATTTTAAGAATGGAACTGGGCTGATGTGAAGGCAATCTGCAAGATGTACGGAATGTGAAATTTATGGCCTGAAAGCACTCAGTATGTGTGGAGTGGGGCCTGTTAGATGGTTATAAGCCTTGTTAAGAGACTATCACCTTAAGTTTCCCATGAACACTTTGGGGTGTCAAAATAGACATAACAGCCAAGCTCATGAGAAAAACAAATGGCAAGCAAAAAAATACAACAACATTCTGATGCCATTTGCTGTGGGTTACGTGTAAAAATAAGGTGATAAATAATTAATCCAAGAAGGAAATTCTTCAGAATATTTAGGGTATGTAACCCCCTTCAATCCTACATAAACATTCTCCAGGCAGAGCTACAGGGGACAGCAGGATGCTGATCTTTACTGCCCAGGTCTGACTGGCAGCTAAGGTCATGTAGACTACAGCTCAAGTCACTTCAACCCCCTCCCGATGGGGGGAGTAAACCACCTGACCACTAACTAAACAAGGTCCTGTAAGGTATAAATGCTGACATTACCCAGGCCAGCATTATGCAGGAACAAAGGCAAGTGAAGTCCTGTTTTAAGGCAGGCACACTTTCCACAGTTAGGGCACCCAAGCAGGATCTCTTACTCTCTCTCTCTCTTACTCACACACACACACCCAAAAAATACAGGGGCAAAAAAGTAGGGCAGCTTCCTTAAAGGAAGCATTATTAAAGCAAAAGACGAGGGAGAGTCGGTCACTGTCAGGAAATCCAAGTGTTGCTTCACACACTGAGGAAGAAGACGATGGTTGCTGCAGATGTCAGGTATTGGGTCTTTTTCAATCTGTTCCCCAAGGCAACCCACCGGCTCTTCACTACTGGTCACCATAGACTGCTGCCTGAAACCAGTTAGTGCATACCCCCAGAGACACAGGGGTGGCTGCCCAGCTTCAGGAACGTCTGCTGGAGTGGAGGAAGAGAGCCTGCTCTCCTCCACTGGCCCACACAAACGAGCCCAGACACAGTGGCTGAACCGACCAGTGAAGACACCACTTCGTCAGCAAAAGGTGCACACACAAGAGAGCCCTTTACTCCCTAATCCAGTGAAGCAAGGGACTTATTCGTGGAAATCCACCTTTAAATTACCCGTGCAATTTAATTTGGTTTTCTGTAGTCCATAATCGGTAATTACCCCTAATTCTGGGTAGAGGCAAATAGTATGGGTGTGTTTACGGGAGAGAGGACACGGCTTGCGTGTTAAGGGCGATAAATACGGCAGCTCTGGTCATTGTTTACATCTAGGGAAGGGGGTAGGGAAGGGGGGAAAAGGAAAAGTAAGAAGTGAAATGACAGCTTTTTGTTTAGCTTCGTTATCATAACAATGTAGGACACCCCCGACACTCTCCTCGGAAAGCAGCCTGACAGAGTCCGGGTCCGAGGTGCATCGGCCCGGTTAACGGGAGCCGGGACGGGATGCAGTGCTGTTCACTTTAGTCTTTATTCCCGTTAGATACACTGACAGATCCAGGGCCCGGGGGGCGCCAGCCCGTCCGCAGTGATCCGGACAAAACGGAACCGGACTGCGAGAAACCCACAGGACAAAAGGACCGCTCGGCCCTCCGCCCCCCGTCCGCCATTTTCACTCTTTAGCTCGGCCTGCAGTTCGGCCGAAATCCGAGGGCCCGGGGCGGCTAGCAGACGGGGGCAGAGCTCCGGAACAACCCTGCTGACCAAGCCAGACCCGGTCCGCCCCGGTGTAAAGCACCTGCGGCATCCGCCCTTCCCCGGCCCGTCTCAGTGTCCCGGGCCAACCCGCCCCCCACCTGCAGAAGCAGCCTTTATTTGCTCTATACCATTTTATTACAAAAAGCTGAATCGTCAGTAACCGCCGCCAGGATTCCGCGCATTTGTAAAATGGAGGCAGGACAAAAGCGGCATATTATTTTCCAGTGAGCGAAGGAGTGTCGCGACCCTCGTCCCCCAAGCTCTTCTTCTCCCGCAGGCCCGGGCCCCCCTCCGGCCCGGCGTCTGTCCCGCATCTGTTGTGCCCGCCGTCCCGGGCCGGGGCGCCCCGCGTCGGACAAAGACGGGACGCGGTCTTACCCGAAATCATCGTCCATAGACTTGAAGAAGAATTTGTAGTTGGGCTTGTTAAGTACATTTTTGAAGTCCGCCAGAGTGACCCGGTCGGCCGCGACGGGCAGCTTCACCAGGTAGGGGGTCTCCTGCTCGTCGAGGTGGTAGATAATTTTTGTTTCCCCCATGGCGGCTCGCTGGGGAGGCGCAGGCCCGGCGCATTCAGCCCAGGGTGGCGGCAGTCGGCAGCCCGGTGCCGGTTCCTGCTCAGCTTCACCGCCGCCGGCCTCCTTCTCTCCAGCTTAGCCGAAGCACTGCCTCCGCGTCTCTTTGTCTCCGCCGCGGTGGAGGAGGGACGCTCTATTCCCCAGGCGGCGGTCCGGCGGCGGGCTCTGCCTGCCCCTCTCCCCCAGCAGCTGTCTGTCCGTCAGTCTTCAGCTCTGCGAGTCTTCCCAGGAACTCCCTCTACAGGCGGAGGGGGAAACGCGCAGCGACCCGGTCCGCTTCGGTTGGGGCCGGTTCGAGAGAACCACGCCGACCCGCGGTGGGAGACTCCGCTACAGACTATCAGGGATCGCTGCAGGCGAAGACACCCGGCTCTGACTGACACGGTGCGGACTGCGGTCTCACCGACTCGTGGCGCTGGCGATTTTGGACAGAACCAAGCAGAGCTTTGGAAAGCATCGACTCCCCCGTGCTGACCCCTTGGAGCCGGGGGGGGGGGGGGGGGGCTCCCTGTGCTCCCTTGCTTTAACGTTGCGGCTGAACGGAGTGATTGTGCCCCCTGCCGGACACGCACGGCCAGGCCCCCTTCTCTTCACTCCAATCCCCAACTCGACCGGTTCGAAAAGGCAATCGGTCATTGTGAATTCAGTAATATCGGCAGTACCGGACCGCCAGGACAGGCCACTCTGTCATCACTCAACATCATTCAGTATAATTCAACAGACATAATGACATATGCGCTTTTTTTTTTTTTTAAAAGGAAACTCGCTTCTTTTTAAACAAATTGCCTTCACCATGTCCTCCAGCAATGATGTTGCCAGATCGCGATTAAACGTGTTGGAACATTAAAGCACTTATGACAGGGGTGACCAATTTTATCTAGAAAGGGCCCCTGTGTATTCAGGTTTTCGCTGCAACTCCTTAATTAGATTACTAATTAGTGTACCGATTGGCTTAAGAGTCCTCACCTCTGGGTTTGAACAGCTGACCTAAAAGTTACCCCAAAAACCATACACACTAACTCTTTGCGGATAAGATTGGCCACCCTTGGCTTTCACAGATGTTGTGCTGAATGCAGACTGATACCCGTCCAGCTTTGCGGTAGCGTCGCTTACGCAATAAGCAGCCGCCCTCAGACGCGCGGCGACTAGTTTCCCTCTTTCCGCAGTGTTAATCACGCCGAATGCATACACTATGTTAGCTTGTGGCTTGTCTGCCACTCGTGCTCATATGAGAGATATACGATGTCATTGCACAAGCCTCTGTCTCTGTGCTGGGAGAGGGGCACAGACGAAGGACAGTGTGTGTTTGGGTAGTGATGTCACTCATGGCGCCCAATACACGGCAATCCTGTTTAATCATATGAACACAGCCAAAACGTGCTGGTGTTGCCCTTTGTGCAAATCAACAGGAGATGGACCAGAGGAGCCCCAGGCTGGGGGGTGGGGGAAGTAGCACACCAGCTCAATATAACCTTCATTCCTGACATTATTCCACAAAAGAAAGAGAATTAAGGACATGACTGGATTCAGAAGCTTTCACTTTCTCTTAGTACAACCTGACTCCACTCTTCCCAGTCATAAAAAGCTACATTTTCATCCACTCAATTGCCCTGTGACACAGGAGGCCTGTGCTTACAGGAGAACAGGAGCGTAGCTTCACAGTGATCTGGGTCCAAAAGGCACTAAGGTGGTCAGGACACCGCCGCCATAGAGTAGGTTGCAGTGTCACCTAGCAAGAGGGCGTGGCTTGATCCCCATGTTAATATACATCAATGTTCTAGTTACCCAAGGCACAGTGTAGTGTTTACCAGAAGAAAAGGGTCATTTACTTTTAGCTAAAACTGCCATGTATGAAGATCCCCTGATAGACTGAAGTACCATAATTGCCACCGCCCTCCACCATGAACAGCAGACTGTGAAGTGGTCCATGACACTCAGTCCCATTCTACAACAGGAAGCCCACGTCCTAATAGCAGCACGGCCAGTGGTGGAAATTTCAGGTCCTGGAAGTAAAAATTCTGACCATGATTTTGTTCCAACCAAGCACTTGAGCACTCTGTGACTGCGACTCTTTATACTCAACTGGTTGGTTGAAACGAAATTTTGATCTGGATTTGTACTTTCTGAACATGAGGTTTCCTCCCCTGGGCATGGCCCAGCATAACACAGCACACACACTCTTCTCCAAGGACTGTGACCAAACACATGCGATAAGGAAACCCAGAGGAGCTTTGGGTTTAGCCTACGAGTGTCAGGTACAGAGCAATAAATAAAGGAGGATGAGTCTGTGTCACTATTCTGGTCCATTTTCATCCGATAAGGATTCCTTGTCCAGGACAGATGAGCAGGTCTTCTCTGTCAGGCGGACACGTTGACGTTTCGTAAGGAGATGCAGCCTGTGCTGGGCATGTCCGTGGGGGTGGGGGTTGGTGCAGGGGAGGTGACGGGGAGCAAAGGCAAAGGAGTCCCACTGGGAGGGCTGCTGCTCTGGAAGAGGATCTGCTGCAGGGTTCGACGCAGGTTGGGGTGCATTCTGGCCTGAGTCTGAGAAAAGACCTCCGCAGCGAAGCATTTCATCACTCCAGCACAGAGATCCTCATACAGTGGGACCGTGTACATACGGGAGGTCTGGGGGGAGGGGAAGTAGAGCTCATCAGAATTGAGTTTTCCATCTTCACACATTCATGATTATAGATTATCTTAGTTATGACTGTGGACAAGAGTACCTGCCAGCCAATTCAGTAAATCAGCCAAGCTGGGAAGCACTTTCAGCTATTGTATTAAACATGCACACCACGGTACGTCATAAATAACACGTGTGACACACTTCAAGAGTTTGTGGCCGTCTCCCTTACATGTTTGTGCAGAAAGCTACGGACCCGGGGCAGGTCTGGGTAGAACCTGTTCCGCACCACAATCTGCAGCCAGCGAATTTGCACCTCGGCATTCATGCCGTCCAATAGCGCAGAGTAGCAGCACGATAGGCGGGTCATCACTTCTGAGGGACACACACGACAGCAAATCACAGATGAGGAAGGCTGGCATAGCACGCATGTCCGCCGAACATGATCATTTTGCCAGCACAGGGGGGTCAGTAGAGGGATACAAACACATACGGGGGGGGGCAACAGGGGAGAAGTGGAACATGGTTTTGAGGTGCACCTTGAGGAAGCGGGGATCGGTCCAAGAGGAGATCCAGGAAGAGCACTATCTGAAAGGTGCTCCAGGAGGCCGGGTCAAAGCTAGCGATGGCTTGGGGTTCGGGGACCTCCTCCCCCCAAAGGTCACACAGGCACTGCACAGGCTCTGTGAGAATCGCCCCCGCGGAGAGGTCCGGCTCATAGAGAGGGGGGCCACATTCATTGAGCCAGCGGTCAAAGTCCAACCCTAGAGTAGGAGAACTGTCACACCGTGACCATCGCACCCACCACCATCCCCGGCCCTCGGGCCCCAGGCTCACCTTCCCTTTCCTTCAGCTGGGGGAAGAAACCCAGGAAGAGGTTGAGCAGGTCCTCTGCCACCACGCTGCAGAACTGGAACTGCTGAATGTAGCTCTGTGAGGGGGGGAAGGAAGCATCAAGTGAGGAAGGAAAGAGAGAAGAGAGCGACTTTGTGTGTGTGTGTGTGTGTGTGTGTGTGTGTGTGTGTGTGTCCCTTACCCTCAGGAAGCTGTCAAAGCTCTGTATATCCCCACACAGGTGGGACAAGTAGGACACAAAGCAAAAGCCTTTTTCATATGTGAAGAGGTTCATCAAGCTGCTAGGGTTCACTCCTAAGAAAATAGACAAGCTAATATGTTAATCACAAATAGACATGTTTAACATTATTCAAGATACCGAGACACTTAGACATTATCATCTCACACGGAGACACTTGTCACATGACCTGGTATTTTATTGGGGAATTCCTGTGTACTAAAAGGCTTCTCCTAGGAATTAGACTATGCCCCCTGCTGGCCACACTGCACACGGACACCCGTCGGCCGAAATACCTGGTTCACACTTGACCTGCAGCTTACTCATTGGGTTGGTGTCTCCTAGGAGCCTCATTTGCCGGTGAAGAGCATCCAGACGGAACATGGTCTCCAGACAGGTGAAAGCCTCACCTGAGGAGCACGGACGGGTCAGACGGGATAGGGGCATTCCTGACAAGCTCAGCGTTGACGCGCCCTGCGCATACCGTAGGCCTCGGTGGTGATGCGTCTCTGGGCGTACGTGGCCAGTCCTTCGCTGAGCCACATCTCCTCCCATGTGGCGTTGGTCACGGCATTGCCGAACCAGCCGTGGGCGATCTCATGGATGACGTCGATCAGGAGGAACTCATGGCTCTCCAGGATGGAGGAGATGATGAAAGTTAGGCAGGGGTTCTCCATGGCAACGACAGGGAAGGAGGGTGGCAAAAACACGATGTCATACCTGGGGGGTAGAGGCATGTAGAGCATGGGAAGCACAGGAGCAGTGACCAAAACAAACCACAGTAAAGTAAGAGGCACCTAACTGGGAGAAAATTGTGCATGTAATAGCTGACTCTCAGTGTCTACTATATTTGTGTGAGAAATCAGTCAGTGTCCATTAGATTAGAAGATGTAATCTGTTTCCATAATCGCTTATTTGGCAAACACTTTTATCCAAAGAGACGCAAGTAACCAGAACCTTTTTCTGGCACCAAAAACTTCTGTTGTGTTCCCACCGCAGGAACTGGTTCCTTGGATATAGTTCCTTTATTTTCCCTATTTTTTTTTAGTCCCTACTCCAGACTAGGTACTATTCGCTCAAACTGTGGTGCTTCTAGCGATAAAATGATTGGTTGTCTTCAAGCACTGGCTCTAACTTAGAAGTTACGGAGAAGTGCGGGGAAAAGAGATAGAAAAAAGGTGATTGAAATAATTGTTCTTCCTCTGTAAGCCATGGTTACCTGCACAGAAACATGTGCAGTCATCATTGCTTTGCACAAAAATAGCTTCACAGACGAGGATATTGCTGCTAGTAAGATTTATCAGATCATCAAGAACTTCAAGGCTCAGTTGTTGTGAAGGAGTCCATTTCCTAAAGTTGATTCAGCTGTGTGATCGGGGCACCACCAGTGCAGAGCCTGCTCAGGAATGGCAGCAGGCAGGTGTGAGCGCATCAGCACACACAGTGAGGCGATGACCTTTGGAGGATGGCCTGGTGTCAAGAAGGGCAGCAAAGAAGCCACTTCTCTCCAAAAAAAACATCAAGGACAGACTCATATTCTGCAAAAGGTACAGGGATTGGACTGCTGAGGACTAGGGTAAGGTCATTTTCTCTGATAAATCCCCTTTCCAATTCTTTTTGGTATCCAGAAAAAAAGATTGAGCAGAAAAGAAAAGGTGAGCGATACCATCAGTCCTGAGTCATACCAAGAGTAAAGCACCCAGAGACCATTCATGTGTGGAGGTGGAATCACCCACAATTTTGTCTAAGAACACAGCCATGAATAAGGAATGAGAGCAACTTCTCCCAACCATCCAAGAACAGTTTAGTGATGAACAATGCCTTATTCCAGCATGATGGAGCACCGTGCCATAAGGCAAAAGTGATAACTAAGTGGCTCAGGGAACAAAGCATCAACTTTGGGTCCATGGCTAGGAAACTCCCCAGACCTTAATCTCATTGAAAACTTGTGGTCAATCCTCAATAGGCGGGTGAACAAATAAAAATCCACAAATTCTGACAAACTCCAAGCATTGATTATGCAACAATGGGCTGCTATCAGTCAGGATTTGGCCCAGAAACTGACTGACAGCATGGCAGGGCAAATTGCAGAGGTCTTGAAAAAGAAGGGCTAACACTGCAAATATTGACTCTTGGCATAAACCTAATGTAATTCCCAATAAAAGCCTTTGACACTAATGAAATGCTTGCTATGACAAAAGGATCTACAAACACTGAAGCAGCAAACTTTGTGAAAAGTTCTCAAAACTTTGGGCCACCACTATATACATTTTTGAAAAAGCAGTCCCTCGAGTGACTGGGGGCTAAGGGCCTAATGGAGAGGCCCACTGCTGATGCTGCATTCCACTTATCTCGGAGGTCGGAAGTCAGAGCTGGGAATGATGTCATGCCCAAGTTAACCACGTTTCAGTACAAGTTGGGAAGCCATTTTGCAATACAAGAGACCCCTGCAAAAGGCAGGACTTCTTGCTTAACCGGATTAAGCAAGGGTTCTCTCATTATTCGTGAACTTCATTCACTTACATTTAGCCCAGACTGCCTTAAATCCGACAAGTTATCCGGCTAAGCAAGAAATCATACCTTCTGAAACAGACCCCGGTTCTAGCCCAATTCATTCCTAGCTATTGTTAATAATAATTAGTTGATAACGCGCATATAAAAACAGCAGCAGTTCGACGGTGCTGTGCATACGACCGATTTAATGAGCCATAAATTATATGCAAGTGTAAATAAAGAGCATATAGCTACAGATTTCCCTTCAGTTAATGAAGGGCACAGCCAACCAGAATTCTGAGTCTGGGGTTGCAGAGGTTCCTCTGACTTTCTGACTCCAAGGGTTGTTCCAGCTGAATTTTCCAACTAAGAACTCAGAATTTCTGACTTCAGAGCTCAAAGCGTACGTAGCATGACCCTGGGATTTGAACCGGCGACCTTCTGATTACAGGCACAGCAGCCTACCCCCACTGAGTCACACACGACCCCCATTAATGTTTCCATTACAATGTGTTTGTGTGTCGTCTCGCTCTTAGTGTCTGTTAAAGTGCATGTGTGAAATCTGACCCTCAAGTAAAATCACATCAAAATACAAACCAGATAATCAGTGCTTTGACTAGTGTTGAGGGTCCTGTTATCAGTGACACTCGGGAGAACTGAGATCTTGAATCCGAGGCATCAGTCTCAGTTGTACATTAGTCACTAACATCCGGTACTCAGCTGGATTGGGAGACGGAACCCAGACCTAACAGCATCCTCACCTGCCCCAGACATAGGGTCCGAACAGCCCCTCCGCCACAGCCAGCCAGCGCTCCACACTGCCCCCTAGCTTGCTGACCGCACTAGTGAGGATGCAGGGCTCTGCCCACACACGGCTCCTAGGGGACAAGAGAAGGGACATTTGTCCTGCTATTCATTTTCCCAAGGCGTCCTTGAACAGCCCTGTAACCATGGCGATGCCCTCTCTAGAGCCAGTTGCCATCATGCCAATTGTTCCACTGGTTAACTCTGAGTGAGTCTTTCCACTGATCTCCTACCCCTGGGAAAAGAACCGCTAGGACCGACAATCACCATGACAACCCCTCTCCCTTCTCACCGGGGGCCAATGTCGGCTGGCTGCAGATCTCCTGCCACCAAGGCAACCAGATAGGCCGGGACAGGGAACTCCATGGAAAACTGGAACGCCCTGTCCTGCTCTGAGTAGGCACTGTGTGAGGCACTCATAAGCACCGTCACTCCCTCGGGAACCTGCAGGGGGAGCTAGTGGTCACATTTCATCCAGCTGACACACAGAGCTGCATTTTAAGAGCATATGAAGGGCAGCCTTCTTCGTGGCTGGGGGTCCACGGCAGAGTCTAAAAAAAAACTTGGAAATTTGGCCCCATACACCAGTAATCTGCATACAGCCATAGCACCCCAAGGCAAACCCAAACCATAATCCGAGCAGTTTAAACAATGCACTCAAAGCCTGACAAAGGGGCAAGGGGTGATGTTTAGGCCACATAGAGTGATGCACAGGCATGTTTCTCATGTGTGGGAATGCTACAAAGAGATGCTGTGTTACTGAAAACACCGAGCAGAGGAAGCCTGCTGGACACACCAGCACACAAAAAGGACGCTGGACAGGGCAGGACATACGTGGACCGTGGCGGAGTAGGTGCTCTTGATGGCCGGCGTGTCGAAGCAGGGGAAGAAGGAGCGGTTACACACGGAGTGGCCCTGTGTGAACACCAGCGGGCTCGTCTGCCCCGATGTCAGCCCCGCATCCAGCCACCATATCTGTAAAAGGGTGGAGGGGGGGGGGGTGAGGTCACCGTCAGAGCAGATCTAGATGGAGGGTACAGGACCAGATCCACGGTCTGGAGAGCAGATCGGGCAGGGAGGTGTGGGTGGGATGTACTGCCAGCAGCATCTCTCTCTCGCTCTCACACTCCCACACAGCAGTGGATCAATCATATGAGGGTCTGTAAAGGATGCAGATACTTCGGGGGGGGACTGTTCTTACATTCCAGTTTGGGACAACGTACAGATCCGTACCAAGGGGCGGCCGAGCTCCCGTTAATATAATTACCGTCGATAAAATCGCTATTAACATGATTACGATTAGCATTATGTTTAATATCATAATAATCGACACCATGACAGTCCTACCGCTGGTCCGTCCGTCGTGGTATACCGGACCGTGATCTGTAAAGTCCGCCGCGGTCGAACCACGGCAGCCGGCAGGCTGATGATTAGAGACGAGCCGTAGTCGGTAAAGGGGTCCAGCCGGTAAGTGAGCGACAGGCAGCGGTCCGGAGAGCCGGCGGCCCCGGGCACCGTACAGTCTATGGAGTGGACCAGCAGGGATGGGTGCGCGTCCAGCACCAGCGTCTGCACCCCGGCCTGCAGCGGCACCAGCTCCAGCACCTGCCGGCCCGACATCTCCTTGGCGGCGAAGTCCAGCCGGAGGTCCAGGTGGAAGTGGCGGAGCCTGAAGCTGTGGAAGTTGGACGCCGAGGCGACATCAACCCGCTGGCAACGTTCCGGACACGGACTCGGGCCGCCCTCCACCGGCGCCTTCCGGCAGCAGCACAGGGCCGGGCGCTCCAGGTCGGACATGGCGACTCCGGACGGGAGGATTAAATTAATACTAAAAGTTCAATCAAATTAAAAATAAAAGTCGGGAAAGCGTGACGAGGAGCGGCAGGCGGCATGGAGGCAGCTAGCCGGCTAACCCGCTAGTCCGTCCCTGCGGTCGTAACCGGAGCCAGACGTGCCGAACAGGACGAAGTCAACATTATACTGAATTAAAAAGACAAACCGGAGCGTGAGGGAAGAAGGGAAAATCCGCGTAATGTCCGCCGGAGCCAAAGTCCAAATTGCGCATCGCGCTCCGTCCAGGGAAAGAGGATCCAGCGCCGGGGAAGACGAGACGAGAGAGCCGGAGAAAAAACGGAGGAAAAAAGGAGGAAAACAGGACAAGAAGAGAGGCAGAAACGAAAGAAGCTGAGCGCAGGGACTCCAGCCGAAAACAGGAAGTGAAAACGGAGGAAATCACTCCGGGAGAAAAGTTTTCGGGCTGAAGGGGGCGCTATGGAGGCGGTCCGGGGTCCGGCGGCTACACCGGGCAGACCGGCGGTGTAGCGACAAGAAGCCGGCGCTTCGGCTGCCGATAAACGGCGTGACGGCAGCTGAGGGGCCGCTTCCTCTTTCTCCCCGGGATCCCCGCACACATTCACACGCCCGGTGCTGCTGGCCCTGTACGGCGGAGCGCCATCACGGGAATCGGCTTAGGTCTCTCCACCATTTTCAACTCTAACTTCAGGCGTACTGGGTCGGATGGACATGGTGTTCCGTACACGTGTTGTCTGGGGCTGGAAGCTGCTCCCGACTCTGTCACATGAGTAAGAGGGACCGTGAAGGGCAGCGTCGTGAGGACAGTCGGAGAATGTCACCCAGTGCGGCGGGCAGCCATCTGCCCGCGTTCGTTGTCGTACTGACTTTCTATGCGTTTGTTTATGTAGATCTGTGCTACTTTGTGCACGATTTTTTCCAAGTTTATGTGACTCACTATGGTGAATGATTGTGTCACATTCGTGTGTAGGGCTGTGAATACATCTCTGCTTAATACTCTTGATCAAACACACAAGTGCAAATGTATCCATAAAATAGGTTTATTAACATATCTTAAAGAGACATCTGCTCCCTTCTTGCCTCTTTAATGCGCTTAACGCATCATGCTAAGGCAATAAAACTAGGAAAAACACAGAGACACACGCGTGTTCACACACACGCACTGTAAGGTCCACCAGAGGGCTGTTCTTACAGCAGTTTCCCAGGCTAAAGCCTGGTAGCAGATAGCAGCCCTGGGTTAAGGTCCTGACATGACACACTTTTAGAGAGCCCTAACCCACCAGCTGGGGGAGCTCTAGAACAGGGGTGTCAGACTCCAGGCCTGGGGGGCTGGAGTCCCATGTAGCTTCGTTTTTTTCCTCCTGTTCCACCACAAATGATTCAGCTCCAGAGCTGTGTATTAATTAGCTCAAGAAAGTGCAAGGAGGTGAATCAAATGTGTTAAATGAGGGGAAACCCAAAACTGTGTAGAGCTCCGGCCCTCCAGGACTGGAGTTTCATACCCCTGCCTTAGAGTAAGCAGGCTATATCCTTCCAGCAGCTAATTTGAAATGTGCATGGAGCTGAAGGAACATAGGTTTGTGTAACTTAACCACCTGAACAACACCTCTGGGCATGTGCGCAAATCACCCTAGCCAGGGTCCACGGTTTGAGTCACATGACAACAGCATCACAGAGCTCTGAACACCATTAAATCGCTGAACGGTTTAAGATCGGACTACAATGACAGGTACACACATATGAAAATATACTAACATGTCATACAGTGATGTTTTACATACAAAGTCAGTACAAAATAAACTCAGCATACATCCTCTCCACAGTAAATATGTGCATATAGATAGATATCCTATAAAACAGACCCTTTTAAATGATTATAGCTACACATGTAAAGCTCTATTGTTCAGTACCAGTTGATCCCTGACCATCTGAGCCAAGAATGATTTCTGAGCAGGCTTCTCCCAGGACGGCCCCAGCACACGTCCAAGGGCCTCACCAAGCTCAGCACAGCACCCCTGACTAGCAGTGCCTTGTACTGCAGGTGTGCATACAGGTGTGCAGTCAGAGCTGAGGCCAGGGCTGGAGCATCTGGGAGGGCAAGGAGGGGACTCTGAGCCCTCTCCAGCGCGGGTCTCCACCCGACGTCAGTCTTAGCCTCTCACGGAGATCTTGTTCTCCACCGCTGCCAGCATGGCACAGAATCGAGAATTTTCATTGGCCAAAAGTTTAGACGGCTCATCAAACTCAACCACCTGTAAAAGGAGGAAATGACATCACACCAGTGTAGGAAGCTGCTGGGGCTAGGAGCAGAGAATGTGGCCAATGGTGTACCTGTCCCTGATTGAGCACCATGACTCGGTCACAGTTCAGCACAGTGTGCAGCCGGTGTGCGATGGTCAGCGTGGTGCAATCCAGGAAAGCACTGCGGATCGTCTCCTGGATCAGCGAGTCTGTCTCCGTGTCCATAGCGGCAGTCGCCTCATCCAGGATCAGCACCTGCCAAAATGGTGCAGGGGCAGGTACTGCCTGTTAGCCAGGAACTGTGAAACTCCAGGCATTAGGAGCTAGACTGACTTGTGTATATACACACATATATATATTGTGGCTCGTATTGTCATCTGCCATTTTTTCCCCATTAGGTCTTTTTAAGCAGAATCTAGGGATCAGGAAGCGATAGGATTTCGCTACATGTCTCTGAAAGTGACAAAGTTGGGCATGTCTGTGCCTCCCCACCTTACACTGCCGCAGCAGAGCTCTCGCTACACACAGAAGCTGCCTTTCTCCTACAGAGAAGTTCTCTCCATTCTCCAGCACCTCAGACTCCAGTTTCAGGGGCAGCTGGGCAACCTGGAGAGAACAGTGAACATGGACAGACTCAGCTTTTCATTGGTGGGCTTACCCATGTTTTCTAATGCCGGTCTTGTCACCTTTGACCCCTGACACTTACACATTCTTTCATGTGTGTCCTCTCCAGTGCATCCCAAATCAGGTCCTCTGCATACTGGTTGAAAGGGTCCAAGTTTGACCTAGAGAACAGAAGATAAGTTACCCAGGTCACTGACATTACACCAGCATACACACTCCTGCTACTACACCCCCCTCCATACCTCACAGTCCCACTGAAAAGCACAGGCTCTTGTGGAATTATGGACATCTTGCTGCGTAGGTCTGCCAGACCGATGTCACAGATGTTGATGCCATCAATCCGGATGGTGCCACCACAAGGCTCCACCAAGCGAAAGAGCACCACGCCAAGAGAGGACTTCCCTGAGAGAGGATACACGGCCAGCCAATCATAATCCAGAGAGGCAAACGGCCACCCAATCAGCATCCAGACAGGTACCCAGCCAGCCAGACTTCTTGGAGTTACATTAACGATGTCTCCAGGCAAGGAGGAGTTTGACGCACCTGAGCCAGTTCGACCTACGATGCCGATCTTCTCTTTCGGCCGGATGGTGCAGGAAAGTTTCTTCAGAACCAGCGGCAAATTCTCTCGGTACCTCATCTCCGTCTCATGAAACACGATCTCGCCTTCCTGGGGCCAGTCTGTCGGAGGGGCCTTGTTTTTGATCCGGGCTGGGGCCTCCAACGCCAAGGACTGGTGGTTCAAAGGGCCATTAAGTAGAGTAGATGCACAGTGCACAGGTACGGGAGCCAGCTCACATAGCAGCAATAAGAAGATCCCTCTCACCTGGATGTAGTGATGAATTCTCTCCACGGAGGTGAAGCGAGCTTCAGTCTCAGACGCCAGCCTCACGGTGAACTGGAACAGCCCGGTCAGCTAGATGGAGGATCGGGAGAGATTCACTGAGCACCTGGTGGAGGTGGGTGGGATGAGAGTGGGATGGAAGGCGGAGCCTCACCTGCACTGCGTAGGATATGGCCAGGCCAGCGTAGGCGGGGGATATCTGCCCGTGCATCAGCACCATCATCAGCGCAGTGATGCTGATCAGAGCCACGCTGATCAGGTCCAGGCGCACAGCCAGCCAGCGCATGGCGCAGCTGAATAGGTAGAATGGGGCCTGGTTCTGATCCAGGAGCTCCTGATACCTGTGAACCAACCCGACTTTGACTCATTAAGCAGCAGAAAAGGTGGGGACTCGGGCAGGGCTGGGTTTGTTGTTTGTGTAGCCTCAGTCTAGTGTAGTGACTATTAGTGCCCAGCAGGGGGCAATAAAGCTCAGGAGACGCGCACATGTGTGTGGTTTGAGTGCTGGTACCTCCAACTCACCTGTTCAGAAACTCCTCCCCCTTGTTGTAAGCATGCACAGAAGTGAGGCCCTGGATGCTGGAGGTCACGTGCGACAGGAAGGGCGACTGCGTGATGTTGTCCAGGCGCTTCAGCTCCCGAATGAAGATGCGAGAGACGACGTGCAGCACCGTGAAGAGAACGACCAGGGGGCCCACAGATACCAGGAACCAGGGGAACACGCTGCTGATGACGCCCAGGCAGAAGAAGACCAGGATCACATTCTGGATGAACATCTCTGCTTGGAACGGGAGGCGGGTGTCCACTGGGGGGGGACGGGGGGGTGTCAATCAACACGAGAAACATCCGGGTGGGCGGACAGGAGAAAGCTGCGAGATGGTCGTCCGGCTACCTTCATCCATGTCCTTGGAGAAACGGTTGAGGATGCGGGCTGTTGGCGTCGTGTCGAAGAATTTCATGGGGCTGCGTAGAATCTTCCGGAACAGCTCCTCATGGAGCTGGGTGGATGCTCGGAGAGTCCACTGAGCAGAGGATGGGTAAATATACAGTATACACATATACACACACACATACACACACGGAAGAAAGGGTATGTATACCATTCTATCACTCACACACACACACACAAACAAACAGGAGTGCTGCATACCTTAACGAAGGCAATTCCACGGACCACCTTAATAAGGAGCATGACGCCCATGGAAAGGGCATAGATGGCAGCATAGTAGTGCATCAGAGGATGGTCCTTCATGCTGTCACTCACCACAGAGCTGTTCCCCTGCCACAATGTCGTGTTCTGTCCATGGGGGCAACAGAGTCAGTCACAGACAGGTGCCGACCTGATACTCATGTCTTATGAGTCACGTACGAGGTGGGAGACTGACCCCGCTGCCCTGTTTGATCCAGTAGCTGAGCCACCAGTTGCTAAAAGCCGTACTGCCCACGTTGAGCATGAAAAGGGCCAGGATGAGAAGACAGACCAGCGGGCCACCCGCTGCCGTCATGTACACCCCGTAGACGGACCAGGGCACCGAGCCCCGCCCACGCTCCTCAACCTGCATCAGCTGACCTGCGTTATGGGGAAGAGAAGGACAGGGAGGCAGACAGTGACTCATGGACAGTAACATACAGCAGAGACAGAGACCCAGACAGACAGAGACTCATAAACTGACTCACAGAGGCAGACCTAGAGTCAGAGTCAAAGATAGACACAGAGAGACACAAACTCACAGAGACACTAAACCTCACAGACAGTGAGATAAAGACTCGCAGAGAGACAGTGGGTCAAACAGTGACTCACAGACAGACTCAAACTGTGACTCAGAGAGAGACAAGACACAGAGAAACACAGAAATACACAGACAGTAACTTACAGAGACAGAGACACTGAGAGACTCGGAGAGGGACAGAGGGACTCACCACTGTCCTTGTTGACAGGTTTGTCCTTCTTCACTGACCCTGCCTTTTTCTCTGGTGGTTTCTTCAGAGAGTTTCCGGAGGTCTTTTTTGTCACCTGACATAACAGAACGGCGTTAGGGCCCCCTCTCTCTCTCCAAGTGAGAGCCAGACATACATAGACGCTCAGCGCTCCCTTGCCTCGACGCAGGGTGCCTCTCCCAGCTGCAGGCTGTTGAACATGGCTGCGTAATCGCCGTTGAGCCGCATGAGGAAGTCATGCGTCCCCTGCTCCGTGATGCTGCCATCCCTCATGACGATGACGTCGTCGCAGTCCACCAGGTACTGAGAGAGAGAGAGGCCGCATGGCCGTTACGCCCGGTCACATTCAAGTCCGCCGCGTGACGGGGAACATAGACGCCCCACACCTGTAGCTGATGGGTGATGAAGAGGACGGTCTTCTGGCGCAGCTGCTTCCGAATGGCGTTGTTGAAGATGTGGTTCCCCACATGGGCATCGAGGGCGCTAAGTGGATCGTCCAGTATGTAGATGGCGCGGTCACTGTACAGGGCCCGGGCAAGGCTGATGCGCTGCCGCTGCCCCCCACTGAGGTTGGCACCACGGTCCCCGATCTGCCAAGTCAAAGGGGAAGGGGGGTGGGGATGGGCAGACGTACAGCAGAAATGCACCCCAGCCTACATCCCCCAGAGGACAACAGTGTTACCTCGGTGAGGTCTCCACAGGGCAGGATGGCCAGGTCCGGTCTCAAGCAGCAGGAGCTAAGTACCGTCTGGTACCTGTCAAAGGGGCATGAGGGGCAAGTCAGGCCACGGCAAGCCTCCATCTCCCCCCGGAAGTGACCACTACTCACCTCTCTTCGTCATAATCCTTCCCAAACAGGATATTATCTCTCAGCGAGGCGTTGAGAATCCAAGCCTGTTGGGCCACGTAGGCAAAGTCTCCATTTACAGCCACTGAGCCCTCCAACAGTGTCATCTGGGGTGGCAGCAGGTCAAAGGTCAGGGCTGAAGCGACTGGCTTCCACAGATCCTGAATCAACCTGCCCCAAGAACAGTGTACCCCCCCCCCCCAATGAAAACAGGTTACCTGGCCCAAAATGGCAGAGATGAGGGATGTTTTGCCACTGCCCACGCTACCACAGATGCCCACCAGCTGGCCCTATGTCAGAGAGGAGAATAAGGCAACACGATTCATTTCTATGTAGCACCTTTCACAGCAGAGTCGCCTCAAGGTCATCAGAGTGAGTGATGTTTCCAAAAGCTTGCTGGCAGGTAGTTCAGGGCTCGGACCTTGGGCACAGAGAGGTCGATGCAGTGCAGGGTTCTCTGGAGCCGCTGGCTGACTGTGGGGATTGGCGCCGCCTCGCCCTCTGGACCGGCCGGTTCGCCCTCAGCCAGGAGCTGCCTGCCAGGATCCTCTGACTGCTTCCCCGCTTCCAGCTTCTCTGGCGACTTTTTGTGGCCACGCCTCTGGACCAAGCCCACTGAGGGAGTGCCCCGGGGTGTGGGCTGGGCACTGTGCCCACTGATCTCCCATGCGAAGCTGGCGCTGCTGAGTTCGACAGCCACATGGGGGCGCTGTGGGCACGACTGGATTATCTCCACCTCTGGCATCATGAGCAGACTCTGTATGAAGGTGTAAAATCATGAAGGCAGGCATGCACACATGCATAATGCTTAGTCATCTCTAGGAGGAGAGAGAAGAAACCGACCTTAAATCTCTCCATGGCCACAGACGCTTCAGACAGAGACTTGACAGAAAAGGGTGTGACCTTGAGCGCAAACGTCATGGCATTGAAGACGGTCACCACAGTAAATGCCTGTCGGGTACAAAACAATAGATGTTCTCCAGCGACCTCACCCTTCAAGACAATTCACATCATACCTACAGGGCAACTATGATGTCATACCTGGGCCGCAGTGAGATCATACCCCAGGAGCATATGGGCGGAAAAGGTGGCAACGCTAGCTATCACCACGACGACTGGAGCCACACCCACTGTGATGCTCTGGAAGTATCCTGTCCACGCGAGGATCTTACGTTCCTCCTCGCGGATGCCTGTGGGAGGATACGTACGTTGAACCCGCCTGTGCAGACACGCGCGCAGACACGGGACGGGAGCCGGACACTCACGGCGCACTTCCTGAGAGAAGGCCTTCACCCAGGCGTACATCTTGATGAACTTTATGGAGTTGAGGATCTCGTTCATCTTCTGCACACGCCGGTCCGTCATGCTCACGCCTTTCCGCCTGAAGTAGGCCGTCAGTCTTGAGCTGAACATCTGGCACAAACGGGCGACGAGTGAGAGAACCGTCCTCCATTTTTCGAGCCGAGTTAAGTCAAGTCAAGGTCATGTGGGGCTTTACTGTCACACCAACCATATTCAGTACACAGCGCACGGCGGCACGGTTCCCCAGGACCACGGTGCTACATATTATACATAAAGTGCAGAGAGAGACAAGACAAGTGCAAAACAAAAAAGTATGACAATATTAACACAAGATGTTAATGTGAACAACGTTGGAATGTTGAGAATTTAGGCAAAGACGGGAGCAGTAGAGTTACAAATAAATAAACAAATACGTGAATAAATTTGTTCAGGATGCTCAAGCCCACGATCTGCACGCACTTTACTCGTGTTTGGAGTCATCTTCTCATTACATTAGATGAGAACAGTGTCTGCCTGTTCAGCTGCCTGCCTACCCCCTGTGCCCATTCCCCTCCCGCCATGCCCGCCTGTGCGATTGGTTACCATCGCAGGGTAGAAGAGGATGAAGACGGCAGAGCCCAGCAGGGATGTGGGCCCGAGGATGATCAGGTTGTAGATCATCCCCAGCACAGCGATGAGCGGCCCTCCAGCCAGAAGACTGCCTACGGCGGCTGCCTCGAACATCCTCTGTCCATCGCCGGAGCACAAGTTGATCAGCTGGGAACAGGAAAGGTGTCGTCAAATCAGCTCATGGGAGTTTTACTTACACAAAAATGTTCTGAGGGCTGAAGGAACAATGATTGGTTCAGAGAGATAACCAATAGGATTGCAGAGGAAACTCCCACATGCTGTCAGCTCATCACAGAGCCCCTCACCTCGCCCATGGACTTGTCCTTCATGCTCCTCAGTCGCAGGATTTTGTGGAATGCCATGGTCAGGATAGCACCTCGCAGGCGCGTGCCCGTGCGATAGTTAAGGGCCCAAGTGAGAGCCAGGGACCAGGATCGCACCAGTTCCGTGGCCAGCAGGCACAGCACCAGAAGCAGGCCATAGGGCAGGTCCGGCTCGGCCCGCTGCGTGTACTCCAGCAACCGCTTCACCACGAAGGCCTGTGGGCGAGGGGCAAGACAACACAGGCAGCGTGACTGACTGCACCCCCACTGGCTGTCCCCGCCCACTCACCGCCATCATCAGCAGCCTCAGCCAATCATGCCATTCTAGTGCAGCATCACAATATCCACTCTCTCCTCAGAAACAGTACAGACACGCCGCAATACCTCCGCCGATTAGTACCCGCGCCTCGGAAGGCTTACGCCCAGCGTTTACCTGTGCTGGCCTTTTTCTATTAAGGTCCTTTGAAAAAGAACAAGAGAAACAAATAAAAGCCGGCAGGGCCATTTTGAGACAATCATTCCAGCACATTGCACATTAAGACAATGACGACGGCAACAACATCTCTCTGAGCTTCAGTCCCACGGAATCAGCGACATCATACCTACAGTCACATGGCCGTGTGGCTGAGTGAGGGATCTGTTTTTAATGCCTGGAAACAAACATCAGCACTTTAATTACATAGAAAGTGCAGGATAAAGGGGAGAGAGAAAGGGAGAGAGAGGGGGAAAGAGAGAGAGAGAGAGAGAGAACCAAAAAGTGATACAGCCATGAACAGTGTCCACCCACATATCCAAACACTCACTCAGCAAACACACTCACTCACACACACACACACACACACACACACACACACACACACACCATTTGCAGAGTGCAAGTCCCACACAGTTCAAGGTGTCACCATCGTTTATTAGCATAGAAATCAGGCTAAGTGTGAACCCAAGTAATCACAAGACAGGCTTCATTAACAACGCAGGAACACAGCAGATGCAGTAAGGACCACAGTCCAGTGGCAGAGTCCCACAGGGCCACGGGCCCTTTCCGGTAGCTTCCACGCCCCCTGCTCCAGGTGCTGCTGCTCGACACTCAGTTTTTCTTTGTCTCCTTTGTCCAGAGTGAGACGTGGCACTAAACAAAAGCAGCAATGTCTATCGGGAGGGTCCATCCTGCGCTTCCGTGCACGGTAGGGGGGGGAGGTTCCCAGTGCACCCATCCCATGTCCACCCCCAGTGTCCCACACCCTTACATTCTGTGTCCTGGCCCTTCCAGGGGCTTAGCAGTCCACAAGGGAGGGAAAAAAAAAGAAAAAAAAAAAAGAAAAAGCGTTCTTTGCGGCCAAATATGGCCCCGGCAAGCGACACGGGCTGACGGCTGGAGTCGGTGTGGATCGGCGGCGTCGCACGACAGGCGTGCGGCTAACAAGGACCAGACTCCTACCCTGTGCACGGCACACGCCCTACGACACAGGCATGAGCAGACACCCATCATGTGCAGCAGTCAGACAGAGCTACAGCAGGAGAGTGCCCCCTGCAGGCAGCCCAGGAGAACGTACCCTTACCTGTCAGCTTTGGACGGCTCCGCGCCCCGCCTCCCGCGATATTTCCCTCCGCAGTTTAACGGACGGCCTGTGAAGTCTGAAGAACAGCCTCTGTCACATGTCCCTCCAGGAGGAGTGGCAAGCTGAGAGTCCAGCGCCCCCCACCCCTGCACGCATGCATGTACACACGCGCGCGCGCACACACACATGCACGCACGCACACACGCCTGGGGGGGGGTTGCCTGTGCGGATGTATTTCCACCCCTTCTCACAAAGTTAGTTTTGGAAGCCGAGTCTGATTGGATGAGCAGTTTGGCCCACCTGTCGCGGTGGTTGCTGTAGCTTTGATCACATTACTAAAGGCGTGGCCCTATCAGGGCCCGGTCCTGAGAGACCTGCCAATCACATGTAGACACATAGGTGACCTTGAGGTTACCTGGGGGAGGGGCAGTGGAGCAGGCAGACAGTGCAGGACAGAGAAGCTTGTTACATACCCCGCAGAGAGACAGTGACAGAAGCTCTCCTTGGAAAAAGCCGGTGCGTTAACCCTGAAAGCCCTGTCCTCTTGAACACCTGCAGACACCTGCCTACACCTACAGAAAGGCTACAGACCCAAGCAATTCAACACAGCAATGCTATCTTCAACATCAACATCATCAAAACCACAGAAAGCAAGGCTGATCACATAGGGGGCTCTTAAGTTAACCTAGAAGTCAAATGAAGTAATGACTATACATCAGAGGCCAAGGTAATGTGTGACAATGTGCTATTAACACAGAGCTGCACTCAGGCATGCTTTGGACAAGTGTTTAGTTATGATCTCAACAGTTCTACTGGCCCCACCCAATTGGACCCTAGTCTGGGGGCACTGTCCAATGAGCTGCTGGCACTGTCCAATGAGCTCCTGGCACTGTCCAATGAGCTCCTGCTGCAGGGCTCCCTCGGTGTTCTGGCATAAAGACTGTCGACGGTCAGGACATGTACAGTCAGGACTTCCACACTCGCTAAAGGAGCAACATCAAGCTAGCTAACGACACTAGGCATTGATGACCGTACTTCGAAGGCCTGAGACAGACCACCATCAGGGAGCTGTTGATGCTAAGTCCTGTAAGAGGACTATACCATTATGCCCAAGTCTGTACCCTAGGGGCATCTGCACTGCAAAGCAGCGTCGCATTTCAGGTGAGGGTGAGACTGAGGTGGGCTTTGCCAAGTCCAACCGATAAACTCACCTGTAGACTTCACAAGTGGATCAAAGTGTGTGTGTCAGAGAGAGAGAGAGAGATAGGGAGAGAGTGTGAGAGATGGATAGAAAGAAAGCGAGGGAGAAAGATGGGAGGCACTTACTGGACCACTGAAGCCTGCCAGCTGTGTGACCATGAGGCAGACGATGGAGAGCAGTAGTCGCGTGCGGCAGAAGGCCCAAACCGCACGGCGCAGAGAGGCCTGCGGCCCACACGCCTGGAGCTCCTGCTCCCAGAGTGCCATCAGCCTGGGGGGAGGCGAGGACACATCCAGGCTCAGTCGATAGTACACAGTCATATCTGCAGATGTGATATGGTCCTCTCCGCCACTGACCTCTTACGGTTAGTCTCTCCACTCTCCCAGTGTGAGACGGGCCACACGTCACCCAGGAGCAACTGCCCCTGCCGGTAGCCCTTCAGAGCGAGGGGTGTCAGCCAGGACAAGGTCATGAAGGAGAAAAGGCCAGCATTGTCCACTGGGTGCTGGTGCCTGGGGTGAGGGGAGAGGTTAGGGGCGGAGCCAGGCTTGGAGCCAGGGGCAGAGACAGGGCTGTTCTAATCTGGCCAGAAGAACAGCCCAAACCGACGACCTTGAAAGATGAGTGACTCACTTGCTGGTGGTGCGAAAGGGCTTTAGCATGTTCACGGTTTGCTGGTACTTCCTCCAGCCAATCACCGCATCCTCATCCTCGTTCAGGTGGGTGGTGCTTCCTCCTTCCAGAGGGAGGCCTCCCTCCGCCCGCGCCGCCGTCTCCAAGGCATCCTAACAAGCCACACCACGTAAACACCGTCAGTCATGTGACCTCTGAAGCCTTAGCACAATCAGCTTCCAAACCATCTCAGCACTGCTTCAGGTAAAAATAAAACACAAACAAGAAAAAAACTAAAAACTTTATTAATATGAAACAAAGCAGGACTCAGACTTTAAAGAAAAAAAAACTGCAAGAATTACAGAGGCCGCCGTGTTTATAAAGTGCTAAACCATCAAGCCGGCACTGAGTAAACAAGCCTACAGCCTCTACAGCACCCCCATCACACGTTTGCCTGCTAATCTCACGTTGCGCAGACATGCTAACAGCTCAGAGGCTATGCTACCATCCAGCCAGTAGAGGGCCCAAAGAGCTCTGACGTCACAACAGATGGCTATTATTGGCTACCCCTGCTGGCCGAGCAGCCAATGAGACGCTCAAGGTTATATAAACAACGGAAGCCAAGCATGGGGTATGCTGGGGAACAGCCAATCAGCTAAAGGCACTGTTTAGATACTCTCTCTTAGGAAAGGGAGGGGGATGGAAGGAGAAGCTGCTCTCATTCTGCTGACTCAATGCGGAGAGGAGGGAGAGAGGAACAAAAACACAGAACACACACAAAAGCTTGCGCACTGTCTGAACAGAACAGCAGCTGTTCGACCATTTTGACTTTAACTGTTCAAGGTCTCTCGCTGCTGGCATACCCTTGTGTGGAAGGGAGGTTGGCAGTAACGCAAGATTCTAGAAATCAGGCTAAAAGTGGACAATGTGATCTGAACAGGATGTACACTGCATTTGCACATTCAACACCCCCCCCCATCCCCCAACCACCTCCAAAAACCCCAGAATTAGCATGCATCCCCCTTCCGTGCAATCAGCCCCCTTTTGCACCTCTGATATTTCGGTGAGAGGGCAGCCGATTTCTTCCTTGTCAGTGAGGCAGGAGGAGGGAATGGGGTTGACTGACATTAGACTAGAATGACACACCTGTGATTCACGTGCCAGACAACCAAGACTCTGCCCTGCTGAAGGCAGCTTACAGCTCACACCCTCACTGTCACCCAGGTCAAACTCTGGGGTTTGACCTACCTGCACCTTGGAGAGCTGATACGAGTCGGTTTCTGGGCCCGATGGAGCATCTGCACTGGGCACAGTGTGATACCCTGGACCGACACTCAAATAGTCCTTTCCTAAGTCAAGGTCTTTCATCTTCACTGCACAACATAAGGCTACTGTCCACTTCTTCAGCAAAAGCAGTCTTCAGCTGTAATTTCTAGGGAAACACAAACAACACGCAACTATTTATTAGAGAAGGGCCACTTAAAATAACCTAACCATAACTGATTGGGATAGAACTTACAGAACCATCCTGACTAAAGGCGGTCAGTGCCGAACCACAATCACGTAAGGTGCAGCACCTTATCTTACCATCCGACTTATTTGATACTTTAGCTCTATATAAGATATACGGACAATATCTTCACAGAAGGGTAGAACAGGTCCAGATGGTACGTCGAACAGGTGAGCAAACGAGTCGCGTTGCGGCTCCTCTCACGTAACTGCAGAAGATACGAGGCATGTCGGGTACGGAGATCGGGAAGTGGGACCCCGTCAAAACAGAACAAAACAAAAGTGAACCCGATGTTTGTCCTTGTGTTCCACGTCACATTTCAATACGGCTACCGACCATCGACAGAAAATGCATTTTTGTGTTGTCGTGTTTTGCGCGACGTCCGCCACCTGTCTGTCCCATTCCCAGAGCGTCAGCAGTGTCCTGCTGCAGTGACACAGTCTGACAAACTCATCACACAACGCCCAGCGACAACCCGCATCTAAACGCATACAGGAAGCAATAAAAACAGACGCCTCCTTTATAAGGAAACGATATGCTAAAAATCAAATACATCATTAGCTAGCATGTGATATTCACGATTCATCCGTATACCAAGAGCCAATAAGTACAATAAAATATCGCCGGAAATTATTTAGATCAGCAACCAATAAAAAAAAAAACGTTAAATCTCCTTTTATGCGTCTCCTTACACGGGGTTACTACATAATCGCCTTTATCATAACGTTTTAAATGTTAAGAAATGAAACGGGATGACGACGAGCTATGTTCATTAAAATAACTGATTTTCTGTTCTGAGAGGTTAAATATAATTTAAATTTAAAAAATCTCCCTAGTAACAGATACCTACATCACCACCTTGTCAGCCCGGAGATCCAGATCAAGCGCTGCAGCAAAAACAACTTCTTTATAAAGCAGCTTTTTAAGGCGAGACTCGAGGATGCGTTGTAGGGAAATGTAGTTAAAAATCAGGATGCTAACAGTTTGTATAAACGAACGGATCATGCAAAAAAACTACAATTACCGTGACGTTATGCGGTAAGGGAGGGCGATTTGAGTCTCGGGGCGGAGCGTACGCTTTTACGTATGAAGGCGTGCGCGCACTTTCAGTGACGAGCAGAACTGACATCTGGAAATGAAAATTTAGCTTACCAGCTGTAGTTTCTTGTCAAAAAACATTCATAGTAGGTTATTAATACACGCAAACGTCCTTATCATTAAATGCTAAACAAAAAACAAGCGGTTTTTCTTGTACGATGTTTCCGTAAGTATAGTTCAGCAGGCAGTGTTTTTAGCAGAGCCAGTAAAGGTGTTCACTTTTAGGGCAAAATGAAAAAAGTCGCCTCTCGTTTAACACGACTATACAGTAGTCGTGGCGGGTCGTTTATCTGTTCGCTTTCACTGTCTACGTCATCGTAAGAACGTTCAGATAAAAATGTGCCGCCACTCTGTTTCAGAAACCCTCAGGAGTAAGGCTCAATGGCCAGTCACCCAGATTTTTAATGAGCTTCTGACACAGGTCGAGTCTGAGAGAACAAAGCCAACCGAATATCGACAGCACCCCACGTCACGTCAGGTTTTGTAATACATTTAACTCTTGGTCAGCACATCACTGACTCACAACACACCAGTCAAGTAACCCAAAGAAATACTGCTTGCAGGATTAAAACCTTGCTTCATTTTATATGCAGAAAGGGCATTACATTAGTGTTTCCGTTTGTACTCCACACCCTGAACACATAGCTTTGATAAACTAGAGACCAATTATTTTGTTAGCCGCACCCAAATAAAAAAAAAAACAGCAATTATACACTAGACCCACATTTCTTGATAGCTGCAGGCTTTACCACATTCTTCCCATTTGTTTGTGACATTCCACTTTCCGTACAGGGAACCAAATAAATGCAATCTTTAAATTTTTAGTATTTTCAGGGACAATTCAGTCTGCAGGTCTGGTCACCAATATCAAACAGTCCAAATACTTAGGACTGACTTGCTGTTGGGAGTAAGCAGTTTGGGGTTAAGTCCACCTCAAAAATAACGGCCATTTAAACTGCAGTAAATGTAAGCTAACATATTATCCAAGTAAGAAATCTTGTTTTTTGAAACAGGTGCCTGGTGTCGTTTAATGGCTTTCCGGCTTGCTGTACAGGAACAAGATTAACTCGATTGCGACATTCCCAGCTCTGTGTTCCGGCCTCCAAGGTAAACCGAACGCAGCGCAAGTAGCCCAATGTATGGTGAAGACAGTGAAAAGGGGCCCCAATCATAAAGAATAACTTGCTTTTAACCTGCAAAAACAAACGCAAGACCCTGCATCTCATCTATATTCAGGGCTTTCCAACTCACCTTCTGCGCTTGCAATAACCTCTGACCTTGAACCAATATCATTTAAGAAACCGGATATTTCTGGTAGATGCTCGGCAAGCCCTTTTTCAGTCCAAAGAGCCGTACATTTTTCTGGCCTCAGCCACGAATCCTCCGAAAGTTGGAACGGCATGCCCCAACCCAGCACCATTTCGGAAAATGTCCCGGTGTGTTGATGCGGTCATCCGTAAGTACACAGGGCTACGCTGACATAAAGAATCAGACGTGAAGCCAATGAAGCTACAGTGACACTCCCCATTTCCCACCCCACTGACTGCACAGGCACACGCAGCTCAGGGATTGGACCACTTTATTGTATGTACACAAAGGCTCACACACGTGATGGATACAGCATCTGGAAAGAAAGGGTGAGAAAATCCCATTACATTAAGTCACCTGCTAACACAATGTACACAATGATTTTAGATCTGTGAGCTTCACTTACAGGTAAAAAAAAAAAAGTTACACTGCCTCCTAATATAACCTGTCAGGTGGGGGGGCGGGGGGGTATGAACTCTCAACCACAAACACGCCCCCACAAAACTGGTTTTCAGGCCAAAAGAACAGACACTTTCCACAGTTAAAGCTGCTCACACTGAGGTAAAACAGCAGCTACTGGACAAACAGCAGCCAAAACTCACCACTCGTACTCTGTGTCCAATGGCTTTGGCGGGCAGGTTGTTCTTGAACTTGGCACGCACCATCCCACTGCTGCCATGGGCACGTGTGATCTTGCCCCAGATGACCCTGGTCTTGTTGGGCTGGCCACCAGGGGTCATCGTGTTCCTGCATGACAGAATGAGAACCTCGATCTCAGCAGAGTTAGCAAGTAAAAAGGGGCCACATCAGGCATAGAAGATGCAGCAAGATGGAAACCACAAACACAGGATGTAGTTCTCTTGACTAGAGATCACTGACAACAGAACAAATGATCAGGTCTATGTATAAGGTGAAATAAGCTGTCCACACAGGACAGGAGGTACGCTCAGCTTATACACTTTACACAGAAGTTAAAAGTACCATATTTACTGGTGACATTTGCATGTACTGCAAGGGAAACTAACCCTGGAACAGTAAAATGATTAAATAAATAAAAGACCAGCTATACCAGCTTTTGGCGCCAGGACTGAACTGGGCTCAGTGAGAACACCCCCAACTTGAATATTAACCTCATTCACAGCAGGAAACACCGCAAGCCATCAAAAGGACCAACATGAAAGCAGGCAAAACTACAGCTCCAATGATATTCAACTAAGCCAGGCTCACCAACATTCAGTCGGAACACCAGAATGGAGCGGACATATCATTCCTTTTGAACCACTTGGTTGGGATAAATGTATCCTAACGATCAAGAGGCCTAAGCCTACTTCATACTCCACCTGTCAGCTGTTACACTCCACGAACAGTATGCATTGTGCAATATTTCTTCATCGGGATTGTCCGCGCTTGCAGCCCAGGTTCTGGGCCTAGCGGACTTGCACATCAATGAAATATCTCAGAAATTGATAGTGCGTCGCTAGGCAGGTGGAATCTGCCAGTCCGATGAAATCTAACTGCTGTACGTATGTGCCAAGTATGTCTGTATGCATACACAGACAAAGCCCGATAATGGATGTACGCACACGTGGGAGCATGCACTAGGCATTATAGGACCATCACCGCCTGTCATACATTCACTTGCTAATCGGGGCACTTAACAGCACCACCAGACACTGTGGCACCGAAACGCTGAGCACCGAGTAAGGTCATCCAGTCCAGACCTACTTCTTAGCCTTGTAGACGTAGGCACAGCGCTTGCCCAGGTAGAAGTCCGTCTCTTCGCGCGTGTAGACTCCTTCCACCTTCAGCAGAGCCGTGTGCTCACGCTGGTTCCTCAGACCACGCTTGTAGCCTGTGAAGATGGCCTTGCTCCATAGTCTGGGGAAAAAAACGGGAACATGTCGGGGTACGTCATCTTGAGTTTCGCCTACGTGCAAGTAAAGGTTGCAAAATTCTGGGAATTTTCATTAACAGGAAAGTTGCCGGTTAATGCTGTAACAGAAAATGTAAATATAGTTGGGGGGAAAAAAAGTCTTGATGGAACTAATAGTGATGTAGTTGTGTAACCAAGTGCTTGTATATAACTATGTGTGGAAAAACACCCCAAAATAAGCATCTGCATCAAAGCGCACTGCCTATAACTTCCAAGTTGTATTATTCATAGTTTGCTTGCTTTGCTGTATCTGACAGCTCGCACGGAGTTCCACATTTCCAAAATTCCTCAGCTTAAAGCTTCCAGAATTTTTCTGCCGCTTTGCAACCCTACATGCAAGCATATAATGGAAAGCTTCATGCTTTCAGGACCACAGTGTAACATATGACAAGGACAGAAACTATGCATGCACAGCACCATGCAGTACAAAAATAAGTCCAACTAATACATCCAGCATAAACTAACAGAAACAAATGATTCTGGAACGGAATCTGGCATTTAATACACAGAATGGTTAGTATGTATACATTCCCAAACAGTGGACCTTAACTATGAAACAGCGAAAGAGGTCTATTTACGTTTATTACCACCTTACCAGGCACTGGAAACCCATTGTAAACAAAATACATTTTCAAATGCACGCATTAGACTCCCGCTAAAAAAATCCTCAAGAGCTGTCAGAACATTCACAGCAATTACGATGGGGTTGCAATGGCGCCACCACTCCCAGACACGTGTGACGGGGACAGGGGATAAAAGCATCACCGGCACCCTCTGACGGGGTCACTATACACGCAGCTGATGTAACGGCACATCCACACCGAACCGTGGCCGCGGTCACGAGGGAGAAGAAGCCAAAGCGCACGAACTGCTAATGCGACGATACGGGCCGGGGGGGACAGTGACCTACTCACCTTCCCGGCATTATGATCGTCAGGCGTCCGGCTTTGTAACCTCGAAGGAAAAGAGATAATCGTTAGGAAGGATCAGCATGATGTAGCGGCTACAAAGCGTCCAAACGAGCCGCTCTTCCGTTAACGATAACGCTCAGACGGCCATTTTGTACCATTAGCTACAGAGCCAGTTGGTTATAAACTAACCCATAGCGCTGATATATTCTTTACGGGAAACTCTACACCTCAAAGCCACATATGATATTACACGGGCCACCTTAATCGAAACCTATTTATTCAAAACTGCTTTCAACAGTTACTATTAAAGTAAGAGTTAATGTGAATAGCCAGTATGCTGGCGGCTCAGGGTTGGCTGAAGCAAGACAGCCAACATCTACTAAATATCTTTGTCATCCTAGTATCTTATATAAACAGATCGCAGAAAATATTAAGTGGAGAGTATATTCCGTATGAGCCAATAAAAATCACATGCCAAATTCATATAATGAACGTTGAAAATCCTATTTACATTTCAGTTGTTTTCGTCCCTCACCTGCACAGATGTAAAAAATGGAGGAAAAGGATATGCCCAGGGCATGCTGGGAAATTAATGCCATGTGTGACCAAAGCGGCGCCTGATTAAAAATATTTTATTTATTTCAGAACATGCATGTATATTTTACATTCATGACACAATGTAAAGAAAAATGTCTTTATCGGGCTTTGTCCTGTTAGCCATTTTTAAATAATTTGATGCCAATGTTATTCTCGTCTAATGTCTAACTATGAGATCAAAGTACTACATATTTACTTCTTATTTATTATTAATGTAATTGATTTTCATTTATTTTGTACAACTTAATTTAAGGGGAAAGTCTGTTATTTGCGTTACCTTGTTGCCATGGTTACGAACGTTTACACAAGCTGTAAGCTAACGAGTAAGGTAAGCGGCATGTGTCGTTATAATTGCTTTCCGCAACATTAGTGTGCTTCGGACATGGAGAATGTGATAAAGTTAATGGAAGATCTATTTCCATAGAGTAGGTGCAAGAAAGCTAGCGTGCCCTGGTAAGTATATTTTTCTCCATTTTGCGGGTACACTGGCAGGATGGCGTCGCCTTTCAAGGCAGTGGAACTGCTGAGGATAACCACGGTACTGGAGGACTGTGCTGATCAGCTGGCCATTCTGGGAAACATCATGCGGGCACGACGGGGTCGTTCCGCGGAAGAGGTATCCAGCTATCTTGCCTCGTCGTCCTGCGACGTTTATGCGTTGCACTGTTATATCTGCCCCCCTCCGCATCGTTGAAACGTATCGCTTATATTCTGTTTTTTGATTCGTGCGTCTTGCCTGCTCTCTCGGTCTGTCAGGCTGCCACAGCAGACATAGGGGATGCGCCACATAGGTCTCACAGAGAGTTGGGAAGTCCCGTCTTACCTGTCTACCTGTCCAAGGTGCAGCAAGGCAGGTGGGTACAGGCAACACTTTCCCACGCATGCATACTCAGCAGCATATGCTACCAGCACCAAGCAGCATAAAAACACACATAGCCGGTTCTCTCAGAGAGATTGCAGATTTTCTATGGACTTCTCAGGGACTTTGTGGACCAAGCAATCACAGCCTTGTTGGAAGAGCTACAGGCAACTGGGACATTCAACAGTCTGCTGTGTATCATAGACGAAGAAGAGAGGCGGAAGAGCCAACTACAAGACATCATTCTGAAGTTAGAGCCTAATATACGGTAATGGGCTAAGTATGCTGGTGTCACATAACTGTGCACAAACTGTACTGTGTGTGGCAGGGAGGAGGAGGCCAGAAGCAAGACCAAGGTCCTGCAGAGACAACTGCAGGATATCCGAAAGGAAAACGCCCAGAAACTACAGGTAAAGAAAGCCGCCACATTCATCGCTGGCAGGGTTAAACGGGGTCCGTGGGGGAGCAGGTGCCAGGCTTCCTTTGCACAAACTTTCTGTCTCCAGGACCGAGATTGTTTCATAGCTCACCTGAAAGACCAGCTACAGGACACGAAAGCCAGGACAGCGCTGGAGAAGAGCTACGTGACAAAGTGTTCCAAACTGCTGGTGTACCAGGGGCAGAAGCTCAATGCGTCCTCTGAGAAGCAGCTGCTGGAGATGATACAGGTGTGTCTGCCCACACATCAGTGCCGCTGTTGAGTGGCTGTAGACTGACCTTTTGAAATCTGATGCTCGTGAATCACAGCCCAGGTTAGGCAGATTTGTCCAATAGGAGAACGGTCCAGGAGCCTGGCCCCTCATACCAGGGCACAGATAGGGGACATCCTTTGATGGTTTACGAAGAGCTCCATTTGCTCCCAGGTATTTCAGGACAGGATGGAAGAGGAAAAACGAGCTCATGCTGAGATGGAGGGATTCCTTAGGAGGCACCAGACAGTATGAGGCTGACGCTGAGTGAACCTGGGGTTTGACTGGCTTTGTGTGCAGACACTGTGATGGAGTATAACCGTAATAGTGTGAACCGTAACCCTGCATACTGTTTTGCATGAATAATAATGGATTTTCACACTGTTGTTTGGCTTGAGACAAATTTGTTGCGAAAGGCACTATATAAAATATATATAAAATATAAATATATATAGCATGACAATGTGTGACCGGATTCCCCCAAGCGCCTGGAGGAGAAGCTGGAGATGTGGATGGAGAAATATGAAAAGGGTATGGAGGAGAAGCAGCAGGAGATCAGCACCCTCAGGAATGCCAGGGCCAGCAACCTCCTGCAGCTGCAGGAACTGGCCAGGAAGGCAAGTGCGCCGGGTCCCACAGGCCTGCCTGCTCCTCTCCCACCTCAGAGATCTGAGCAGGCTGCCGCTGTGTTCCAGTACCAGCACCACGAGCGGGTAGTGAAGGAGGACCGTGTCCAGAAGCTACTCCTGCGCCAGCAGCTGGAGATGGAGCGGAACCAGAGGAGCGCCGCCGTTAAGGTCCGCCGCCGTTGGGGTCCGCTATGGAGCTGCATACATGTGCCTATGCCCTTTCCATGAAAGTGCTGCTGGTGGTATACTAGGGCTCAGCCCCCCCCCGTATTCTCTTATGCCCCCCCAGATCCAGGCGTGGTGGAGAGGCACTCTGGTCCGCCGGCAGATGGGCCCCCACAGGAAGGGAAAGAAAACGACAACAGCGGCGAAGAAGAAGAAAAAGTAAATAAGGGGAACTGTGAACGGCCACCATGTGACCATCTGATCAAATGTTCACGTGATCGAAACATAGCACCCGTTTGAAGTGGGGGCAGGGGGTAAAATAAAACAGACTCAGGCTGAACGAAATCCATTTATTTATGCTCTTAAAGTAACCAAATACCCGCTAGAAGTACTGTCAGCTTTTCGTTTGAGTCCAAACTACACCGTTTTCTGATATTCATATGACCTATAAAGAGGAAATTCGTAAAAAGAGGCTCGATGAGGACTTGTGATCATAAATGTACGGAATGTACTACAGAGTCACTGTGGTGGCCAGCCCTGTCCTCGGGGGAGGAGAACATTGCACAAGGACAACTATGTCACAGTCCGCGTCAGCAGACATCAAATGCGACTCCCTGCTCCGATTGTTGCGGTGGACACGAGGCGGCAGACAGGTTGCAATGCAGCACGGCTGCTGCGCTCGTTTGCATCGTCGGGGAGGGAACAAACCTCACCTGATTTTTCAACCTTCACCGGAGTCACGTCACACTTAAGTAGGACTGCATTTGCCTGGGAGGGTGCGTGACACCGAGATCGGCTACAGTACTGCTGGGAATGTCGCTCACCCACAGGAACGCATGGAGGAACAGCGCATCAAAATGATAAAGGCAGGCAGAGTCCGTGCAGCCGGGCCAAACTCAAGCAAACCTGGACAGGTCCGACTGGACCGGACCTCTTTTTCATTAAATACCATGTCAGGAAAAGAAAAAAATAATCTGTACAGTAGTGTTTGTCTTGACTAAATTTAATAATAGCAAAACTACTCGTGTCTGACTTATCCAGACAGTCTGGCCTGTGCTCCAATGGAAGGACAGACACATTAAGAAATATAAAAATTGTAGTGTGCTTGATTAGACTTTCCCAGAAGAAAACATCTCCTTCAAGTGCTTTCCTAATTTTAACTTTAGGGTACACCTAATCTAAACCGTACTGCAGTATTTTGCATACCTTAAAATACAACTGTTACATGTATTTCATTTCATATATCATACTAAATGTAATACATATGACAGTTTCAGCTGCTGATCAGGAGGACCAAACTGCCCTGCGTTTGGCTCCACCCCATGGCCATGTACGGGACTGCAACTCCCCACACGTCAGTGTAAAAGCAGAGTGCGAGTGCCCCGTGTTAGACTCACGACTGTGCCCTATAGCTCACTGCATACCTCAAAATATGCTGCGGGAATCGTGACAAAAGGTGGATAAGCATCACATTCCACACGGACCGTGCAGGCAACAACAGTTACTGCACAGCCAATGATCCCTCAAAGGGATCTGACCCAGAAAGAGTAATAAAAAGACCTATGAATCATAATGATTTAACGTTTGTTTTAAAAGTTAATGAGGTTTTTATAAACATCTCACCCTAGTCCTCTTGACTGGTCTTAAACAGTTTGTGTCAGTCAATTGCAAAAGCTGCTGTGACAGGTCGACTCTGCCCCCCCAGGAAGCTGATTGGAGGTTGTATCCCACTGGCATTAAAGCTCCGCCTTTGCCCAGGTCACATGGTGCTCCACCACCTCTTGCTGTCACAAAAGTAAAGAGTTTTGGATGGGAGGGTGGGTTTCCTGCAACGATCCATCCAAGCATCAGTCCTACATGGTGACCGCAGCAGCCGGAGAGGTGGGGGGGTGCTTTGGGGGGGCTAGTTCCAGCAGAGCCTGCACTGTGCCTGCTACCTGCGGCAGCCCACTCTCTTCCAGAATGTGCAGGGGCAGGCAGAGTGAGGCCTGATGGGAAACGGGCATGTCCAAGGCCGCGGGCATGGTGGGGGAGGGGGGGGGATGAAACACAAACACATCAGTGGATGATGGAATGGAAACAAGATCAACGAAATGAACACACCTCAACAAAAAAAAAAAAACAAGGCTACAAAATAAATTCAATATGGCAGGTGTCACAGAAGCGGGGGTGGGGGGGCATTCTGAGTGGGAGACACACCAAGCACAACCAACAGCAGGATGGATGGAAAGAATTCACCCAATCAGGTTCCACAGTGTGACAGGTTACACGGCATGCAAGTGTGTGTGCATTCAGCAAAGCAAGACATCGAGAGGAACAGTCTGACTTTTATTAGGAAAGTGTGTAACTGCAATAAGCTCGTCAGTGAACGAACCAGGAAATTAAGTGCACTGCTGGGAGACAGGAGGTAGAGTCTAAACCAGGTTCCTGAGCACCTGAGGGCATCTGGGTGATTTTAAAATAAAGTAAAGGTGTACACCCATAACCAATGGTGTGCCTAGATACTGATTACTGCTCTTCACTGTATTTGGGATGTTACACACCTAGCTGTGCTTAGCTTGGACTAAGGCACTCTGAAATGTCACTGATTTCAGGCACGAAGGAGACATACGTCTTTTTCCGACTAAGTCCGTCCCACAAAAATTTCACAGAAGACGTAGCGGATGAGCGCACACCGATTTGTGGGCATCTTTGGAGAAACGGCAATGTGCCAGAGAGTGGCCACACAAAGCCAGCCCAGGTGTGGCAGTTCAGAGGCAAGGCAGCAGGTGGCAGTAGAGAGCACACAGCACTGACATGACGGACAGGTAGAAAAGTGCAAAGCCAGCCAGGTGTGCCGGCGGAGCAGAGCGGAGCGGGGGACCCAGTGAGAGCAAGGCCTTCACTGTGGCACACACGCCCATCCCCCGCGCGCCCAAAACGTCGCCCACCGAACACAGGTGCTCCTTCCACAGGTAGGTATGAGACAGGATTTATGACGAGGGTGCGGGGAGGGCAGGAAGCGGAAGCAGAGCAAACAGAAGCGGGTGGTTAGAGAAAAGAGACAAAGGGAAGAGAAGAACAGGCTCGTTAGCAGCAGAACATGGCTGTTAGCTGTGTGAGCTACAAGTCATGTGACCCCGGCCGACGGCAGCCTCACCTGCGGGACGCCCATCCTGCGGCAGGCCTCCAGGAAGTTCTCCACGTTCCGCCGGCACTTAGCCATGGTCAGTTTGGGCTGTGAACCAAGTGTGCCGGCCATGGTGAGACGGGGCGTGCGCACACGCTGGCAGACGGACACCCAGAAACGGGCCACTCACCACAGCCGGCGAAGGCACGTGGATGCTGGGCACGGATCGCGGCCGCACGTGATTGGCCAGGTGGCACAGCACGACGCCGTCGGTCAAGGCCGCACCCAGGTCGCTCGGTAGCGACACCTTGAGTCGAGTCTCGATATTCTGTGGGTTACAGCACCAGGGTCAAACAGAGGCGAGGGAGGATTGCAGGGCTGGCGAGTCACGCTGGCAGTGCCCCGGTCTTGCCTTGCGTAGCTGTTCCACCGACTCCAGTTCTTCTCCTACGGGACCGGAGGGCGACTGTGGGACGGGCTCCAGAGACTGGGGAGCCCCCTGATCTAATGGGGGGAGGGAGCCAAGCAGATGGGCGTCACACGTGGGCCATGCTGCGGGCCTGCAGGGCAGTGAGGTGGCTCACTCAGCACTCACCTCTCCTCCGCTCCTCTCTCTGGCTCAAGCGGAAGAGGAAGCTCTCGGGCCGGGAGGTAGGGCCTCGGTGGGATGGGGGGGGCAGGGGGCCTCGGTAGGAGGGCGAGGTGACAGGGCCGGCATAGGAGGACGACTGGTAAGCTGGGGGGGGGGGATAGTGCAGAAATATTAAGGCCTCCCCCGTGATTAAAAACATAACAAGGTGTTACGGGGTCAGAGGTCACGCTTACCTGGAGGAGACAGAGGGGACCGGTCTTCTCCCAGCTAACGAGAAGCAGAAGGGGGAACGAGGGGAAATTGGGGAACAGAATTAGTGAAACAAGTGATAACGCTGCCATGGCAACATGACGGGAAATAGCTGTGGCTAGCAGGGGATGGTGAGCAGCGGAGGGCAGCTGGCGGCGACGGCCAACGAGAGCAAGCCGGGGCAGCGGGGGGGGGGGGGCAGGTGGCTCAGGGCCTCTTACCACGAAAAGCGCAGAGTCGTCCGTGTGCGTGGAACGCCGGGAGGGACACATGTTCTGCGGGAGATGGGGGACGAGCACATGTGAGCCGGGAGAACATGCTTGGGTGTCGGGGTGAAGATCGGGGGGGGGGGGGGCGGCTCACCTCATAGTCTGTGGGGCTCGACTTGCTGGGATTCAGTGCTGCTTTGTGCTGGGGAGGGAAACAGCTCAGTGATGAACTTGGCCCCTGTGAAAGACGACCGGCCAGCGCCCTCCCATCGCGATTCGCATCCCCACAGAATTTGCTGACCTTGACGTAGCTCAACGGCGCCTCCCGCTGTCCGCAGCGGCCTCTGTGTCTCTCCTCCTCGTAGCGCTGGGCGGCCAGCTGGGCTTCCCTCCTCACGCGCTCCACGGTGACCCCCGACGACGCAGCATCGCAGGCACCCGTCTGCATCGCGACGAGGACAGCGAGACGCCTCAGGCGGGTGGCATGCGGGGGGCGAGCGGGGTGGCACGCGGGGGGTGGGGTGGCGGGTCCAGGGAGGCAGGGGGACCCAGACACACAAACGGCTCGGGGGAACACTGACCTCCCGGGTGATGCGCCGCTCAATGTAGGCCATGAACTGAGAGCTCAGGCTGAGAGAGCCCCGATGGCCAGGCTCCTCCTCCTCCCCCCCACAGCTGTCGATGTAGTCTATCTGCTCTAGCTCAGACTCCACTGTGAATGAACCAGAGAGGAGTATGAGGGAGGGAGGGAGTGAGGGAGGGAGGGCGCCGGTAAAGGAGAGGCACTCACAAGAGCCGTTAGTCACTGGGGGTCCGCAGCGGCCCTCCTCTCTCTCCCGCTCTCTGCGATGACGCTGCTGTTTGGTGATCTCAGCTACACGCAGGGGCAGGTCAGCCAGCTCCTCTGCAGGCTAGGGAGGAGGGTGATACGGAGTGAGAACATACTCCAGCAATGGGGGGGGGGGGGGAAGTGACACAGCAGTACGTACAGCTCTTCCTCATGGGAGTTTTACTTACAAAAAAATGTTGTGAGAGCAGAGGGAAAACGATTGGCTCTCTCTGAACCAATCACTTCTGCCCTCACAACATTGTTTTGCGCATGTAAAATTCCCATGAGCATGGCTCTTACCTCATTACCGGACCACCGCCTGTAGCCGCTGTCCACGCTGTTGAAGCCGGAGTCCAGGGTCCCGTACGGCCGGCCAGAGATCATCTCCTCAGCACTGAGGGGAAAAACAGGCTGTGAGTCGCGGCACAGGGAGACAACTGATAACAGACAAGGAGAAGAGCTCCTCAGCAATGCAGGAAGAGAGAGAGAGACACTGAACTGCAGCACGATCAGACAACTGATAACAGACAAGGAGAAGAGCCTGGCGGGGCTGGCGCTGGCTGCTGGAAGTATTAGATGAGATAAACACAAGGAAAGAGTTCTGGCCACCACTTAGATTTACATACTGCCAACGAGACACCCCGCTCAGTGAGGTAAAGGCCTTTAATACAGTGCCAGTCTCAGGCAGTCAAAGACAGCATTTAAATGATCGTCATGCTGGTGTAAAAAGCGGTTTGTATGAAGCGGTTTTATTCTAGCATCCAACAAAACATCAGTGACTTTTTGGAGAACAGAAGAAATTCCTGTCAGTTCTTATTGTTTTACTTTCAATTTGCATATTTTCTCATGTTACATTGCATGTGTTTTGTTCCAAGCACATATACACTTACTACCTAGATGAATAACGTACACACTTCCTTTCCTTGCCTAAGACTTTCACAAAGTACGGTACGCAGTAATCAATCCCTGAGCCGGAAGTATCAGTCGCACTTGAGCGAGGAGCCTCACCAAGAGCCAAAGGGCAGCGTCCTCCTCTCATACTCTGGCAGCTCTGGTGCCATCTTACATGCCTCCATGTTCAGGTATTTGAAGATATGGATCTTGCCCTTCATGCAGATCTGAGACACAAACAAACAGGAAGCTTGTCACGGCGGCACAGTGACACCCCCCAGACCCCGCTGGTGAAGGGCCTTGGTCTCACCTGCGCTGGTGGGCTCTGCAGGGGGTTGTTGTCCAGCACAATGCTTTGCAGGTGACGCAGGTTGCGGTAGCACACAGGGATGGTCGTCACCTTGTTACACGACAGGTCCAGGCGCACCAGGGGCAGCTCTGCTAGCTCTGTGTGCAAGGACATCAGGGCCAGTATTAAAGGGGGAGGCGTGGGGGGCCAGCACGGCCAGGGCCACAAGAGAAGGTAGGCGGGATCAGGACAGGCATAGGGCGGGGCCACAAGAGAAGGTAGGCGGGATCAGGACAGGCATAGGGCGGGGCCACAACAGAAGGTGGGCGGGATCAGGACAGGCATAGGGCGGGGCCACAAGAGAAGGTAGGCGGGATCAGGACAGACATAGGGCGGGGCCACAACAGAAGGTGGGCGGGGTCAGGCCTGAAAGTCCCTGGCAGGTGGTACCTGGTGGCAGCCGCACTAGGTGGTTCCTCCGAATATTGAGGTCCCGCAGCGCCTCCAGCTGGCCAATCTGTGGCGGCAGCACTTGGATCTCATTGCAGCTGACATCCTGGGAGGAGCATTGCCACAGCGAAAGCACTTTAATTGTTTTCAAAAGATAAGGCAACGTGTGAAGCCCACACCTCCGCGTACGTGAAGGACGCCGCGAGCCACGCCGCGCGGAAGCTCACCAGCTCCGTCAGCTGCCGCAGCTGGCCCAGCTCCTCGGGGAGAGAGAGCAGCTTGTTGTTGCAGGCTATCAGAACCTTGAGGGGAAGGCTACAGATGGGCCCGGGTAGTGTGGACAGCTGGTTCCGGCTGGCGGGAGCGATGAGACACACACACACACTCAGATATAAGTGACTGGGAAGATACTGACTCTGCTGCCGCCGCCCAGCTACCAGATGTCTGCACTCAATGTATGTTCATCACCTGATGTTGAGGTGGGTCAGAGCCTGCAGGTTCACCAGGGTCTCCGGCAGCGAGCGCAGACAGTTCTGGTAGAGGGTCAGGCTCTCCAGAGAGACCAGCATACACATCTCCACTGGGAGTTCGGGAAGCCGATTCCGGGACAGGTCTGCACTCGCACAGGGAGGGCAAGCGAGGATCACAAACTGGAAAACCCATGTATCTAATGACGCGGCCGTACACACAAACACACCTACATAAAGACGGCACATACAGCACAACGGCTGCCAACGACTTACTGTATGAGTCAGTCACTACCCCACCATGGCAGGTGTGTAGAGCTCATTGTGAACAATGAGGATGCAGGATGCCATTATTATGCTGTAATGTGTTACATAATATGCCATGCAACGCACCACATGGCATATGAACCTGCCTGGGGGGGGGGTGGGAATGGCATATACAGATGCGACAGGACTTAACCAAGGCACATCAGGCAGTAATCAGCCATGACAGCTGCCGTTTAGCCTCCACCCCCCGCCAAAGAGACACGCGTCCCCTCAGGTTCTGCAAGTGGCTCGTGAACTAAAGGGTGTAGAGCGGCAGGTGTCTGGTTCTTCTGAGAAGACCCAGCTGTCCAGACCACAGTGTCTGCCGAGGCCTCAGATGCCTCTTGCACTCTGCAGCTGTGATCTGGGGTCAGGGATACAGGAAGCCTGAGCTCAAAGCCATCCACTTCCTCACCAATGACATACAGGCAGCCTGCCTAACCAGACGCCAGAGTGTTCCTCGTTTACCCAGCACAATCTAATCAAATGAGATCTAGCGGACTGCTGGGCATAAACTCCTTCCAGTGCACAAACTGCTATGGTGATAACCAGCAGAAACTTATTCAGGAAGAGAAGACTGATGCCCCTCAGTCACACAGGGGAGGGTATGTACCTCTGTGCTCAATGGACAAACCTCCCCACAGCACAAACCACACAGTCTGCCTTAAGCCTTGTACATTCCTGACACACCAATCTGCCTAACCCTAACCCACGTCCCCTGCTCTGCCCCACCCAGCTGCCTGTCACACCAGCAATTACCTTAACCAGACCTTCTTAAACTCATCATTACCTTCATGTGACACCATGAACATACAGTCACATCTCCTCCTGTGCTGCCTCGATCACCTTTCAGGGGTCTCTCCCCATCTCCTCTGCCACTTGATAGGGTGTCCGTGATAACATCCTGCCTGCTTTGCTTGCTCACTCTCTCTGCCACTCTCCATCATAGCCTCCCATTCTGACATTCCATTTGCCAATTTCACCTTTGCTGCTTTTCCTTCCTCTGAATGGCCCGCACATTTTCTAAGGTTGCCTTCCCTGGACACATAAGAGGACGCTCCATTCCCGGTTTCCACGAGGGTCCTCTAACCCTAACACTCACGGATCAGCTGCTCAGTGAAGATGTAGCTCACACAATAAACAGCATATTAAAAGGGGCATGAATCATCATGACTTTAAGTACTTAGAAATTAGTTTAGAAAGGATGACACTTGGAATAACATTCAGTGAAAGTATCAAATGAAATAAACGAACCCAGAGAATAACAGCACAAACCTTTACAATGTCACCAAACATGCATTAAGTACGGACGTCAGTGTACAGTCAATTGCATCTCCCTCCTGCTCTCGTATGTGTGAGCCCAGCTGGCTCTCAACTATACACAGAAATCAGCATGGGTGACGGGTTTATGATGAGCGTGTCGCAACCGCGACAATGAATGTGTGAGCGTCTGAAATAGAGAGGGAGGAGAGACCGCGAAGGCAGCAGGAATGCACGACAGCCCAGCCCTATCTTCCTAAGATCGGCCATCATCTCCACAACAAAGAGGAACAGTACACCATAAAAAACCTCAAACCGAAACCGGTTGAGGTGTACGGGGTCGGCCGCGGCCGGATAGCTTGCCGGTGTGAAACGTGAAGCCGTTTTAATCGGCACGCCTCGCTGTCCCCGACTTATGCGGACGCTTCTCGCGGTATTTTTACGCGACACCAGCAGGCTCCGCCGCATGCTGCTACCTCAACGACAACCGTAGGGTTTCTCCGGACAGGAACATGGATTTCTCGCCCCCCTAACACAGCTCCCAGTCACGGGCCTCGTACTTCCAGGTGAAGCCTGGCAGCCTCCCAGAAGGGCCTCCTTCCCTAACACGTAAACAGATGTGCCTCACACGCCCCTGTTTATTCCCGGTCGCTCCATGGTCCAGTAGAGTCCCCTCCTTTTCCCGGGATCGCCTTGACTGCACGACGCCCCTTTCCCGGCCCCGCTCACCGGCTCGCGTAGTGTCCGTAAGGTCGTGGTTTGAAGCGCTCTTCGGAAACTCCTTCAGTTTCCTGCCGCTGAGGTTAAGGTGGCCGTTAGCCGCCGCTTCCTCCAAAGCCCTATCCAGAGAACGGTTCCAAGAGGTGACTCCCGCCGCCCCTACTCCATTACCGGGCGCGCCGGCCGCTCCGGCGACGACTGGGAAAGTGGGTCCGGGACTGTCTACAGACAGTAACAACGCAGCCGCCATTACAGCTAACTCCCACTGTCTTGGTCCTAGGCGTAGTGGACCGACCAGCTGTGCGCATGCGCAGCCAGCGAGGGCTGCCCGCAATGACAAGCAAGGGAGAGGCCGGAGGGAATCTGAGCGTGCGCAGTGCGGAAGGGTGACGCCAATCGGCAAAACAAACCGAGCGCGTGCCATGTCATTATTTTGTGATTTATTATTGAATCTGAAGAAGATCAATACTTCAAATAATGGAGACGCGTGGGATGACCAGATGAAATAAAGTACGCGATTTATAATTAAAACAAAAAAAATCGTTGCGACAACTTTATAATTGTAAATATTTGGTATATACAACAGGAATTGTTAGCATTTGTATACTGAATTTTGTTTATGACAGTAATGTTTCTCAGTAGGAGATTAAAAAGAAGGCTTTTGACAGCATTTCATCATTTTAAAATGCTTATTTTAAAGATTTAATTGTTTATGAAACTCATAGAAGTCATCTATCCACTACAGGCAACATAAGATACTACATACTGTCCATTCATAGAAGTCATTTAAGGTCAATACACTATGTGCAGGCAGGAGTGACGAGGTGGGTATTCATAGGTAGGATACAAGTGGTGCTGTGTGGGTGGTACAGTAGCACAGCGGTTAGCACCATTGACTCACATCACTGGGACCAGGCTCCGAGTCTCTGCTATGGCTCCATGTGTCCCAAGCCGGTCCACATTTTTGCTCCTTCCCAGCTACCAGCCAGTCAGGAATACTGAATACCTGCTACAGGTGTTCTGGGAGCTGAGAGGAAGCAAAAACATGGACTGGCTGTGGTTCCCCAAGGACTGGGTTGGCAAACATTGCACTAGGTCAAGAAGGATTATTCATTATATGGTGATAATAATTTTTGGGGCGGATTCCAGTTCTGATGGTTCTTGGTGCTATGTATTGAACAAACAACACAGTGTCACAGGTGACTAGATTCTTTCTGCACACACTGGAGCATAATATTCTGACTTATAGGAATAACATGTTTCCAGATGAGGGCTCCCACACTTTCCTGAGAAGTACGTGCAGGATCCGACTCTTTTAAAAATTGTTTTATGTCTTACTAGTTCAATAAATTATGTGCTTAATTATGCATGTTTTGAAAAAATACTGTTTGAATTGAGACTTTAGAAAAGCAGTTTTGAGCTCTGGAATGTGTTGATTCGGATTCCTTGGTTTCACCATGATAAAGATACTGGGCCCATAGTGAATACAGAGACCATCTTTGCCGACTGAGTCTAAATGCACATATTTTTTTCTTTTGATCACAGCTTTATGTACCTACATTATGTTAGTATGATGCTGACCAGGATAAACAGTTAAAGAATGGATGATTTTCATATATGTATAATCATCTATATGTTATGTATTCTCTGTAAATTTTGACAAAATAATATATCCCACATAAATATATAGTGACATTATAATCATAGTTAACTCCAGGAAATCACTAATAAAATGTGCAAATGTATAGCAGAAATACAACAAATACACTTAGACACTGAAGTACATCAACAGGCAGTGGGCTCTTTATAAAAACTCGATGTCCCACAATACTGTGCACACGGTAATGCGTCAAACCGCGTGGCCGAAGAGCTCATGCGCGTTCCTTGACGGGGCCGGTGTATCATGGCGACGTACGTGGATATTCTTAAGAGCGAGTTTCCCGAAATTGACACCGAAGTCTTCGATTATATCACAGGTGAGAAGGACATCGGTTTCTTCCATGCGTCAAAAACAAAGTAAATAGTATACGATTAATTAAGCATGTTTTATTTGAAGGCTAGATAAGGAAAAGGAGCAGTTTGAATGGCAGAAGCGACCAGTCATTGCTCAAGACAACGGGGTTGGAAGAGGAAGCGTAATTTACAGTTGCCCTACTAGTGTCTTAAAAGTAACATTTTTAAATGTTTTTTAGATTTTTCCGTAATGAATTATAGTGGATTTCTTGCGTTTTATTAGGTGTACTAGAGAGTTCACTTTACGGTGCATGGCCCGTTTGCCTGGGTGGGATATGACGCCCTCTTCAGGTCAGGAAAGAGCGACTGCCCCTTAAACTCCCCACGCATTAACATTTACTGTCTATGCGATGTTGTGTGTGTGTGTGTGTGTGTGTGTGTGTGTGTGTGTGTGTGTGTTTGTGTGTTTGTGTGTTTGTGTGTGTGTGTGTGTGTGTGTATGTTTCTGTATGCTAGGTGTATTGAACTGCGGAGGATCTGATTTTGAGGATGGAGAGGAGGTATTTGATGCGATTGGAGGGGTCCTACAGGAAGTGTCGGGGGACTGTAAGAATGAAGAGGACATTCGAGGTATCTGTCTGCAGATGTTCAACACGCTCAAGCTGTGAGTACCCACCAGGGCTTAGACTGGCCAGCATGTTGACTGATTGGTTTTGGTTTTGCCAGAGCTGTTCCAGCCAGTCACCTCCCTTCTCTTCACACTGCTTTCTGCCACCACATCAGTAACAATTCCTGCTTTTATATTTCTCTACAGTAATAGCTGCCATCAGGTACAGAGGCAAGTCCTCTTGGATGCCCCAGTCCAGCTGTCCCAGATCTCCGCAGAGTGCGGTAAGGGCCAGTGCAGTTCTGTTTGCTTTCTCACGCCCCATAAATAGTTCTGAAATCCCCACTTTCTATTCCATGTCTTTTCTTTTTTGGGGCTGTGTGTTTTTACATTTTTGATTTGAACCTGTACATTTCATTCAATCCCTTTGCTGGTGCATCTCTCCTCAGAGAGTGCTGCCAGTGATGCCCAGGGGATCTGGATGGTGAAGCGCGGTCAGAACACGGTGAGGCGTCCTCTCCTTTCGTACGCTGAAGTGTAATGGGGACCTGCCTAACCAGGCTTCCGCTTCTCCAGCAGACCGTAGATGCCAAGAAGCTGGAGAAGGCAGAGGCTAAGTTGAGGGCCAAGCATGAGAGGAGGAACGAGCGCGATGCCCAGAAAACTACAGCCCCGCTGTGAGCTCCTGTCCTCCACAGCCTGACACTCACCCCCTGCCTGTTGTTTTTTTTCCTGACTGGCCTGCGGATGTGGCTGTTTTTTTGCATAAGGGTGCTGGATGAGGCATCGGCCAGCCAGGCCAGCAGTAAGAAGGACAACCGCGTGGACCAGTCGGGGAAGAATCGGAGCTATGACATTCGCATTGAGAACTTTGATGTGTCATTCGGAGAGAGGTGAGCACAAAGGACCCAAGTCAGGGATGGCAACAAGTCAATCCTTGGCGAGTCAAAGTCTCGAGTCAAGTTTCAAGCCATGTGCCCTCAAATCCAATTCAAGTCCAAGTCCTTCCATCATCTTTTTCTTTCGAGTCACAAATTTGATGACTTGTGACTCGAATCCAAGTCAAGTTGTGAGTCATGTAACTTGAGTCCCTACCTATGTCAATTTTTTTTCCTTTAGTGATTAAAACTTTGCTGCAGCAAAAAGCCCTCACAGTACATTGTAGGTTAAGTGCTTAACATACCTCATAGGCAGAGATATGTTGAAAAGAGAATCTCCACTCTGTTACGCTTGTCCTTATACAGTTTTTACGTCTATTTATATGATGCATAATGATGCATCTTTGCAACAAATTGTCTTAGGTGACCTTGCATTCAGCCAAATCAAAATGCAGACAGCAGAGAATTAATATACACTGAAATGATAAAATTAGCGTTATGGTATCCAGAGGGGAACTATAACCTCAAGTCTTTTTGAGTCGTTGGGTCCAAGTCTCGACTCGAGTCATTACCCTCCCGTCCAAGTCGAGTCCAAGTTTTTCCTTCGGTTTTCTGCCTTGAGTCTGAGTCAGTGACACGAGTCCCCACTTCTGACCCAAAGGGCACACAATGTATCGAGCCTAACCTGCTGATTTGTGCCGCAGGTCCCTGCTGCAGGGGGCGGAGCTGTTGCTGGCCAGTGGGCGCCGGTACGGCCTGATTGGCCGGAACGGCTTGGGTAAGACCACCCTGCTGAAAATGCTGGCCAGTAGGAACCTGCGTGTGCCCGCACATCTGTCCATCCTGCACGTGGAGCAGGAGGTGGCAGGCGACGACACCACAGCCCTGCAGAGTGTGCTGGAGAGCGACAGCGTGCGCGAGGGGCTGCTGGCCGAGGAGCGGCATCTCAACGCCCGCATCGCCAGCGGCACGTGAGTCTGCCGCCTCTAGGAACGTTACCTCATGTGCAAAATTAGCTTGAAGATGCAAGCCTGTTGACCGATGGGAGCAGATGGGGAGTGACCGACGGAGTGCCTTTTGGGCACTAGAGGGTGCAAGATGCACTCATCTAGGGGCGTAGCACCAAAATCTGGGCCCTATGCACAAACAGTGCCCATGTCCATCACACAAGACTTCACTGGAATTTGGTTATTTGTAGACTGATTAAAAGCTATAACAGGAAATGTCACCAAAGGTAGCCTAACATCATTGTTCATCAAATTACCATGCAAATGCGATTTCAATACGCGGAGGTGCGGCTGTTTGGAATGTGAATAGCGATCTTAACGTGGGGGGGGGGCGGTACTACACGCCCCCCATGCAGGTAAAACAAAGAAAGGTAACAGTTTACTTTTTGCCGATTTAACACTATTTTAAAAACTTTAAATGCCTCCGACAATGGACGTTTTGAAAAGAAGACCGATTAAGGATTTAGTCGGCGGTTTTCCATGATTCTACACGAGATTTCAGCGAGATATAAACTGAAATAGACGAGAGAGATACGCGGCATCGCCGACGTTTGAAACAAAAAATATTAGACTTATCTAGACTACATCATGTTAAGCTCTGTGTATTGAAGTGTTTCATAATCACAGTTCATTTAATGTTGGCTATTTGCTTTCACATTTGGGCTCACCTTTCTTGGGGAAAAAAGTTTGTAAGCAGTTGCTTTCCCTCATTTTTTTTTTTGCTTCTTTCCTGCCTCTCTTTTCTTTTTTTGAAAAAAGAATTTAGCTTTCTTTTGGCATCGTCGTCCAGCAGGGATTCAGCTGTTTCAGCAGAATCACCGCTGAATGAAATGCGCCTAGTTAAAAAGCCCGGTGAAGACTGAACCATTTCAAGGGGTTAGGGTGCTTGTCCTCAGGCACTGTGAGCTAGGACACAATTCAGCCCGTCAACCGATTTATTTTCCCCACAAAAATTACATTTACATTAGTTAGCAACATTTATTGTGATCTTTGAATAATATTAATATTTTAAAGGAAAATAAAATTCCAGATTCCTTAGGGCCCCTCCGCCCACATGGGGCCCTGGTAACTCAGCCCCTTCCCCCCCCCCCCCCACTATGATGCCCTGCACTCATCTAATGGGTCCTGTGTCTATAATTTGTATTCCCTGTCTAGAATGGCCACCCCCTTCTCATTTTATTCCTTAACAAGCCTGTCCTGCACCTAAAAGGCAGAACGATGACTGAGATGTGCTTTCCTTCCTCTGCGTTTGTGTCCCAGAGCTGACAGCCCAGACAGCATCCGACTATCAGAGGTATATGCTAAACTGCTGGAGATCGAGGCTGACAAGGCCCCGGCCAGGTAACTGCCTGTTGCGTTCCTCCGTAAAGTCTGTAGTGACTAATAACTGTGTGCCTGTAATCGTGAGGTCGCCGGTTCAAACCCAGCCTCAGCACGTTTGCGGGTCCTTGAGCAAGACCCTTAACCCCCAGCTCCCTGGGCGCCCCAACGGGTGGTTGCCCTTCGCGGACAACTTACTCCACAAAGAGCAAGTTGAGGGAGGCATAAAGACAATTTCCCCAGGGGATCAATAAAGTACCAATTATTATTATTAAGTGTGTAATGAGTAATAAATACCTGTTAAGTAATAGCTCTGCAATGAGTTACATTGTATAAATGCAGCTGAATATTCTTTTAGCAGCCAGACATCAGGCCAGTCACATGCACATATGACTCATCCTTCCTCTTCTGTTTTAGAGCCTCCGTCATCTTGGCAGGCTTGGGCTTTTCTCCCAGAATGCAGCAGCAGACGACAAAGTGAGTGCTCCCCCTTGTGACTGAAGTGTTGACATGCAGGTATTCTGATATTTTGGCGTGAATAATGGGTCCATTCCCCTATCCGCAGGGAATTTTCTGGAGGCTGGAGGATGAGGCTGGCGCTGGCCAGGGCACTGTTTGCCCGGTGAGCTTCCTTTTGTCTTTATTTCTGTTTCCCCTTCAGTCTGATCCCTCTGTTTTATTTGTACATTCAAACCTCCATTGTTGCCCTGTTTTTCAGACCCGATGTTTTGTTACTTGATGGTAAGTAGATCTTCAGTTTTATTGTGAGGATAATTGAATAAGATTGACCCAAACACAGACATACTAGTGTTATAACTAATAATACTAATAGTATTACTCATTAGTGTTTGTGTTAAATATTTTTCTCAGGGCCCACTGGGAATGTTCTGCTGTCTTGAAATATGAGAGTGTCCGAGATTGCATACTTGTTTGCTAAGTAGTAGGCGAAATGTAGTATGTGAAATTAATAGTGTGTCCAAATCTTTAGTATGGATGAGACGGTAGGTGAACTGTACCCAGATGTCCTACTACATTCTGTGCAATTCCGAAGTGTGCAAATGATGGACGCTATGCTAATCTGCATTTCTATTGTAGTGCCAAAAGAACATTGCTTGCTCCAAAAGTTTTGGCAATATGGCAGTGGAAGTGCCATCACTGTACAAATTTCAGTAGAACAAAATACACAGTAATATAAGTTGGTTTGAATATATAATTTTTCCATTGATGGCTTTTTAACTTTTGCTGAAGTCAAGCTATGCTATTGGTTAACATCCATGTCAAAGAATATGGAAGTTTGTGACTGCAGTGAACTTGACTGCATGCATATTCTCATACATTGATAAATACAGTATGTACTGCATTAATGGCTAAATAGTAGTGTTCTATTTGGTATGTATTCTGTAAGCATGTGATTTTGGATGCACCCTGAGACTGCCCTTCACTGCTATACATCACTGTCATGCTTTCTGACTCTGGTCTGCTCTCCGTCAGAACCCACCAACATGCTGGATGTCCGGGCTATTCTCTGGCTGGAAAATTATCTGCAGGTCTGCCTCCCGCATTTCGACACGCACGCATGCCAGTCCTCCCCCTCGCATTCCAGGAGCTCATCTCCCCCATCTCTCTTGCCAATGTGCAGACGTGGCAGTCCACCATTCTGGTGGTTTCCCATGACCGGAACTTCTTGAATGCCGTGGTGACTGACATCATCCACCTGCACTCCCAGCGGCTGGAGAGTTACCGTGGCAACTATGAGAACTTTGTCAAAACCAAGGAGGACCGTTTGAAGAACCAGCAAAGGGAATATGAGGCCCAGCTCCAGTATAGAGAGCATATCCAGGTAACACTGCATAGGTTATGGGTTCAAATCCCAGGAGCCAAACATAAATTGTAACCCTTTCCTCTCCAATAAGTCAACAATAAGTGAATAAAAAGATATTATTATACATGTTTATATATGTACAGGAACACTAGAAAATTTGTACTTTTAAAAATAAAGGCAAAAAGTACAAAGAATCGGCATATATCCCATCTAACTCTGTTAAGGAACATAAACAGATTAATATATGCAGATGAGTGCAAAACTTGGGAGTGTCGCATAAAGTCTTATTTTGGGATTAAGGTCCTTGCTTAACACTGATGTGGTTACTTGGTCAGCTGTGGGATTTGACCTGGCAACCCTCTGAACACAGAGTCAGCCAAGCCACACATTGCCCATTAGGGTCAAGTAGTGATGGCCAAAATGAATGAATTGTGAGCCATTTGCTATATTTTCTGACCCCACTAGATGGTGCTCTTGGTTTGCTTTGGGGCATACTTTGAGCCTTTTTTATGAACAGACAATACCATCTGGTGGAGTGAGAAAATACAGCAAATGGTTCATGAAATTTTGTTTTGCCGGTTACTGTGGTCAGATATAAGCACACCACACAAAAACACACTGGTAACAAGCTGCCCGTCTCGCAGGTGTTCATTGACCGCTTCAGGTACAACGCTAACAGAGCTGCACAGGTGCAGAGCAAGCTGAAACTTCTGGAAAAGCTGTGAGTCTCCTGCCGGTCCATCGTCCTGTCTGTTCATCTTTAGGATGTTTCAGCTTCACCTGTCCCCTGCATGTTCTCTGATGCTTTTTTTTGGTACCTTACAGGCCTGAACTGAAGCCAATTGAGAAGGATTCGGAGGTGGTTTTACGGTAAGTGTCTCTACATATCCGTGCTCCGAGACAGAATTTTCCAAAATATTCCCGTGCGTGCACTGAGATGGTTTGGAAGAAGCATGAGATCAAACCATCTATTACACTGCCATTGGACATACAGCAGACCTACTAAAAAAAAACGTTTGTAGTAGCAGTGTGTGATTATGGAGTTTTACAGCCAATGAATGACCAGCGCTGGGGTTTGAGAGCTCTCTGAATCTTGTGGCGTGACTCTGTAGCTGCTAAAGGCCCAGTGGCCACCAGGGGGCACCACGCATCTAATCTGCCCGTCAGAATGGGAGGAAAGGTGACTAGGATGGCCTAGGGTATGAAATCTGATGTCTGTGGAAGACACTGGAACTTCATGGCGTTCTTTTCTAAAGCCGGAGCGGTGTCTGTATTGCTGTAGGTTCCCGGATAACTTCGAGAAGCTGTCTCCCCCCATTCTGCAGCTGGATGAAGTGGAGTTCTACTATAGCCCCGATCAGCGTCTTTTCTCCCGGTTGAGCGTGTCAGCTGACCTGGAGTCCCGCATCTGCGTGGTGTGTACCGCTAATGCTAACGCTGCCGCTGCGTCGCAAAACCTGGAAGCGTGGCGGCGCCGTGAGCTGTGCACGCTGCACAATGTCACCCCCTACAGGTCGGTGAGAACGGTACAGGGAAGTCCACCATGCTGAAGCTGCTGTTAGGGGACCTGACACCTGTCAGCGGCATGCGACACGCCCACAGGTGAGTGCGGGGCCTGGTCGGATCCCAACGCGTGCTCCCCTGTGGTCATCGGGGTGAGTCAAGATGGCGCTTTCGTCTCACAGGAACCTGAAGATTGGCTACTTCAGTCAGCATCACGTGGACCAGCTGGACCTCAAGGTGTGCTCCATAGAGCTTCTGGCCAATAGGTTCCCAGGTACGACTCCCCGATCTGCAAAGGCACAACGGGTTGTAGGGCGGTGTGTTGCTCTGCGGGTCCGGATCACTGGTCATCGGTCCAAATCCGAAAGACCTTGCTTCTTCAAGAAGAAGCAGATTAAATGTAAAGCTACCTGCTAGATCCCCATGACTCCTCTTCACGTCAGGCCGACCAGAAGAAGAGTACCGCCACCAACTGGGGAGGTATGGCATCACGGGCGAGCTGGCGACGCGGCCCGTGGCCAGCCTGTCAGGGGGGCAGAAGAGTCGCGTAGCCTTCGCTCAGATGACCATGCCCAGGTGACCCCCGCCGCTCAGGCATCGCTAGACGATCTCAGAGACACAGACATACTTATTAGCCCTTGCTTGTGCTGTGTTGACTTCTGTTCTTCTGTGTTTCTCAGCCCCAATTTCTACATTTTGGATGAACCTACCAATCATCTAGACATGGAGACAATCGAGGCTTTAGGGAAAGCGCTCAACAAATTCAAAGTGGGCGTCTCTTCTGGATGTTCATCTCTGCCCCCTGCTGGCAGCTATGTGAATCTGACATGTTGTAAATCCCATCTTCCATCTTTCCCTTCCAGGGCGGGGTCATCTTAGTCTCCCATGACGAACGACTCATCCGCATGGTGTGTAAGGAGCTGTGGGTGTGCGAGGGCGGCGCGGTCAGGCGTATCGAGGGGGGCTTCGACGAATACCGTGACATCCTGCAGGAGCAGTTCCGCAAGGAGGGTTACCTGTGAGGCCGCTGGGATTCTTTGTGCCGACGGACTCTCCAAAATCATGCTCAACTGCTGGTCCACATGACTCCCCCACTGCCAATCAGCACCCTCTGGGGAAGACTGAACAATTTGTTTGATAGGTTCTCAGCGTCCCTGCAGTTCACCCCTTCCCAGCTCCATCCGCCAATCACCTGAAACGGTCTCAGTCTGTAGCCCCGCCTCCTGAATGTGCTGATTGGACTGCAGCACAGCTGTGACAGGCTGTGGGAGGGGCCAGCTCTCCCAGAAAGTTACCGTTGGTTGCTTTGTTTTACCAGTGTGTGGAGGCTGCTATCCTCCTGGACGTGTGGCTTGGAGCAGAATGATTGCTGTTTTTACCCCTCTGAGCCACCATCAGTTCACCATGAGCATGGAGAGAGGAATCTATACACATTCATCCATATATAAAAGGTTATTATTCCACATTATGAACCTAAATCAGATTTTGATGCTGTACCTAACTTATAAATAGCTGTTTTGAATTATTCATTACAACATGCTAATAAATGAATAAATCAGAAGTGCAGTTTGAGTTGTGGTTCTTCCAGGAACATTTCGCTTCGTAATTGCAATGGGGGCAGCTAATTATTAGCATATTGAGGGCCAAACTCTGGATTTATTATAAGCTTTATGGCATGGGGGGGCAGTCATGTTTGTGACAACTGCTTTCTGGTCATGTGAGTAGTTAGGTTAGAAGTCCAGTGAAGTTCATGTTGGTGTTTTCTTACGCATTTTTCTTGGTTGTGATACAAAAAAACCCTCAAATTTTGAGGGAACCTAAACAAACCAGAGAGGCTGGTATTACGGTGATTTGTTCTCAACACTGCGGATTTTAAGGCTTCACGTCTCAGGTTAGCTGGGTGGGGGACCGCAGACCCCTGGATCGGGTCGGAGTCCACAGGGAGTTGTGGGCAGCACATGAGCTGAATCTATCCGCTGTAGGACTAGTGGCGTGTCGCGCGCGGTAACCGGCACCCACACAATGGATTATCTGTCTTTTGTGTTCTTGGCTCGAACACTAATAGATTGATTTCCTGTGTCTGAAGTACAGATGAAAATACAAGCGAATAAAACCACAATCTGTCTTCTTGTTTTGCATGACGTGGTGTCTGTACTTGTTATAAATGTGCTGGGGAACAGGGTCACCGGACACCTCGTGTCACATCTACAGAGGGACGAGCAGGCAGATTATAAACCCTCTGGCCCCATCCACAGCAGAACAGGTCATTTGATTCTGCTGACATTTTTGCAGAGTGTGTTGTCTTACCGTGTACCCAGTGTTCTGTTTGAACCAGAACGTGAGTGTGTTCTTTGTGTTAAAAAATATGGGCATGTCCGACATGACCCAAATAATGAGTGAGCTTGACGGAGCCCTTCCCTCTGCTGACCCCGAGCTGCCACAGTAACGTGGCTTGATGGCCAGTTTGCCAGTTTGTTTTCTGAAGCGTTAGCTCAAGTACTCACAGAATCACAATGTACATTCACGGCATGATTTATTTAACACTTGACAAAAAAAGTACAAGTGAGGAAAACAGAGGATCAGAAACCAGGACCCACCCAGCATCCCTGAAGCAGTTAAGGTTACAAGCCCAACAGTGACATGATTACTTTGCCAGATGTGAGATTCAAACCCATACCCTTCTGGACGAAGGCACAGATCCCTCACCTGCTGCGCTACATTCACCTTTTGTGTTGCTCGGGAGCTTCCGGAACATTCTAATCACTTGTACTTTGTCATTTATTGAATTGCAGTAAAACACATGCAGTCGCTGTAAACAAAAGCAAAGGCAGCATCAGGTGGCATAAAACTTCAGGCGTCTGAGGCTGACACATACGTTTGGCCCTGAATCCCATCCCACGATGTCCTGCATTTTTTCCTGGACCTGCCCGTCATGCCTGGCCCCACATATCACTCGCAGGGGTCGAGATCAATCTGCCCGCTGGCTGTTTCAACACCAGTCAGCTGGTGTTTAGTATCACTTTCTGTCACAGCGGTACTTTTCCAAGTCTTTGGCTTTCGGACAATACAGCACCACTGTCCAGATGTGTAGGAGTCCCAAAGGAAAAGCCGACTCACAGGGAGACAGACACCCCAAGCTAACCAGCAACATCTGTTAATTCCGCATAGCGACTACACTGCTTGTTGAAATGTCAGCGAAGGTTGTGGTTTCACCGACTTACAGATCCGTTGTTCTGTTCACTCCTTCATCGCGCCACAGACCTACAGCTCGTGCCGGAAGGCCGGGTTCACCTGCGGCACTACAGCCCGCATGTAGAACATCTCCAGCTTGTCCTCCACAGATGCCCAGAACTGAGGGTCAAAGGTCACGGGCACGATAGCCGTATCGCGCTGGGTGTACACCACAAAGTCGGCCTTGTGGATGCCCACCACGGCCATCTGGCACTGCACCTGTGTGTAGTAGCTGTGCGTTTGCTTCAGCTGGTAGCGGCCCGGCCCACCCGCCGGCTCCAGGCAGAAGGCGCGGTCCTCGTGGCAGGCCTGCGCCACCGTCTTCTCCCGATGCTTGAATGGACACTTGATCTCCAGCAGGAGGCGCTCACTGCTCCGCGGGATCTCTACAACGCCATCGGGGCTGGCGGCCAGCCAGGATTTCTGCGGGTGGATGAACAGGCCACAGTCCCGGATGGAGACGGGGCGGCCCAGCTCCTCACTCTTCAGCTTCTGGTACTCCTGAGCTGCCACCGCTTCGTTCTTCACGCCCCAGGCCATGGCCCGTGTCATCACACGGGGGCCATCCCCTACGATGGAGGCCAGGTAGGAGGCAGGCGGGGTCTGACTGCTCCCGGAGACAAAGCGGCTGTGGGAGACCCGATGCGCAATGGAGGCCGTGATCCGGTTCTGGCGCCAAGCAAACCACTTGGGGTTGTCTCTCTGTCCTCTCGTCAGCTTCTCCACGGCCTCCAGCTCAGTCTGCTTCAGCGTCACGCCCTGGACCACATCCTCTGGCTCGGGCAGCGGGGGAACAGCATGTTCTCCTTTCTTGGAGCTCTGGCTGGGGGTTCGATCTGCACCTGCTGCCCCCTGCTGGTGGCTCAACTTATCTGCTTCCCCTTCCTTCTGCCTGACTCTGCTGCCCCCCGAGGTCTCCGAGGGTACAGACTGGGACTTTTTCATGGTCGATCCTGTGGAGGAACGAGTCGAACCAGTGCTGTTGCCCATCTTTGCTGTGTCAGCGGGGCATGAATCTTTTCTTCTTGTTTTGTAGGTCTGCATTTTTGTCTAGGACAGAAGCCTGGAATGGGAGAACAAGCTAGAATAACACAGAAAAGAGGAGCTTTGAATAATCTCACTTCAGTCAATAACAACTAGTTTAGAGCTTATACTGCCTGTTTTAGAGGAATAACCTAATTGCAGTAACCATCGCTCCCAACTGTGGATTCCTGTATTGACCACACAATGAAAACATCCTCGCCAGACAGGGACATCATTAGGCCTATTTTAAGGGGGCTTTAGCCCCCAAAATAAATGATTATGTATTGGTTTAAGTCATGCATAACTTTTTAAAAAATGTATGTTTGCCATGCCCCCCCCCCAGTAAAGCCCCCCAATCCAATCATCTCTTACCTACGCCTTGTCCCTGCCTAATTCTTTATGTCATTACTGTGCCATGAGTTTAACATCAACCTAAAGTTAAGTACTTAAGTTGAAGATGGCCAGTAACAGAAATGTGAGTTTGATATGATTTCGGTTGTTAAAATAAAGCATCATGAAACGCGAATTCCGCGCAAAAAAATATTACACAGGTTCGCAGAGAACGGAAACGAAAGCGAAGCTAATCTGCCTGCTTGTCACTACATTTCCTAGTAATAATTCACAGCATTTCTATCTGAAGATCAGCACAATGACCGGAGTTAAAGTACCAGAAAAGCGAATGTGAGGTCAGACACTTACCAGAGCGGGTCCTGCCGACTGATTCTCTGTGGAACAAACGCGTATATACGAAGCCGGCGGGATGTGTTACTGCATGTCCAGAGCAGTTCCCTAGGGTAAGGCTATGTCATGTGACATGTGACAAGCCGTCACGCTGGCAACCGCACTAAAAACAAACACAGCGTGCCGTATATAACGTATAAAATGCACACACTCGCATCATGCACAATGAAACCGCGTAAAATGTTTCACATATATACACCATACAATGTATTTCCGTGTTATGGGGGTGGGGTGGGGATTTTCTTGCAACATAGTCGTTTTAAAGTACTAAACACCCACAAACCGAGCATCTGTTAGAAAGAAGTAGCAATATACCTGTTTCATATTCAGAATACGACACTGTTGTTTAAGTAGAATTGTACGTTTTGTTTTTGGTATTTAAAGCAATCTATTAAATAATATCTAAAAATAATTCAAATGAATGGCCAATTAATATATCTTAGTAATAATTGGTATATTATAAAAACACATCATTGAGGAAGCAATTTTCATTTGAAATACATATATTCTGTTCAAATAAATCGTGTGCTACGCGTGACTGATCTTATAAGTGAAAGCTGATGTTCAGTTCCTTCAGTATGACTTGCTAAAACGCCTTAGTAGGTTTGACTGAGGAACAACAAGGTGAGTCAGTCTGTATTAGTCACTGTCAGTCTGTGTCTGTTGTGTAAATTTTCGTCTAACCTAAGACGTTTTCTCTAGGTCTAATTTACGAGAAACCAAGAGACACACCCTAAACAAACACGCACACAAATACATTAGGTATCTTTTGGTCTCCATGGATATCAGCAGTTGCATGCATGGCTGTCCCGGGAACCCAGTGTGCTGAGCCCCCAGTATCCGTGTGAAGTGGACCGAGCCCCCCCAGGCAAACTCTGGGCAGAATCGGCAGCTGAACTTGGGGATAATGGCCGCTAGGTGGCAGCTGCGCGCAGCTAAGGTCACTGCTGTAGCTTCATATGAGCGTATTAACAAACCCCATAGTCACAGCACTGGCTCAGTTTAAAAGCTTCCTGCAATTACAGTAAAATGTGCCTGGCTGCTTATTACGTGTCACATTGAATAGCTCATGTCATTCATTACCACTTGATTAGACACATGCCCAGAAACCAGACACAGACAGAGCCGCGTTCAGCGTAGTTCTCTGTTTGAAAAGACAAGAGACAGACACCAAATGACTGATACCTCACACAGTGATCCCCTATATTTTTTCCCAAAAGACACAACAGGACATATTATTTGCAGCATTACTGAGAATCGTGGGAAATGCAGTCCACTGACCTCAGGGTCTCTTAAAACAAATTTGCCGTAAACATCGGAGAGAAACATGCTTAGAAAGAGGTGTACAATCATCTTATACATTTATATCAATACAAAGCAATTTCTGCACTTTTGTATGAGTAATTCTTTATACAAAATTAAAATATTTTTCATATTCTGTGTATAAATGTATGGACTTTTTTTATTAGATAATTTATCTGATGTACTATTCATAATTAAATATATTGATATTGAAACAAAATTAAGCTTTATAGAAAACAAGTACAGCACAGATGAATATGAACTTGTCCAGCAGGACTGGGCTCAGGGTTCGAGCAGCCATGCAGGGGTCCAGCCTTAGCACAGGTCAGGTCCCATGAGAATTCTTCTGTCAAACCAAAATGAGCCATCGCTCATATGTGGGACTGTCATGGCCCCCCCGTGTGTCATTCTTAAGCTGCTGGAGGTGCTTGGGGGGGGGGGGGGGGGGGGGGGGGGGGGGGGGGGGGGGGGGGGGGGGGGGGGGGGGGGGGGGGGGGGGGG
>JABFEA020000039.1:685058-698266 GCA_019775915.2 Cyphomyrus plagiostoma
GGGAAGTTCTACCGGGCGACGCAGGCTAACATCCAATACCCCCCCCCCCCCCCACCACCACCACCCGCCCCACTGGACCCTGGCACACGACAGTGGGGCACAGATTACAAATTCCAGCCACGGCTGCTTACAGTGAATTACACACAGGCACTCAGAGACCAGTATGCATAAATAACATCCCCCCCACACACCCCTACATAATGCATCCCGAGTTAACAGGGTTAGCCTGGTCTGCACTGGCCCTGGCAAACTGCATTGCGTTAGAGATGGAGTGCAGCAGGGGCGATGAGACAGGCAGACAGCAGGCAGTCAGACATCAAACAGAGAGACAGACAGGCAGGCATACAGACAGAAAGACAGTCAGACCAGCAGACAGACAGAGAGACAGGCAGATAGTCAGACAGAATGATAGTCATACGGACAGGCAGCCAGGCAGATACACAGACAGACAGAAAGTCAGACAAACAGTCAGTCAGACAGGCAAGCAGACAGACAGACAGTAACATAGCCGGACAGTCAGAGAGAGAGAGAGAGAGAGAGAGAGAGATTGAGAGATTGAGAGAGAGAGAGAGAGAGAGAGGCAGTCAGACAGTCAGTCAGACAGACAGGCAGGCTGATAGACAGACAGACTGAGAGACTGACATCCAGTCGAACAGGCAGACAGACAGATAGACAGACAGACAGTCAGTTGGGCAGGCAAGCAGTCAGACAGACAGACGTGGGAGACGTGGCAGACAGGGAGTGAGTGAGGGGACAGGAATCAGCCTCTTGCATGATGAAGGCAGCCAGTAGGTTATCAGTTTGGAGGGCCACCTAGGGCACCATATTCTGAGGGGGGGGACACAGACTTAGCAAGCCAATTTCACTTTGTCTCAGGCTTGCTTTTTCCAGGACTGACAGCACAGGTTTGTGACCTAGAAAAGAGGTAAAGGCATCAGGTAAATGGCCAAGTAGCTGAACGGGTACATAAGGATGGATACTGTAACTAATCCTAACTCTGACTAAAAGCCAAACCCTGTCCCAAACTTTAACCCTAAACCTAGGGTTAAAGTTAAACCTAACCCTAACTCTACCTGTTGTTCTCAGCCCTTTCTGCCCACAGACATGGTGATTTACAGCCTGGGATGGAAACAACCAACATACCGCGAACTGAACACCTCATCTCATCCAGAGAGAAACACGATCTGTACGCTTTGGGGACATCCAGAGCTCTAGAGCTGAACTGTACTGGGAGCCAGGGTATGGGGGGGGGCTATACTGGGAGGCTGGCTTCGCTTCCTAATAGCTCATCTGGCACTGAGGGCCAGGGGTGATGGGGGGAACAGTGGGTCAATCATTTGCACACTGATTTACTGAAGTGTTCCTTAGTGAAGTGGTTACAATGAGTAGACAGTAGGTGATGATCAGCACGCTTGTAGGGATGGATCTTGGGAAACTGTCTCCTGAAAATAGCTATTCTGGGAGAGCGGATGCAGTGGGGGTGTCTCTGTAGGACCAGACAGCCTTTTTTTAGGAAACACCCACAGCGAGTCGCCCCCTACGGGCCTCGGCTTATAATTATCTGTGTATGGCTCTGTAACCTGTTGATGTGTGGAGTCCTTCTCTGCAGGATGTCTGTCACTCTCTCTGTCACACACACACACACACACAGGTTTGTCATTATATTTTGTGGGGACTCTTCATTCACTTCCATTCACGATCCAAACTCTAATCACAACATGATATTTTTACTTTTTTGACTGCATTCACGTGTCTTTGTGGGGACCCGAAAAATGGTCCCCATAATAAAAAAGAAAAAAAAAATGTGAAAACTGGTTTTTATTACATTGTGAGGGACATTTGGTCCCAACGAAGTAAAATAACCCTAAACCACACACACACACACACACATCACATCCTGCCTCACGTGCAGCCAATGCGCAGCCCAGCAGCGTGGGGATGTAGCCCAGACATATGGCCATCACATTTCCAGCAGCTTGAGTCCTGGCTGGGCACCTGGAGGCAGCCATCAGCAGGAGAAGGCTTCGTACCTCCTGAGATTGGACTGGCAGGCAGGTATGGGGGTCAGAACTGAGAGTTCCTCCCTACAGGCTTCAGCTCCCCCCCTCCCCCGTCATGTGCTGGTGGAAGGTTCCATCACACGCTACATGTTAGTGCCTTTCCCTGCTGGGGTGTCACATGTCATGGGGCAGCTACTCGTATGTCCTATGCTCACGTTACGTTACATGATTCCAGAAGCACTTTTACCTGGAGGTCTTCCAGATCCGTCTCCTGATGCTCTTGGCCAATAGTAATCTAGCAAAATTGCAGCAGTATAATTATACGAGTTACAAAAAGCAATACAGGTTTATATTTACCAACTTATGTGATATACATTGTTTATTACTTCTGAATCTTACCTTTAGCTCTCTTGGCTGTTCCAAAAGGATCATGGGAATGCATTTCTTCATTGAGAAGTGGTGGCTTCCCTGAACAGAGAAATCCCACACCCTTCCTCTTGGGCTTTCCCTGACTCCTGTGTCTTGCATGGACTGCTGGGGGCTGGAGGGGAGACTTTCATGGATGGTTTACATATGGGGGGGGCTGATGACTTTCCCAGCTCTATCCGTACAGGATATTGGGGGGGGGGGGCAGCACCTATACACCCATACTTTAATTAAAAGCAGCAGGCTGACTGCACAGTCTAGATTGACGTTATAACGGAGCCACTGTGATGTTGCTGTTATGTCAGACCAGCTCTGGGGACACAGGTACACATTCACAGGGCAGAGTGCGAGATCTGGGGCATCGAAAGAGCTTTTAAATGCAGCTGCGGTTTGTCTGACGTTACTCGTCTTGCGGACTGAGTTCTTTGCGTTCCGCTCTGAACGTAAACCAGGTGTCACATGATACATGCCAAAAGACTGTGCAGAACTTCACTGATGGATAAATAAGAACTTCTGTTTTCTGCTTTATGTTATTAGTAAGGAGGTAGTCGAACTCTTAAAAAGGCTCACGGATTGTTCCAGAAAAGCCAAGATCCTAAATAATACACATAAAGCAGCAGTATTTTGAGTTACCAGACCACAGGAGGGACTGAAAGATTTCTGCGTCTCAGCAATTGGTACCTGCGTTCAGGGTCTGTGTTCATAACCATATCCGTGTTTAAACCAGTGTATATGATACAATCCTCCTTCACACGCTTCATGCTTTTCCCCCGTTACTCCATTATGTTCTTGCCCTGTTATTTTGTAATATATAAAGCTTGCTTCCTTCATGGCTTCAGCATGAATAATTCTGTCAGGGCGGCTCGAGACCTACAGTTTAAAAACACACTATATTCAGGCAGGAAGGCAGCAGACCTACAGTTTAAAACACACTGTATTCAGGCAGGAAGACTACAGTTTAAAATATACTGTATTCAGGCAGGAAGACTACAGTTTAAAACACACTGTATTCAGGCAGGAAGACTACAGTTTAAAACATACTGTATTCAGGAAGGAAGGCTGCAGACCTACAATTTAAAAACACACTGCATTCTGCTAGAACAAAAACAGCATTACCCTTCCTGTAACCTTGACACAATTAGATTCCCTATAAAACAGAGCTAATGGCAACTCCAGAGCTGCTCTGGAGGAGGGTGTGGGCTTCATGGGTGCTGGCAAAGTGGTGGGTGTCTCTGTAAAGCCCTTCTGGAACCTGACTGATTCATTATTGGATTGTCGATGAATCCTTCATAAGAAAAAGTGGCTCAGGAACGCATGCAAGAGAGAGAGAGAGAGAGAGAGAGAGAATGGGTGAGCAGAGCCAGAGAGAGAGAGCCAGAGAGAGAGAGAGAGAGAGAGAGAGAGGCTCACGCGGAAGGACAGAGGATAGTGAGAGTACAACTGTGCAAAATCTCCTGTCCCCAAAGTCCTGAAGAGACAATCAATCGTTCACAAATTTGTTTAATTGAATTGTCCCCTGTTTGTGTTCTGGGGGAGGGGAGGGGCTTTTGTGGCTCTGAGTGGCTAATGGAGTCTGTGGTGTATTTACTACATTGCGTGTTTACTGTGTGGTGCGTTTACCGTGTGGTGTTTACCGTGTGGTGCGTTTACCGTGTGGTGTTTACCGTGTGGTGCGTTTACCATGTGGTGTTTACTGTGTGGTGCGTTTACCGTGTGATGCGTTTACCGTGTGGTGCGTTTACCGTGTGGTGTTTACCGTGTGGTGCGTTTACCGTGTGGTGTTTACCGTGTGGTGCGTTTACCGTGTGGTGCATTTACGGTGTGGTGTTTACCGTGTGGTGCATTTACGGTGTGGTGTTTACCGTGTGGTGCGTTTACCGTGTGATGTTTACTGTGTGGTGCGTTTACCGTGTGATGTTTACTGTGTGGTGCGTTTACCGTGTGATGCGTTTACCGTGTGGTGCATTTACGGTGTGGTGTTTACCGTGTGGTGTTTACCGTGTGGTGCGTTTACCGTGTGGTGTTTACCGTGTGGTGTGTTCACTGCACTCTGCACACTGTTAACTGAAATGCAGGACAGCACTACTCATAAGAGCTGAAGGTGGGGTCAGGCTGTCCTGCACCAGTCTCCCCAAAAAGCACTTTGCAATGATACACTTGAAATACACTGAACCCTCCATCTGGGTTTGCGCTAAAGCCACTAATATTCATTTTAGGCACTAGAAGCCATAAAATCTCTTAAAGAAATGAATCTCAGAGAGCAACACAGACACACACACAGCAGGAGACAGAGACGCATCACTACAGCTGGCAGCAAATGAGAAGCATGAGGAAGCAGGCAGAGTGAAAGAGTGGAAATGGCAGTGGAGGGGTGAGGAGGAGAATGGAGTGAATGAGAGCAAACAGTACTAGAGGAGTGATGAGGAGAACAGAGTGAACGAAGGGGAACAGCAGGAGAGACGTGAGGAGGAGAGCAGAGCGAATTAGGTAAAACAGCAATAGAGTGAGGAGGAAAACAATGAATGAGGGGAAACAACTGGAGATGAATCAGAAGAACAGAGTGAATGGTGGGTAACAGTAGAAGAGGAGTGAGGAGGAGAAAAATGAATGAGGGAAGGCACCTGGAAAGGTGTGAGGATTAAATGAGAGAAAACAGCAGAATGAATGAGGAAAAACTGCAGGAGAGGAGTAAGGAGGCAGAGTGAACGAGGGGAAACAGCAAGAGAGGAGTGTGGAGGCAAAGTGAACAAGGAGTAGGAGAGGAGTAAGGAGGGGAAGCAGCAGGAAAGACCTGAGGTGGCAGAGTGAATGAGGAGAAACTGGGAGAAGAATGAGAAGGCAGAGTGAACGAGGGGAAAAAGGAGGAGAGGAGTGAGGAGGCATGAACGAGGGGAAACTGGGAGATTGTGGATGACAATAGAAGGCAAAGCTCTTGATATGTTCCTTTTTTCTTTGTAATGGCAAAACCACAGGAATGTCAGGCGACATTAACTCTCCTTTTGTTTGTGTTAATTATTACTCTGTGTTGCCAACTAAATCAATCAGTGTAAAACATGACTAACAATGAAAATAGGAAAACAGAGCCCCCGCCTGCCCCCCACACATTCAGCACATGGCCCAGCCTAGTAAACCCCGAATTCCCCGCTCTGGGCTGTGGGAGCTTGGAAGGAGGGAGTGGTGGGAAAAGCATGCGGCTTATCAGAGGCTGCAGAAACAAGGAGCTGCTACTACTACAGACAACTGGGGAGAGACACTAGTCAGGGAGGAGGAGGTTAGGGGCAGCACAGGGACGGAGGAGGGATGGAGAGAGGACGTACAGGTATGGAGAAGAAAGGAAGACGGAGCTGGAAGAGGAGAGAAGGAAACAGAGCAAACGAAGGGAGAGAGAGCACAGAAAGAGGAAGGAGGGAGGGAGGGAAAGAGCACAGGAATAGTGGAGGGAGGGAGAGAGGGAGCACAGAAAATGGGGAGGAAGAGGAAACAGGAAACATGAGAGTGGAGTTGAGGGGCCCTGCTTAAACGTGTCACTGTTCATGAAAAAATGATGAGGAGCCACAGAACTGAGGTGTAAGTAAGTGACCCCCCCCCCCCCACATGTGGGAGATGCTGAAAAGCACAATGGGTTTGTCACAGGATGGCCTGTAAATCAGCCTCCTCTCACTCTGGGCTGGCCGAGGAGGTGGGGAAGGAACGCCCCCAGGATGGGAAACACATCCCCAGGGAGAGGGGGCACGACAGGGACACGTGCAAAAAAGACCCCCACGGAATTCCAAATTACTGTGTCTGTCCAGTAGGGGGCAGGATGCCACCTGCCAGCCACAGTCAAACTGCAGGCTGGATGACACAGGCCTGAGAGCATGTGTCCAAGCGGGAGCCTGCAGGGAAATGCTTCACCATGAGCATGTTGGTTCAACAGCAGTTACTGCAGAGAATGGTGATGTCTGTTGTACCATTATGACCCTTTCCATGGAGGGGGGGCTGAGGGCTCACTATACTCTGTCTCTGTCTCCTCACAGCTACGGTCCCCTGCCTTTCTAATGAGATCTGAGGGGGGGGGGGCACTGAATTTTACCCAATTACATCCTGCATTGAACTAATTACAGAGCTAATTACAGAGCGAAGGAAGGAGGAAAATCTACACACACAGACACACTTACACACACAGACACACTTACACACACAGACACACCTACACACACACATAGACACAAGACCGTGTGTCAGACATGCCGACTGTCTCTATCTCTCGCTCTGACTTTGACTCTGCGACTAAACGCAGGTCCCCGCTGTAAACTCCCTCTCCGTTTGTGATTTATCTCAATGCCACGCCTGAGAAGATTCAATCAGGAGGAAGTCTTTGTTTTTCTTGGGTTGTGCCCCCCCCCTCAGCCAAATTGCTTTTGTTTAACTGCTTTGGATCCTGGCTGAAAGTGGAATGTCGGGGCGATCCGAGCGGACCGGTTACGGAGCTGTCGGAAGAGGACCTGCGGGAGAAGACGTCGGGGACCCGCCATGGTGGGATAGCACAGAAACATCCAGACACATACACATTACTAGAGATTAGGTTTGGAGGCTACAGTCCACTTGTCCCACAAGCCATGCGGCACGGGGTGTAAAATACTACACCATCGCTTGTCCTGATTGGACAGTTTGGAGATTTATTCCATGACCCACCCCTACCCTGTCATAAATCGCCTTACGCTTGCACCTGCCCAACCACCGGCACAGAGATCTTGCCCTACAGAATAGAGCTGATGATGGATGGTGTACACCTATATCACACAGAGAGGGCGCACACACACAAACACACACGCAAACATACACCTGGCTTACTTCCGTCCAGCAGATCAGAACAGCCTGACACAGTCAGGTCGCGCTCTTCGAATCAGACACGCTGGTCACAGAATAGGTCTGCCAGAGCCATTTCTTTAGATACGCTTCAGCCCGAGAAGGAAAGAGGTGCATGATGGGAAATCGACTGGCGGAAGTTATAGAAAGATGGAAGCAGGAAAGAGGTGTGTGTATATTATTACTGGGGCGCAGCAGGTCGTATTGGCTATTCCACATAACAGCCCACCGGCCTTAATGGAAAGCAGCACTCAGAGATAAAACACCCAGCATCTCCTTCGATGTGCAGCCAAGTAGCAGGTCTTCAGAGATGAGGACCACTGGGCTCCTCCCACCCTGGGAACCATATGGAGGTCAGTCGGTCTCAGATCAGAGTTCCAGGTGTGAGAAACAAACACACTGTAGATGTGTAGCGGAATGAGGAGAAGAATAACTGAGGAGAATGAGTAGGGATGAGAAAGTGGGAGAGATGTATTAGCTGTCTCAGAGATTGTGCTCAAAGCCCCAAGGAGGAATGCAGCCATCACCGCCCCCGAGTGGCTGGACAATATGGCAAACTGTTATACCCCCCCACAATAGAGAGCCTGCATCCCTCCAAAACCCATTGTGTTGATGTTTCCAGGTTAACCACACTCTAGCACTCTGGGGAAGTTAGACTACCTATCTGCCCCTGGTGGTTTCCCCCGGTAACTGCGGCTTCCCGTTCCACGGAGACAGAGCTTGGGAAATTAAACGGGACGAGTTCGTTTATGGGCGCCGATCAAACACGGCACAGCAAACGGCGAAATCGATGCACTCAATCGTGATGGAGAGCTCGCCGCCGCTGAATTAGACTCGGCGGCCCCTGCGTGCGAAGCTGGCCTCGCCCGCGCCTGGCTCTCCGCAAACACGCGCGCGGAGACATTTCACAAGCCGCTGGAGACACAGAATTACACCTTAAATCTACAATCCCCTGCATACATTAGCAGGGGAGTGGGGGGGGAGGGTGTTGCCTTTAGACGAGCGCCTGAAACCGGCTCTGTTGAAACAGTGCAGCGCGGATACACTCCGGCGACCAGTCGGCCGCAGCGGTTCTGATACAAACAGAACGGGCATAAATGCGAAGCCATGATCCGGTCGGGGCCGCCGTTACACGCTCGCCCTTCATCCGGACACGCCAAGTAACGGCAATAACACGCCAGTCGCTGGGTCAGCCTGTCGCCATGACGATGCTGTACGCAACACCGCTCCATGGCCAGTATTCCGCGGAGCTGCGGAACGCAGGGGGTTTTTGCAAAGGCTTGATTGATTTCCAAAAATAAACTTTCTTATGACCCCTCATGCTCACACATTCTGTTCACATGTGAGAAAACGGAAACATTTGGGATCCCCTACTCTGCACCACGGTATCTCAACTGCCTGGTCACGACCGAAAAGTGTATTGTGGGGAGTGCGATAAAAAGAAAAAAGAAACATATTTCAGGAATTTTTTGCGGCTGTGATCGTTTGTAATCGCCAGCATCCTGCCCCCCTCGACTGACAACCGCTGCTGCACTCGTAAATTAAAGTCGCTTTGTTACGCCGCATCCGGACGTCACGCCCCAACACACCACACTGCACCTGGCACCCACTGGGCTCCCACCGCCGACGGCTGGCAAAGTCCAACGGCGACACATTCCGACCAGCGAGACAGAAGAACTGGGCATCGTCATAAACCGCCCCCCACCAAAACAGCAGCTGCCCCCCACACTGACATTCTGCTGCTTGCTATAATAGACTTTCTGCACCCTGCTTGGTTAAAGACCAGTTACAATCCAATTCCTCACTCGGGGTGTTTTTTTCTCTTTTTAATATGAATCACAAACACACACAGAAAAGCCCAGTCCTGCACACAGACCTCCGCAGTTTGAAGTCGCCATGGTTCCCCAGATCGTGGACCCTCGTCACCATAGAAACCACCCAGAACAGAATTAAGCAAAATTTTCGAAAACAATTTACATTGAATTTAATACTCCAAAAATATTTATAATTGAATAAATAAAAAAAGAATTTATTTTTTTTTTTCGGTAGGAACAAGAAACAATGTGTTAAAATGCATTCTGAGTGTGGAGATAAAAGAGGGGGGGAAAAAAAAAAAAAAAGTGGTCAGTTTACAGTTTAAAAGGATCCCAACGTACCATGTAAAGCAACAACACCAGAAGGTACCCGAACTGTCCCACACTGAGGGTGACACCAGTACCGTGGGGGGGGGTTAGAGGTCAGTGGTGATTACTGGTGTGATGCCGTGGATGAGCAGGGTGGGGCCCAGGTCACAGGTCAGCAGGTCCAGTTGGTGCAGATAAGTTGGGTAGCGATGGGTGTCGGCCGGGGGGCGGGGCAAGTACAGGAAGCGGACGGCGGGGGGGGGGCCAGGCCGCTGCAGCACCAGCTGGTTCACGGCCCGGATGTAGTCGTCCGACAGGCGCGTGGCGTTGCTGGGGAAGCTGTTGACGTAGTCCTCCTCTCCCGCCACCTCCGGACCCGCCATGCCCTGCCGCTGCCAGTGCAGGGCAACCACGTGGTCCCAGGGCACCATGAAGACGTCGGCAGACATGCGCAGCTCCCGCAGCAGCTGCCCCAGCTTCTCCTCGGGGCCCTGCGGGCTCCGCCCCTCCTCCACGCACAGGAAGAGGCGGAGCCTGGCCCGCCGCCATGCCCGCGCCATGTTGAGCACGCATGCCAGCTGCAGCAGGAAGAGGCTGCACGTGTCCACGTAGCTGCTACTGTCGGGCCGGAGGAGGTTCAGGGGCCACACGTCCACGTAGAGCGCCCCCCGGGGCCGGTTCAGCACATCTGCGCGGTCGAAGTGGCCAAAATATCTCGCCAGAGCTACGTTCTTCAGCATCTTCACAGCGTCCGCGACGACTGACACGTATTCCTGAGGGCCCAGGTCCCGGTCGCCGGTACGCAGCCCGGGAAATTGCGGCCCCAGCGGCTCCTGAGAGGGACCCAGGCCGTCCACGGCGGTGCCCGAGAAAGCCGGCGCGTCCTGAAGCTGGTCTTGTGGTGTGCAGTCGTCATAGAAGCCCAGCACCAGGGTATTGGGTCTCATCCCACCTGCAGAGGGAGGAGGATATTTAAGAGCGAAGGCGACGCGACGCGAGCTCACGCGGGGCGAGTCGGCAGGCAGCACCGACCCAGGCCGGAGATGAAGAGCAGGTGTTGGACCCCATGTCGGACCGAGTCGGCCAGCGTCAGGTTCACAAAAGCCTTGATGTTCAGCTGGTCAACCAGCGACAGCCAGGAGTCGTAGCGGGACTGCAGGGGGTCCGAAGGTAGGGACTCTGTGGGGGGGATAGGAGAGTGAGACCCAACACCCAGCTGACCACCCCACCCCAACAGGAACAGGCCAGTACCCAGGTCCCCCAGTGTGATGTGGCCCAGCACATAAAGGCCGCTCTTCTTCATGTCGTTGATGAAGGTGATGAGGCCCACACTGCCGCGGGGGTTGGCCACCATCAGCAGCACCTGCGGCCTCCAGAACTTTACATGGTCCTTCCTCACATCCAGCATCAGCAGGTACTTCCGCACCTGTACGGGGGGGGCGGGTGTCACAGCATCAGTGTACCCCCACCCAAAGAAAGAGCCTCCCAAATGTATCACAACGCATCCACATGTAAACTGCCACGGACAGACTATCGTGAAGCTCGTATGGGTCTCAGCTACACAAAAAATGTGTAATTATCTGCTGAGGGCCGACAAATATTATTGGTTCAAACAGAACCAGAATGTAGACGAGGTGGGCCCAAGCGACTAGAGGAGGCGGGACTGAGACATCTGATTGGTTGGTCGCACCTCCTCTATAATGTGATTGGTTCTCTCTCAAACAATCATTCTTCCTTCAACCCCCAGAACATTTTGGTACAAAAAAAAAAAAAGCTCCCTGCAAGGAACTACACAAGAAATGAATTGAATTAAATGCAAACCAAAATCGGAGTGGACTGGACAAGCCTCAGGCACACAGCCCGTACCTGGTGGAAGATGAGGGCTTGGCTGATGTAGCCCCAGCTGCTGGTGGGTGACAGGTAATGGATGACGAGAAGCAGCAGGAGCATGAAGGCGATGCTGGCAGAGGCGTAGATGGCATTGATGAGGAACATCATGACACCACAGCCCAGGATGCCCAGAACGCAGGTGTGCCAGGTGAAGTAGCGGAACGTGGGCCTGAAGGGGGGGGTAGGGGCGGGGTCAGAGGGCCACCACACCCCAGGCGCTCCAGCGAGTCAGGACCCGCAGCTGGAGAGACTTAAGTGTGGACCCCCCGACCCCCGACGCAGAGAACACGCCAGAAACAGTGTGGGAGCGACACGCGGAGCAATGGGCAGCCTACCCGGCCGTGAGTGTGGGGGTCACTGGTCACACACCGGCCGCTCCCCCAGCTATGAACGTTAAGCACTTTCGCCTTTGCTGTAATTATCATTTAAATGAGTCATCGGCATCGTCGCCAAAACCCAGCTGGGGAAAAAGCACCTACGGGAACAAAAGCCGGTGGCTGGTACCTCATACGCACAGGACGTGGTGTTTAACACTAAAGCCCACCCCCACCCCCCGCTCAAGAGAGGGGCGGCGGCAGAACACAGAGTCAGCAGCGAGACAGGCTGGCAGATGGGTGCACAGACAGCTATAACCGCTCACTCCCAGGCAGGCAGGCGTATGGACGCCTATAACCGCTCACTCCCAGGCAGGCAGGCAGGCATATGGACGCCTATAACCGCTCACTCCCAATACTTTTCCTTTTTAAAATTTCCTGTTCAGTTTAATTTTATTGATGTCTGCTGTCTTCCCCACATGCCTCTCTCCCCCCTGTCTTCTTGGGCTTCACCCCCCATCTTTCTGGGTGGGTAATTATGCTGAAAGCTGGCCCACAGCCACCCCCGTGAGTATCTGATGGCTTCAGTGATAGTGCATTTCTGAAATGGGTCCCCCAATGGCCCAGTCACTGATGTCACTATGCTGACATTAGCAGGAAATTGTGCCAAAGTCCTTGTTCAGGGAGGCGGAGGACAGCCTTGCCGGGAGCTAGCGGCCGTGGATAAGGCCCAGCGGCGGGATGAACGCTGAGCGCGTGGACACACCATGCTGAAGCTCCTTAATGAGGACTGATTAACGAGAGCTGGTTGATTACACTATGACCCCACCTTCAACTGTCAGGACATCATATCAAATGGGTTCACGTACAGGAAAAGGCCAGGACAGACCACAGAAAGCCAGACCAACCGAGCGACCGAGCAGAAGTGCTTTCCGTCTGCCGTCAGAGTCCAACAACAACAACACAGTTGAATTTAGGCAAAAAGCAGAAATGTTTCTGCTAAATTAGTTATGCTAATTACAGCACATTTCTCTAAGGACACACGGCTAAATGGGTTTAATTCTATTCGCCTCAAAAGACAGGCGAGGGGGGAAAAAAAAAAAAAACCGGCAAATCCAGGGAGGCTGACAAACAACAAAGTGTCGGGAAGGGGGCGGGGGGGGAACGGGCTGGCGGGGGCCCGGAGGAGCCGGGGAGGGGAGTTCTTATCAGCTCCGAGCCGAGCTTGGAGCGCGGCGCCCAGAGCCGGCCCAGGCTGTTTACTGCAAACACTGCGATGGTCACAAAGGACGGCGGCAGAGAAAATCCCCCCCGGCAGCTCGGTGGGCTTTATCAGCGGCAGAAACGCACACGCGGGCCCGCCGAGGCTCGGCAATTAGCGTGGAAGAGGAAGAGAGGGGAACATGAAAGCGGCGAGAGGCTCAGCGCTAACGAGCATGTTCCTACACGCGCCGCATAAAGGCCGACATGCTCTGATTAACCCGTGACTGATTGCTGTCCACTGCCCCCCACCCCGGGCCTGTGACAGGTTCATGCGGGAAAGCGGGGGCCGCGGGGGGGGGGGGGGGGGGGGGGGGGGGGGGGGGGGGGGGGGGGGGGGGGGGGGG
>JABFEA020000039.1:698366-709605 GCA_019775915.2 Cyphomyrus plagiostoma
CCAACGCCTGTGAAATATTCATGCAGTAAAGCTGGGACAGCAGTGACCCCCCCCCCCCCCCATGTTTCTTGAGTGAAGCTAGAGGAAGCTGGGGCTAAAGCTAAAGCCCGGCTATTCAAATACCGGGCCTTGGGGTCTGAACCCTGCAAGTTTTCCAGCCTTCCTTTACCTGGAAAGCAGGTGTGACGCCTCTGGCCAATCAGAATCAATCATCATCATCATCATCATCATCATTATTATTAAACTAAGCATGCAGGAGAATTGAAAACAAAAGGCCTAGATTTGGAATCGAGGTCCAGATTTGAAAAGCACTGACCTAGAGGGTTGTGGGTTCGAATTCCACCTCTACTCTGTGCGCAGAGTTTCATAGTAATTGGAATAGCTGGCACCTACATTGCCCTTAACTTGTGTTGTACACCTCTGCCTTGTGGCCTAGACTGCCTGGGATAGACCTTAGACCTTCCCATCATGACCCTGTCCAGATCAGAAGACAGAAGAGGGAGAGCTTCTGACCCTGCCTATAGAGAGGCCTCATCTTCGGGCAGACTGTCGTGGGGGGGCCGCAGGCTGTGCTGCATTCCAGAGGAACTCCCAGGTCACCGGTAGGCGGCCATACCTGAAGTTGGGGGCAGAGGCCCACTCGAGAGCCAGGCAGGCCAAGTCCACAGCCGCGTAGACCAGCAGAAAGAAGATGGTGACAATGCTGGCGATGGTGTTCAGTTTACCGGAGAAGAGAACCAGCTGCACAGGGAAAAACAAAACATAAAAGATCAGTATGCATTAATATCCACCCCGGTACTACCATCAGTAGCCAGTGGAGGGAGCCATGGAGCAAAAGTGTGTGTGTGTCTGTCTCACTAACTCAGCCAGAAACTCCCTCATTTTCACCTGTGCAAATGAAATGTTATTGCAGGGCAAGAGACAATCAGCTTTTCATCTGTTTAATGATTCTGTCTGATTCTAATTGTAGCCATCACTATATTGGGCTTCACAGTGCTGTTGTGCATGTGTGGGTACGCACAGTCCCTAATACATCAGCCCTGGACATCTTCCAAAACCCAAAGCAATGAACTCAAGGAAGCTCTATGGTGTCAAATGACACGGCAGGGTCCCAGACTGGACCACAGGACCTCCAATGAAAGGGAACGTGGTCTGGCCCGGAAACGGCCAGCATCGCAACGAAAACGGTCAGGGACAAAAGAACAGGTGAGGTTGACAGCTGTAGACGGGAGCCGGGAATGCTGGGATAGCGCTGGAAGACCAGTTAGGAAGGTAAGGGCCGAGTATGAGGAGACGTGGTGTGACAGGATAGAGCTTAGGGCTAGAGCAGAGCCCCCCAACCCCCCCCACCGGCGCCCCCCCCCCCCCCAGCACCCACCACGGCCCCCCCCCCCACAGCGCCCACCCACCCACAGGGCACCCACCCACCCACAGGGCACCCACAGGGCACCCACCCACAGGGCACCCACCCACAGGGCACCCACCCACAGGGCACCCACCCACAGGGCACCCACCCACCCACCCACCCCGGGCCCAGGTCTGCCCCACCTGCACGAGGAACCAGGATATGAGCACAGACACCCAGGGGTTCCCACTGCGAGAGGTCTTCTTGGCAGGACACAGCACATGGCCTGTAAACATATCTCAGTGAGCAGACCGCCCTCATTGTTGGGGGGGGGGGGAGGTGTAAAACAACAAGGCAAAGCACCTCGGGGCAGAGACCTTACCGAAGAGCTCATCGCGAGCCAGGGCGTACAGGATGCGAGACGCCCCGATAAGGTTGCTCATGGCCGCAGACAGCGTGGACGAATACACGCCGATGGTGACAAAGGGGTGCCACAGGTTAATGTCCTGCAGGAAGCTGTAATCCTGCTGTAGCAGCAGCCTAGAGGAGCAAAGAGGGATTCGGCGAGGAGGTCAGCACACGGTCATGCTGGGGGTGGGTCCAATTCTAATTAATCAATGAGACGACCAATAAGAATGAGAGCCTGCGGTGAACAGGGGTGTGTTCAAGGTGGCACTCCCCAGCAAGGATTTACCTTGATTACCTTATCAAGCTAGCATAAATTATACAGGAGGGTGGGACCTCAGGACAGGCTGGCAGGGGGCGCCATTTCTCCTTTAAATCCTGTCAAGCCTCAGTTGAGAGCACCCCCCCGATTTACAGCTGAAGGGAACGCACCCCAGAGCCGCGAGACTCCGCCCACCGCCCGGCGGCAGCCCCCCCCCCCGCCAGCGCCTTTGGCGGTAATTAAGACTCCCATCATGAGTCTTTCAGCTTGAACAGTTTTAACACTCATCATCAGAGACCTATTACCATCCGGTCGATACCATCATCTGAACACACGGCAACTCCAGCGCAGAGGCAGCTTTCGGGGGCCCCAGCGCCGCCCGGGATAATGAAAGTGCCATTCAGGCGATGGACGGACAGGGACAGGGACTGCGAGCGGGAGAAGGCAGCACCGGGTGTGTGTGTGTGTGTAACGTACATCACACACGCACTCTGACACGTTCCAGCGCTCGCATTAAACCCATAATACGAGTCACTGATTGGATCACAGCTCTGAAATGAGTTGCAGTAAGTAAATAAATAAAAAGCAATAAAAGAGAGATAGATGAAAGGGGCTGTCTAGGGATGTTTAAATGGAAGAAGAAAAGTTTCAAAGTTCAGTGTTTCCACTATAATTATTTTGACCATGGTGAACTATGATCCCTGACGTACTGGTCACATGACACACACAAAATATAATGCGTACGTGTGTGGAATATATATAATAAAAACACACACACATACATATACACCCACATATATACATACAACACCCACACACAACGGATGGAGAACCGCAGTCCAGACTGACAGAATGCTGTCATAAGACTAGCTGGAGTTACCAGTATCCCAGTATCAAGCTTGCCATTTTCCCATCCTCAGACGGCTTCCACTGCCTCAGCGGAGGACAAAACCACCCAGTAGCTCTTCAGGTTCAGTTAAAAGCTGGCAAGCAAACGCTGCTGGCACGCCTCAGTACAAAGCAGCGGCTTGGCCAGGATTCCCACCCGCGACGGGGTTCATCTGAACACAGGAGCTGGGACACCGATGTGCTGGGTCCTCCACAAGCCCGCATTGGACAGAAACCAACCACGCGAGAGAGTCACGTGCTCAACCTAAGAGTCATTAAATGACATCAAAAACCAACAAGCCCAGGGGAGATACCATCGGCCAGACCCAGGTGGGTTCCAGGAGCTACTGGCAGACAGAGATAGGGGAGGAGTTTCAGATTAGCTGGATCAGAACCCACACCCAGAAGCACGACAGCCAGCTGGAGCATCATCTACAGGGGCCCAAGGGCATCAATCCCACACGCATTAAACCAGAAAAGGCAGCAGATAATTACAAGTTTTACAAACTAATTAATATGCACTCTCCCCTAACGCATGCGATTCACGATCATCGCCAAGGAATTGTAACGTACACAGACACAAACCACACACACATACTGCTTCTACCACTTGACAAAGCGGCAAGTTAAAAACACCCCGAAGCAAAAATGTAATACATTTATTTACAGAGAGTGAAGAGGATTTAATGAGGACAGCAGCAGGAAACAGGAGGGCCATATTATTCACAAAAATGCATGACCAATATTGGACCAAGAGATCAACATCACCCTCTGGTGGACCGAAGGGCAAACTGCAGCCCTAGCTGCTTGCTTTTTCTTAGAACACCATGAGCAAGACACACAAACACACAGAAAGAGGCATCAGTGGCCTCAGACTGTTTAGACCAGGGGTCTCCAACTCCAGTCCTGGAGAGCAGCAGTCCTGCAGCTTAGCTCTCTCTCCTAGCTGTTTTACCACACCTGATTCAACTCGAGAGATGGGTGGTAATTAGCAGAGAAGTTGATCAGGGGTGTTAAATGGGGAAAGACACAGAAAAGTGCAGGGCTGGGGCTCCCCTGGACTGGAGCTGGAGACCCCCGACTTAGACTAAATTTAGTCCTAGAAGAAACCAAGATTAACCATCGCCATCTAATGGTCACAAGCAGTATGACACATTTCAGTCACAATCCATCTGGGCATTTTCACAGGGCTGGTTCTCACAGGTCTTTTGCAGCTGAAGTCCCCCCCCCCAAACTCTGTAAGGAGATGACAAAAATGGATGGTAGAAGTGTGTCACAGGCATTGTGCAACAGTGCCCCTCCCCGATGCCATTTATCAGCAGGGGGAGATGATCACTTCCCTTTTTAACATTCGCTCATTTTCCGAATGGTGTCATGTGACCATGTTGTTGGCGTGGATAAGAGAAGCAAGTACTTCCCAGGGAGCGGGACAGGTGGGCTTCGCCACACCACGAGCGCATGCAGCAAACCCAAGAGGCTAAGTTGACCAATCGGTGCGATGGGGACGTCACAAAGGCAGGCCATCAGCAAAACGGCACCAAACCGCCCAGCAAAAATGCAGATGTGAAACGGAAAGGCAGGAAATTCCCCAGGGCGTCCCAGGGGGGGCAGAAGCAAACAGCCAGTGGGGGCAGCGAAGCTACACTTCCACTGAGCGTGTACACATGGGCCACAAACAGTCACCTGAGGTCTGGGAAGCAGAGACATCGTCTGCTAACCCCAGCCTGACCACAACTGTCGCTCAGACTCAGACGAGCGATTCAGACACTGGAGCTTCCCCAGCCTCCCGCCTGGTTCCCCGCCCTAGATGTGCCCAGCAGGACCCGGGACTCATCCCCTAAACGCTCACCAAAGCCTTGCTTTGAGGGAAGACTCCCTCGTGCACTGTCGACGTCACATGACCAAGTGGATCACATGACCACGCGCCATATTGGATCCACGCAACCATGTTGAAGAGACGCCCAACCTCAAGACCTGCAGCTGGCACAGGGAGGACCAACTCCAACTTGTAGCTCAACACCAGCAGGCAGGCAAGTATAAAAAGTCACATGATTACAATGGGGTGATGTGGCGTGCAGGGGATTATGGGGGAGGGACTGACCGCTCACAGGAGCATGCCACGAACACACTGAGCAGGGTGTAAGTGATGAAGGTGAAGATGACGGCAGTGATGGTGCCCCTGGGGATGGAGTAGCTGGGACTCTTCAGGTCTCCTGAAACACAAGCGGCCATGGAGAAGGGAGACTGAGGTCACCAGGAGCACCGAGGGGAAGGGGCATCGTCCCTCCGCCCGCCACTTACCGGACATGTTCGAACCGGCCATGATGCCCGTGCAGCCGTTGAACATGACTGCGAAGACCGTAGCGAAGGTCATCATGGTCCCAGTGGTGTAGTCTACCGTGTAGTCAGCTGCGGAGACAGAGCACAGCCGGCGATGAGCCTCCCGACCAGGGTAGCCGCGGCACCCTGGGCCCCGACCTCCATTTCCAGTCCGATTCACACGAATTTCCCATAACGTTTTGCTAATTTTTCCCCCCATGCGGCTGAAATACAGCTATTTAGAGCCGAGAGCTTCAGCCATCTGCACCTGGGCTTAATGTGGCATCACATAAGATAAAATAATAAGAGATAAAAATCCCTCTCAAGCCATAAATATACACACCTTTGAGATTTCCCAGCAGTGTGTCCAGTTTGAACCCTGTGAAATTGGCACTGTGCACTCTGGAGTAATTGGACACGGGTAATTGTACCATGTGGGGTCGTACGGCGAAAAAGCTGATGAAGACCGTGGCCAGAACGAGCATGACGACGAGGAAGATGAGGAAGGTGGCCCTGGCGTAGATGTGGGCACCCACTAGGCACACCAGCAGGCACACCAGCAGGATGATGGTGCCGTATAAAAGGGACCACCAGTAACCGACTGGCAGGACATGCTGACTGCTGGAGAGGCCAGACACATCTGTGGGGAGAGGGTGTCAGGCGATGCATAGGCAGCAGAGAGGCCACGTTCATGCAGCGAAGCAAAGCAAGGCTTCCCATACCTTCCTGAACGCCGAAGGTGGCGAGCACTGCCTCTACCAACCCCAGCACATAGAGGGCGCTCCCGCACACATTGGCAAAAAAGAACATGATTCCAAGGCTGCCGCCAAACTCTGGTCCCAGGGCTCGACTGATCATGTCTGGTAGGATGGACAGTCAAGGAAAGAAACATTGGACGTATGGGCAAGGGGAGCGAGGAGACTGAGGAATGGAGTAGTAGTCAAGCTCCAGAGTCACTGATGCTAAGGAGAGAAGCTGGTGAGACCCAAAGCCCAGAAGGCAGGACACCCTTGAACGAAAACCAAAATTTGCTGAGCAACTATTCAATGAAACTAATATTAACTAAAGCCTCATGTGAGAGAATACATGTGGATAATGTAATGCTACAAGCTGAAGGTCAAAGGAGTACACTGTTCAGTGACAGTGTCCAGCCCCCCACAGGTGGTGGCTAACAGACACAGGATACAGTAGGCGCCACCCGCATCCAGAGCCCCATTGGTGGAGATGGCACACACGGACAGCACGGTCATACTGATGATGAAGTAGGCCACCAACAGCATGGCAAACGTCTGGTACAGGCCACACTGCCCCACCACAAATCCTGCAGACACAAGCACAGAGTCACTGGCCCTCAAATCACTGCATAACAGTGACACCTGATTAACAGACAGACCATCAGGGTCACATATACAGGGATATCTGTATGAGCATATTAATATTAAAATGTTATGATTGTCTGCCATGAAGAGAACTGGAAAACACCTCCAGGAATGTGTATACACCCTTCCAGAAAGAACAAAACCTCTTAATGACGGCCAAAAATATTTGGCAAAAATAATAATTAAAAAAAACGCTAACAAGCTGTTGCTTGCATCCGAAGAGCACATTCTTAGTAGCGCAAGCATGTGCACCGGAAGGAAGGATTAAAACCAATCAGGGATTTCCTCTCACATTTACTCTAGCCGGCGTTTAGAGGACTCAGGGAAGTTTATACATGTTACCTACAAAACGGCCGGCATTTTCAGCAGATTAAGGACAGAAAGCAGGCAGCTGACACCACATAGGATCGAGAAACAGAAGCCTTTTAAAAAGAACTATGACCCTCATCTGCGCGGTAAGTTATTTACCACTGGCGTCCAGGCTGTCATGTGAGAGCTTAATATTAACCTCGGGGCTGGATCATAGACTTACGACCGATCGGCCCTCGGTAAGCGTCTCACTTACAGGACCGCCTAGTGCAGTCGCCAAAGCCCGCCATTATTTACAATCATATCTACAAGGCAATAGATCACGACAGAGCCAACGATGCCAGGCTGGACAGAAACTCCCACCAAACACAGCCAGCCTGATGGGAAGAAGGGATAGCCCCGTAGGGACACCCGAACACCGTCTGGTGGAGATTGGATCCTCACCAATCCGCAGGAAGACAACGACGCTGAACATGGATAACAGCGTGGGGATGACCACGCCGAAGAAGGTGGACAACTTCTGCGGTCGACTTTTGGACGCCTTCCGCCGGGACACCGCCGGGGTCCGTTCCACCGCGACCCCGACAGGGCTGGAGCGCTGCTCCGTCTCATTGACGCTGGTGGACAAGCGATAGTGCAGCAGCGGCGTCCGCTCCGTCATGGTGATGATGGGCCGAACCGATCGCCGCTTCACCCGCGAGAGACCCGTACGCGTCCAGTTGTTGCTGGTTCACGCTGAGAACAGTGAGGAAAGCTGAACAATCAAAAGTGAAATAAACACGAGTCGCCAGCTGCATGAAATGGAGACACAAGCGGCGAAGGCGCAGATCTCATCCGCCAGTGAGTTTAGAGCCCCTCCGCAAATTTTAATCGCACCCGTTTACCGGAGATTTAGTCGGGATGATCATGTGACCTGTGCACGTGGGCGGTTTCTCGTGCGTCCCGTCATACGGCTCAGCCAATCAGTGACAAATGAGCGTTCGGTGTCACGCCGGTGATACCTGCTTGATGGTGCCTCCCCCCCCATAATGTCAGCAAATAAGTTGCGATCAACAGGCATGACAGGACGTGCATAAACACGTTGAAAATTTCCTGCAATAAATTACAATATAAGCATTAAGACATCTTCCAAACGATTCTCTTAGACACGGTGGAGCGAGGTATGATCACCAAACTTTCGTTATTATAGATCCTGCGCGGGGCCGGCCCGTCCTATAGGCGACATAGGCATGGCCCAAGGCACTATTTAATTAGGGGGCGCAAAAGAGCATGCGAGAAAAATCAGAATGCCTCTGATTACATTTCATGATATTACAATTATTTATTTGATATTTAACTACTTTTCTTGTGAAATATATACCAGCTAGCTATTTAGCAACAGATACCCTGTGCTACTGAATTGTTCTTTTTTATATAAATTACACATTTTTTATATAAAATATTTCATATAAAATACATTTAACAGTTGATTAAAAAGTTCTAACCGATCTTTCCTATTGATTCGAATGGGTTTTTTTTATTTAAAGAAACCACACCATCGGCCTTCACATCCAAATGTAAAGAGACATAAACTTATATCAAAATATAGTATTCAATATTTATCTGCGCCAGTAATATCTTCCCTAATTGTTTATTCAGTTCAAGGTCACGTAGAACCTATCCTAGGAAGCACAGGGTTGGGGATACCCTGGACAGGATGCCATCCCATCACAGGGCATAAACTCACCCAGTATGGGCAATTTAGACACCAATACCCCTCAGCAAATGTTTTTGGACTCTAGGAAGAAACCGCAGTATCCAGAGAAGACCCATCTAAACGCAGGACAAACAGCAAACTTCACAGGATGAAAACCACCAACACTAGAGATAATCAGCGCTAACCCACTGTGCCTCCATCGGGATCAGAATAAAAACGTAACGCTCTCCACTGCACCTCTTACAGAGGAAGATTTTCCGATGCACTCCGTCAGTGTTTCAAGTGCACGGATTGCTAGCTTCTTGCTAGCCTGGGTGGAAGTAACCAGCAGCATGTGGATGTGGTCTAGATACATCTCCTCATTTAATGTTCACTGTTCACAATGCTGATGACTCCTGATCTCCACTGTGCAGAGGTAGCTTCAGCGATGAGGGCACAGGGAGGGGAACCCCAAGCAGGCCTCATCTAGCCAGACTGGACCATTCCTGTGTGTGGCAAGACAGGTCAGCTCTCCTGGTGGCACCAGGCGCTCAGCTCGCCCATCAGCCATTCCAATTTGCCCCTCAGGAGTCTGCTGTAATGCTCCAGGATGTGCCTCAGGTCTTGAGTGTGGCGCAGTTGACAGGAGGTATCCGCATGGTGGTATTCACCCTGCAAGGGGAGAGCGAGTGACATGGTCAGTGAACAGTGTGAACGTGCGCATGTGTATGACAGAGTAATGGTGTGTGTTTATACCTGTGTACCTTCCCCCCCGAGGGGGAGGTGTGCCACTATGAGCAGATGATTGGTCACACTGTGTTCCAGCTGATCCAACAGGACAGCAGGACACCCAGGCTGGCTGTGGGCCCTGACCAGTCTTACCCCTTCGCCAAACATCCTCAGAGCTGCCTGGACCTCATCCCTTTTCTTCTGAAGCTGGGAAGAAACGCAGGCAGAAGAATGAGTCTGTCACTGCCCATGTACAGGCGTGTCATCGCACCCCAGAACCCCAGGCTCTTACTAGGACGACTCACTGTTTTTTTTTCCCATGATGCTTTGTGTATCTTGACGCAGGGCAGCAGAACGAGAGATGGAAGGGGGTTTGAAACCCGGCACTCACTCTGACAGGGAGACCGTGGGAAGTAAGTGGGATGAGAGAGAGATTCACACACGCACACAAAAACCCAGCGGCGACCTAATGCCCAGGCCCAGCTTTGCACCAGCAAATAATCTGTCTCACCATGGCTGCCTCCAGGTCCTTCACTTTGTTCATCTCCATCCTGGCATGGTCACTGCACACAAAGTCGACTGGTCGGGCCTGAGTAATCGGCACTTTGGAGGCAGCCATACAGAGCAGCAGGAGCAGGGAGCCTAGATGAGCACAGAGACGGACAGCGTCAGCATCTGCCCCATGACCATCACGGTGTCTTCACACCAAGCAATTTGCAGCTATTCAGTCTACTGAGGCCACTTTACAATAAGGCTATCTATATAAAGGGCTTATGAATGGTTCACAATCTGGTTATTAATTAGGCTGTAACACTTTGTAAATTATTAATAGACTACTTAAAACAAGTTATAATAGTTTTCTTTTTATTAATGAGTCACTACCATTTACAAGTGGCAAACGGGAGCCTCATTGTAAAGTGGAACCCAGAACTCTCTCACAGTGGGCATTCACGGTGAGCTTTATCTGACAGGTATGCGTGTGTGCGTCGTTAAGTCAACCAGAGGGCATGTGCTGTTGAAAGGCACCACAAGTTTTTCTTTCTCTTTGGTCTTAGCATAAAATATGTAGTTGCGTTTTTATCATGATTTTGTTGCAAAGTGAATTTTGGGACTGTCCCACCAGATTCTCTGCCTACTCTTCCAGGCTATGATTTCTGGATCAGCTATTGCATTCAGTATTCAGCATATTGTACATCCTCATTACTATGAGAAAAGCATTCCAGCAATTTTAATAAAGACCCAGTTAAGGAAGTTATGGCAATAGTTCTGGATGAAAGGCTTTGATGAAATGGTACAACAAGATGTTGTACTCTTGAGATATGACGAGGCTGAAGTTGGCTCCTTATTCGGATTTTCCGGTCCACCTGAAATGCTGCGCTGCCGAATGCAATAATGCAATTGCGCCTGTAGGGGGACTCATTTAGCGAGGCTTACCTTCAGAACTTCATTCGGCTTTCGATTCGTATTAACTGAACGAGATTCCACTGACTTGTTACCACTTTGAGGAAAGTACATATCTGGGCAGTTTGTCAAATTAGACAATGTCAGCTGTTCACTGCTCCTTCCCAGATTAGTCAAATGCAGAGGCCACATTTCGTTGTGGTGCACTGTGTGTTGTGCTTTGGTGTGTTTAACAGTGACAAATAATCACTCATTTTCAGTATAGTGCACAATGGGGATTTCTCAGATTTTACTCAAAATCTGCAAACCTGACTTCTTATTCATAGCATTGTGCACAGCAGTATGACAGTGTACTGACATGTACTGAGAAGTTCATATTTGCCTGATTGGGGCGTATTTCTGGGCCTGATTGGGAGTGGAAAGACATTTGTGTTGGTCTCATTTTATTATAAAATAATAATAATAATCAATCCTTTATTGTCCCCGTGGGGAAATTCTTTTTACGCCTCCCTCAACTTGGTCTTTGT
>JABFEA020000039.1:710523-727475 GCA_019775915.2 Cyphomyrus plagiostoma
GCCTTGCTCAAGGACCCGCAGACGTGCTGAGGCTGGGTTTGAACCTGTGACCTCATGATTATAGGCACACAGGCTTAACCCACTGAGCCACACGCTGGCCCAAATACACACATAACTATTACTGAAATTGGCCAGATATGTACTTTCCTCAAAATGGTAACAAGTCAGTAGAATCGTGTTCAGTTAATACATATCAAAAGCCAAGTGAAGTTCTGAAGGTACTGAATGAGGCTCCCTACAGGCGCAATCGCGTCATTGCATTCGACTTAGCAGCTTTTAAAGTGGACTGGAAAATCCGAATAAGGAGTTGGAAATGAGGAGCCAACTTCAGCCTCGTTAAGACATCATACGTTTTATATGATACTTCCCCTAAGCTAACGTTTTTGCAAAGTGCTATTTGGCATTTTAGGCTAGATTTTTTTGGAAGGAAACTTGTCAGCAGTTACCTCTTGATCTCTGCGCTCTTTCTGCTTATGAAATTCTGATTTTAGTTCAGAATTCATTCTTAACTCAGAACATGTGAAAGCCATTGACTGCACAAGTTTCTTTCAAGGAAGACTTGCGCATCGGTGGATCAAACTACTTTTGCTTTTGAGGAGGGGGGGGGGGAGGAAGCAGGCAGATAAGCAGGCCATATCATGGAAGTTATTATTTATTTCTGTAGTAACAGAAAGTATAAAACAGAAACCAAAACAGTTATTCCCGACGCTTTTGGAGGGCCATATGCAGGCCGGGTCCTGGTTCGTCACGTCCACCATTACGCAAGGTCCGACGCCCCTGAACGCAGCAATCAGCCAAGTGTACGAGTCTGTATTCTAAAGGAGTATTTGCCAATGCATTGTTCCAAATTCGGAGAATCGCAGGAGTGCGATTAGTGTGCGAACTGCAAGGAAATCGGCTTCAGGTCGACCTATCCACTGATCAGCCAAACATTTAATATTTACATGTTATATTCCTTATATAGGCCTAAAGGAAAAATATTCCTTATAGTTCAGACTACAAATAGATCTGAAACCACTTCACACAGATAGTGAAAAGCCTCGCTGCATTTCTGTTCACCTGCCTAGCCATACATCACCGTATTTTTCCAAAGTGACATTTTAAAATGCGAAATTGGTTGACTAGCATTTAATACATTTGTTGCACAACCTGCAGATCCGAAAGCGTGAATTAGATTTTGAATCAAAAGCGGTCCATCGATGTCGAGCGCAATGCGCTGAAAATGTTGCCGGAAGCAATAGGACACAATATTTTGTTTGCACGAAAAATAAATAAGGTTGCAACTTGCGAAGGTCGCCGCAGCGCGATCCATCATTTATATGCACGCATCCATACCTGGCGCCGCCGTCATGACATTAACCACTTCTTACCACTTGGATATCGTCCAAAATAATTAGGTTTGAGTTTAATGCAGAGTTAATATATTTAATACGGAAGGTTAAACAAACGTTTTTAAATAATACATTAGTTACGTGTTACAATGAGCTTGCAACATTCATGCATGATTTTAATCATGGTAGGCTACTGAACGCACGAAAGAGTAAAGTTCAGATACTCACTGATTATATCCATAACCTACTCTGTCACAGCGCTGCCGTTTCCATGTCTCGCAAACAAACTTCCCATCTAAATGAATGGGTCAGGCGGATTTCCAGAAAACTCCGCACGCTGGTAGTACCTGAATCGCTCACCGACTAAGCCCCAGTGCCAGTCCCAGTCTCCACCCCGGGACCATTCCCTGTACCCGATCTTATCCCTGGGCTTTATCACACATACGAGATTAATGAGCAGGGCCCTTGGGATTCCTGTTAGGCAACTTTCCAGCAAAGGGCACCGAAGGACAGCGATCTCAAACGTCAAAAGCGTGTAGCTAATTGTCGCGGTTCTGGATCTTCTTGAGTATCACCGACATGTCAACAGCAACAATTTACTTCTATGCAAGCTTGAGCAATGCAAAGTAAACACCCGGCGTGACTCACAGGATTAATGTTTCACAGACAGACTTTCCGCACGGTTTGTTTACCTAAACACGCCCCCAACACCACCTTCACCCCGTTACCATGTTCAGACCGGAGTCAAATGCCAGGCGTTCCGTCCGATCTCATTGACACGCACCTGCAAAGATTTCGTCCGGCTCCAGCGAAACTTACGTATTTTTGCAGCGGTTTTAAACATCTGGCTCTACTGGTGAGACCATTGAACCCCCTTTTGTCCGGACGGCTCTCTGGAATGCTTGATTCTGGTTGGTCAGTTGAGACATTTGCAGGTTCGTTCTTTTCAAATAATAACCGCTCCAAAGTAATAACGCATAGCCGGTACTACTTGTATGTTTAAAATCTCTAAATGTGGGACCACGTTTACAATGTCACAGTTCACAATTAATGGAAATGTGCAATTTAATACTTGTAAATAAACAAAATACATGCGTTATTATATATTCATATGTAGATGTTATAAACTGTCTTACTAACGTTTGAATGTTAGTCACGTGGTACTATATCGTTTCGCGGAAGGATAAAAATGTTATTTTAAAACAAATATGCCAATAAAATGTTTCAAATTCATATTTTCCCTTATGTGGCAAGTAGCCGTGTAACAAGCCCCTGATCACACTGTCGGGGCTTATTTCTGCGATAACTATACCGGCTGCTGTACTGTGTACATTATCCCTTACATGAAATTTTCTTGGTGCTTTTACGTCCCCTGACGGAGTGCTTATTTAAATATTCGGTAGACTGGTTCTGGACTTTAAATTATGGTTATCATTTTTCGGGGTAGCAGTAAAATATTTTTTCCAGTATAATTGTTTATACACATAAAAAGGAAATTTTACTGTTCCTGCGTTGCATAGTCTAATGGGTCTTTTTCTGCCTTAAACACCATTGTAATGTAAAGACCCAAGGCGTGTAGGGGCTTGTATTTTCTATGCTCAAGCAGATTTGGATAATTGTACGTCTTAGACGTCAAAACATGCTCATTTTCTGAAACTACGGGGTTGGGGGAACGGAGCTCTCGAGTAGCCAAATTGGACTTTTTTTTAAAGAATGCAACCGGCAGCCTCTACGATGAATTACGTAGGGGGGGGGGGGACTAGAGCAGCTAAACACGGATACTTTGAGGGGCGAGAAGCCAGTTCCCAGTCAATGACCAGTGAGGAGAGGAATACAGACAGGAGCTACAAAAAAGGAGAAAGCTGACCACATATTGACCAACATGTACTTATTCATCTCTGTAAATAATTGTATATTCATTTTTATTATACATTATTATGTGTATGAATGTTGTACTGCAATTAACTGTATAATCTGCCTTTACATGTATATGCAGACCTCAGCACAGTCAAGACTGAGGAGCTTATGGTGGACTTTAGAGATACACATACGCAAGCCTTATCCCTGAGGACATCTCCTGAACTGTTAACCCCTCCACATTGGTCAGAAAGGTGCAGCAGTGTTGCTACTTAATGAGGAGACTGACGAAAGCCTTTTACCTCAGAGGCTGACTAACTTCTGCTGGTGGACGATAGTGAGCATCTTGACCAGCTGCACTATGGTGTGGCATAGTGGTGGTTCGCTCTCATTGAAAGGTATGTTTACTCTGTTTACTCTGCTGAACCATGCTGTGCACAGATTGTACATACTATTTTTTTGAGAGGCATGGCTTAGGATAAATTTTGCCAACTCAAGGGGTGTGACACCCTCTGTAATTTTTGCCTCAACATTGGTTATTGAATTGAGGCACTTGGCTAGTCTCCATGTGCCGAGAGCTACTGTTGTGATTTTATGCTCTACACCTCTGGAGAAGTTGCCCCCCCCCCGAACTATACACCTCTAGTGTGACATAGCATGAGCAGCAAAGCCCTAGGGAAACAGATTTCCTCCCCCTTCCACTAATCAGTGTCAGATAGATGTTTAGCAGATGTTGAACAAATGATAAATCTTTTATTTGCCATTTGCACAAGTATATTTGAATGCTTCTTTTCAACTGTGCTATCAGTGATTGGGGGCGGTACCTTGCTCAGGATACCTCAGTGGTGCCTTGCTGGTCAGGGATTCGAACCTGCCTCTAATCTTTCAATTACAAGTGCACTTCCCTAACCATTAAGCCACCACTGCCCACAAGTCTTGATAATGATAACAGCAAACAGGACTGAGTAATATTACAAACCTATATGATCCAATGGTTTCCTATATATATGGAGACATCTGGCTTAAAACGAGTGAATGTCGCCATTGATAAAACGTCATCAGTACTAAAAAAATAGCTAGTGTTTTCAGTTCGTCTGAATAACCCGAGTGCGCGCCTCGCCACAAGGGGGCGCTGTGGGTATGTGTGAATAGTTTATTCCAATCGCTAACCGCAGAAATGCTGTGTTTTATTTTAATCTATTTTTGTAGGGGAGTTTACTCTATGAGAAGTACCGAAATCCCACTTCAGTAAACTGAGTGTGTGTGTGATCTCTGCTATTATTCTGCCATAGTCCAATGTGTTGCTTAAGTAGAAAATTCTGCAGGATTTTTTTATGTGTTTAAAGTTTACAGTGAGCTGTGTGGCACTGCTGACCCTTCCAGTCCCTGTGCGCAGTGCACATTCTCCCACAGTCTACAGTGATGCTGTCCCCCTGCCTGCCTATGTCTCTGATACCTCTCCTGAATCATTCATGATGACCCAGTCTCTCCCTCTCGTATCTTCTCTTTTGGTCTGAAGTTCATCATCTGTTCCTTGGGAACATGGGGTCCCATTCTGGCTCTGGAACAGGGAGCAACACGCTCCCCTGACCCCCCAGGTATATGCATTTCCAGTCAGCGGGAAACTGATCTACAGTTATTATTATTAATTGTTATGTTGGCACAGAAAGGTAACAGTGGGTACATGCAGAGGCGTAGGAACTGGAAGAATGAGGGTGTGTGAAGTACCGCCGCTCCCTATACGCAGAGTACGCAGTCTGCGTAGGGCACCAACTCCCAGGGGGGCACCATCCCAGCTGCTCAAAAAATCGTTTTTATATATTATAATAATAAATTAATATTAATAATATACATATACAAATAAACAAAAATATAAACGTATATATTGCATTTTACGGTGAACGCAGAGTAAGCACACGTGATATCGCGCGCGCACTCACCTCTGTTACGGCTGCCTATTTGGCCAAAAATTATGATAATTGAACAATATGCCTGGTCCTGGAAAGAAACATCAACAGTCCGGCGCCGAGAAACGAAAGAAAAAAAAAGCTCAAGATAAAGGCCGTGCATCACTTTCAGGTACGTTCATAGTCCTGTGAAACTTTATTTTATTCTGTCGATGTTAATAATGTGTTTTAATGTCGGTAATAATTTCACAACTAACGCATCTTTCTTAATATGAGTACAAGCAGATCTAAATAAACAAAACTTTGGAGAGCTCCAGCAGATGACAGTGTTGATTTTATTTCAGTTTATTATTGTTTATTTTATTTATTATGAATGTTTTATTTAAAATGTAATTTAAGTTTGTATTTTTTGCTGTAGAGCTACAATTGTAATTTATAAATGATACAATTTATTTATGTATTTTTATTTGAATAAAGTTCTATTTTGGCCCCTATAGTAGGTGTTTTTTTATTATTTTATTTTTACTTTCGTAATATTTGGGGGAGGGGGCACAAAAGTAAATTTCTGCTTAGGACACCCATTTGGCCAGCAGCGGCCCTGGGTGTGTGCACCCCTCAATATTTAATTTGTATTCATTCATCCATCCCCCCTCCCCTCCAATAAACAGACCTTTGTATTTAAATTAAGTTGTGTCCTCAATATCGGACTCTCTCCTACAGTGTTGGGCACAGGGTCAGAGGTATGACCCCTGAAATGGTTTCTGAAGTTTAATAGTCTGCTCCAGGCTGTAAGGCCACAAGCCCCAGTCTTTCTTGCTGGGCCTTGGGTTGAAGATGGCTCCATCCTGGGTAAAGACACTGGGTAGCCAGGCACTGAGCTTCCACGGCTCGCTCACCCAGAGGCCCAGGATCGGGCGTGAACATGCCCAGCTCACCCCAAGTCTTCCACAGATGCAGCTCGGTCCCTGGTGCAGTGACACGGCACTCCGGTCTGTCTGATGCATCACCCAGGGGGTTGAGGAGGAGGTGTCTGTCTCTGACTGTAGCTGAGTGGCACGCTGGTGTTTGTGTGGGTTCCACCTTGAGAAAAACCGACGTTGACAAAGGAAACAGTGGCAGCTGGCGATGAACGTTTATCCTAAGGGCCGGGGAGGTGCTGGGAAAGGATGGGCTCGCGATTCTCTGGTGTGTGTTCAAGCTTAGACTCCTTTGAAGCCTGCAGAATCTCGCCCACTTAAAAGCCGGGGGGGTTTCGGAGGCACGGGAGGACAGTACCTCGACCTGCCCAGCAAACAGGTCCAGGTTGTGGCACATTGGCTTTGTCGTGGCCAGGTGTAACGGCAACCTCTCTGCTGAGCTCTCTGCACCATTAGTGTGCACCTTTAACCCAGAAATGTTTAGGGGTCAGTAGCAGAAAGAAACTAATAAGTATTGCTCTTTAACACATCATGCTTTTATTTTCATTTCTTTGGTGTGGAGCAGGACAGTTTTACTCATGCTTCTGTATCAGAAACCCGATAATAAGAGAGGGGTTGCTCGTTAGTACAACTCGCCATTATTCCGCTAGGACTTCTTGGTCTAGATGAAAAGATGACCTTCAAACCGAAATAAGACGTACGGACGTCATTTTAATCTCGCTAGTAAAACGGGGAGGCTGATTAGTATTTAGAACAGCATTTCCGTGACTTGGGAGGCGCATTACAGAACAGGAAGGATGCACGTGAAAACGCCGGTCTGCAAACAGCGCGGTGAGGACGTCACTGCCGCTCTCATCTGCCAAGGCGCAGCGCTGCATCTTTGGCGCAAAACGCCGATGCGGAGAGGTGTTACTGACAGGTGCTGCGATTTCTTCAGATTCCTGGCCGCTGTTTGCCCAAAGCTTCTGTGCGCTAATTGCGTAGAGGGTGATAATTAGTCCCACGCGGTACGCGGGGCTTGCGGAAATTGGAGGCAGGACCCTGTTAGCACCCCGGGGACCGCGCACTTTCTGCCAGCATCCTTTGAGAGTGTTTGCAAATTGAATCTCAGCATTCGCTACATGAATAAACATTGAACTGCGCCGCACAATTAACATATTGATTGGTTGCTTTGCTACCGATTCGGATGGTGGAGATGTTTTAATTGCAAGCAAAGTCACCATTTGAAATGTATACAGGGGTGCCTATGCGTTAAAATTCGTTTTTATTATGTGATATTCTATTGACTGTAATGAAATGGCTTAATTCATGTGCCCTTGTACATGAACAAATAAACACGTAACGTTTTAACATAGAGTGATCAGTAAAATCAATTTAACACAGAAAGGTTGTATGTAAAAATGACCAGTACTCGCCATTATGCCAGTCTGTAGGATATGAGTTAATTGCCACAGAAGTACGTGAATAATGAATGAAAAAGACAAGCCTCAGGTAAACTTGACTTAGACCCTGGTCTTTTCAATAGCTAGATACGCCCTTCGTTTAAAACATCTATAGAGGATTTAATAGGCCTACCAACTTTATAGACGAAGGATATTTGTTTAATCTTCTTCGTTGTCTTCCGGTTCTTCACTGTTCATTTACATTATTGTTACTCTAAAGTGTAGCATGGCAGTAGATTCACTGTCGTTTGATTCCATTACACTTGCTGCCAACCACATTGGGAAACCTGCTACATTAATTAACTGAATTGCTGGTTGTTCTCGCATGCGGTTCTTGGAAATATTTTGAAATAGAGTGAAATAAAAACAGTTCAATTAATTATTTCTGACTTACTCGAAATTCTGACGCCGTGTCTGATACCGCTGAAACAATTATAAGCAATCTTGTGCACAAAATTCCGGAAAGATGTCTGCATTTGATAAAAATCCGGGGTCCCAGTCGAGCGCGCGAGACCAGGGTGTGCCTATACTTTATTTACACGCTTATTATTTGTTTTTCCGATACTTATCCAAACAATAATCAAACTAATTTGGTCTAGTGTTTATACAGAAATAGGACTTAAGGCTAATGTTTTTTTCTGTGGTTAGTGGGCTTTTTTCGGTATTTCAGTTTTATAAAATAAGTGAGATTGAACATCTGTGAAAGGTTTGTTCTGTATGAAACATGACAGCATCTCGGGACAACTGTCCACTTTGTACGGTATTTCGTCTTTTAGATTGAATAATTTCGCGATTATTTGTAATTTGATTCTGTTCACTGATTGTAACACCCTTTCTGGAATTACACTTGCTAAGAAATGCCCATTTACAATTATTTTGGGCTATTGGTAGTGATTCTATTTACTTATTTAACATTGCATATAAGAGTTTAGTTACGGAAATATTAGGTAGTGTAAATGCTCCCGAATAGTTCCCGAATAATACATCAGACAATAAATCAACCGTAGTCATTTTGTTTGTTTTCTTCCCGATTTAGAGAAGGCCGTCTAACTTCTGAGTCGTTCGTAGGTCAACGGGCCTAGAAAACCACTTTTTATCGTTAGGAGTATAAAGATGCCCGAATCTCATGATTCCCTACTCGTCGTTCAGATGCGAAGGAAAATATTTGAGCGCATGATCCTCGGACCGTCCTGTGGGGCAGTTTGGGGGCCCGGCTGGCTGAACACCCACATGCCTCCGTATTCACACCTCTGGTGTAATCCAGCAAGCAAACAGGATGTGGACTTACGTATGTGTCCGTCTGGCGGCGGAGAGGGGCGCCTGTTTAGCTACACAACTGAAACAACATGTTGTGCATAAATGCAAAGATACTCCGGTATCGTGTAAGGAAATCCGAGATCAGCCAAATAAAGCGTATCAATGACGTATTTAAGATGAACGAAGTCTGAGACATGCCGCAGAATTGCATGGACATGTTTCAACATTACATTTACAATCAGGAAAGTTGCGTTTCATATCGCGCGTTTAACATTACCGAATGTTCTAGATTCAGAATCTTTCTTCAAATTTTGTTTGCTGTAAAGTATTAAGGGACTCCATGTAAACGCATCACTACTGTCTGGCACCTTCATTACGGCTTAAGCTGTTTTTATTCATTTTTCTTTTCCCAATAACCATAATCATCCAGAATTTAATTCGAAACACACTTTAGTGGCAGTGGATACATACGAAAATAATTGATTAACCTTAGTTGCATTTTGAATCTAAAATGTTGGTCTGATAAATAAAACTGTTTTCTCCAAATCACGCCAACTATATATTTTCTAGTCAATGTGCTTTTTCAGCAGTATCAAAATGTACTATACCAGCGGTGTGCATAACTAAAAGTACGAATACTAGGTAGGCCTATATTATTCACTGTTTTATAGGCATACTGATCATAAATCACGAGAAATTAAGTGTAACTGTTCCACATAGCGATGCACCAACGGAACGGTTGCGGTTCATGACACAACAATGGGCTTGCATAATTGAAATCCATCGTGTTATCCTGAACAGGCAATTTGCTTTCCAGTCTCCCTAATGAATTGCCTGCTTTGTTCTGCATTAAATGGAACGGCTAGTTATCACCCAATGATTAAATGCAAGCAGAACATCATCGATTCCCATTCAAGTCCCGACGTAGGAGAAATTGATTGAACCACGGCGTGAATTTCACGAGGAAAATGGCAGTCAAAAAATATCACATCTGCATAAAAATAACACCTCACCTTCACACGAGCAATGCTCTCTCTCCTTTAGCTGTTATCCCAACTTCAATGTATGCATAACGCACCAGCACAGCAGCGTCTAACAATAGATGATATATCATGAGCCTAAATATACACTTTCAGAAAAAATGGCAAAAAAATTTACCTTTGCTTGTCACTGGGGCTCTATCCTCAAGGGTCTGCCAATTCTACCATTAGCTGTATATTGATTTACCTTTTAAGGTACATAAATGGACTATGGGGAACATTTCTGTTTCGTTGATGGTACATTGATGTTGTTTGTACCTTTGGGATGTTCCTCAGAGTCAATTTATGTACCTTAAATGGTACAATTACAAGGGTACAATTTTTTTACGATCGCACAATATCAGGGCTGCGGTTCGCTGAATAGCCAGGTCAATTACAGATCGGACCCAGTGAGAATTCTGAAATTTATAAGTGTTATTTTATAATTCTTTGGTGCGGCCTGAACACGGCCTGTACAACGTGGACCGGTGGATAAACCAACAGCGCTCACCCTTAGTGCACATAACAATATACCCAAGGCAGGGCTTTAAGACCGTTTCAGCTACTGTTACTACTGCTACTAAATCCGGGCGCATAAGGACAATAACAATGAACGATTTAATGTGTGTTTTCGTAATGCGATGTGTCCTAATTTAACAGAATGACATCTTGGAAATATAATTAATTTCGTTGTGAACTTGAACGACGCAGATTGTCAGATCAGCCGCGCGTTCTGACAATATCGTAAAACTGACAATACTTACAAATTTGCCGCTCAATACTTGTAATAATATTAATTTATTATTAAAATATAAAATTACCCGAAGTAGGTTAGGGTCCTGACAGATAAACTAGCCAAACCTGTCAATCAAACAACAATAATTGATACTATAATAATTATAAATTGCGTTATAACTGTTTTAAAGGGATTCAACGGCAAGTTTTATTAACATTATATTTTCATTATATCTATTTAATTTAGATGCAGTTTGATCAAACGAGAACTATTACAATGCTTTTGCTTAATTGAAAGCAGAAAAGACTTTCTCAACTTGAGAATTTCTAATATTTATGGGAATTCAGTGAAAAGTATGGAATTAAACACTCGCACCCCCCCTCCCCCCCAGATTTTTTTTTTCCAGGTTTCTTCCCCCACCCCTTTCTCACCCCCTCCCTGTCGGTGACTGTCGGAGCTGTCAGGAGCGTATAAAGCGGAAAGTCCCCCGGACTGTACACAAGTGGCGTACAAGTTTCCGAGACTCCATATGAGCCCAATACTCCTGTCCCGTCGTCATCGTGTTTTCTGCAGAGTTTACTTTTTAGCTTTTGTAGGTCTTTTGGATAACATCAGTTAAAGTTCATTTAAGGTCTTCATTTACTTGTGGAAAAAAACCATATACCGGCGTTCAGACTCAGCTGGTCTGCGAGAAAGGTATTTCAAAGAAGAACACTGGCTTTTTGATAAAGGGAAGCCAGAGGACTTTGCCGACAGCGACTACTTGATCCTAGAAGCGGTACGTCACTGTGATGGAGACTGTCCGCTCGCTGGTGCTGCTGTGCGCACTGTGCTGCGCATGGATGCGATGCGGGCTGGCCTCTCGGATGAAGCCCCCTGCGCTGCCCATCCAGTCGGAGAAGGAGGCCCCCCCGTCCAAAGGAGCGTCAGGTGAGCCCTCCAACGATCCGGCCCCCAGGTTTTCTCTAATACCTGCTCAAATAAATTATAATCCCAAAAAGACGTGTCGATGATTCAGGTTTACTAATCCGCAGGGTAACGGTACACGACAGTTCTCTGGAGGCATACATTCACCACGTAATGGGAAAAAAGTTTAAATATTTAATATTTAAAAGTGAAAACTAAGATCGAAGTGAATATGTATAGGAGTAATGCAGGCGAACACTACTTAAATGACTGCGGGAAAATGATTTAATGATTTAAGACACCACTTTCATACCGAAGAAATGAAGTCATTTGCAGACATGTAGTTTCCTTGCAGGGCTGCTCCTGCTGTCCTGCCTCTAGCAATAGAGTTACACCAAGAACAGCTTAGTCACAAAGACATATGTCAACTGTGGAAATGCTGATCAGCGGTGTTTCCGTCATTACCTTTCTGGAGGAGAATGATGTTGCGGGACTGCGCCAAGAAGTGAAGCATTTCAGATGTTTGTTACGGATGCAGCCGAGGTCAGCCCCACTCGACTGAGCTCTTTAAAGTAGTCACTTAATGAAAGAATAATATGAACCAGGCCGTTAGTAACTGAGGCAGACGCTCAAAATATGACCAACACTTAAGACTCCTAAATGTTGGTGGGGCTGCAGTATTGGCGCCTGCGATGCGTTTAACTCCCAGGATTATTTAGGGCGTCCAGGTTACCATGGACTCGGCGTGGCTGCCGTCTCTCCTTTGCAATTTTTGATTTTTTTCCTCTTTAGTGCTTGTGGTTGATGACAGGAACAAAAGGAACACATTAAATATGCTCTTTTGCACTACACGGATTTTTTTGTCTCGGTTTGATTAATTCCATCAGGTCACCCCATCAGGTTTTGTGGTCTGGAAAACTTTCGGCATGCCAATACACCAAACTAATCCACTGCGGTATTCCCGTAGGCGGCGTGGGGTCCGATTTTGGGGATTTGTTCTGTAGTTTTACGCGCTGTTAGCGCCGGACATTTAGTGAGTCCCGATGAGTAGACGTGTTGTGGAAATGCACTACACATCCTATTATAGTGAAGCGCTTTAATGTGCACCGATTCCCGACTCCTTTTAGGATACTGTAAGGTTCAACAGCTGACTCTCATTAAACCGTAGATGCCGCGATCTGCATGCGTGTGTCCTTGTATTTAACCGAGTCTTCTGCTGTGTGGCAGGCTGCTCATTCGGAGGAAGGTTTTACTCTTTGGAAGATTCATGGCATCCAGACCTGGGGGAGCCTTTCGGAGTCATGCACTGTGTCCAGTGCTACTGCGAGCTGGTAAGGCGTTCTTCCCGTCATTTCTTGACTAAATCCATGCGATTTATTTATAGGCCTATATGTAAGTTAAACTGCAGTAATACGCTTTATTTGTACTCTCTTTTGTGAATATTACTACGATCGCATTAGCTGCCAAACTAGCAAAACGGTAGATGCTGGATTTAATTATTTGTTTTACATACTAGAAATATAACAGAGAATGGCTTCAGACTGAAACTCAAGTACCGCGTTGTTTTTAAGATGGCAGGGTGATAGAGAATACAGGACCCGAATTTTCCATTACTGACTGATCTCATTGGGTGGGTGTCTGAGGAAAACCAGTGATACGGGGGTTAACGCCGTTTTGTTTGTGTTGCGTCCCCAGGCACACCCAGGTAACTGAGGGTCACTATAAAATCTCACAACACTTTCCTAAATTAAACATTATGGATTTATTTAGCAATGTGTTTTTTTTTTAAATTGGATCAGTCACTATGATTTCAGACGTGCCTGACTGGTCATCAGGCACTGCCAAATGTCAAATTGGTTTGCTAATCTTGGGTGAGCAGATGAAGAATTGGGTCCAAATTGAGGAAAGCGGGGCTCTTTTTGTCTTTCTCCCCCAGCAAAGAAACCGTCGTGGAAAAGTATATGGGAAAGTTAGCTGTAAAAACATCAAGCAGGACTGCCCCGAACCTAGCTGTGAAGATCCCATTCTTCTGCCAGGAAGATGCTGCAAGATCTGCCCCAAAGGTAAGACACTCTGTGTAGATCTACTGCAATCTGCTGAAGGGGTTCTATTGAGAGAAGGGGCTTGGCCAACAGTGCAGGGCTGCTGTGAGGGTGTGCATGAGATCTGGGGTAGAGCTGAATGGGACAGGAGAACCCAAAGGAACATCTGCTGACTGCTTACCCTGACTGGACAAAACCTCAGCATCATGGTCCTGGCCAGATTTCAGTCATTCAGAATCTGTCTATATTCCTTACGAGGGTTGCAGTTCCTCACTCTGAAAAAAACTAAGCAGAAACGTCAAGCTCATGGGAGCTTTATTGACACAAAAATGTTCTGACAGCAGAAGGAAAAAAATGATTGGTTCAGAGAGATAACCAAATCGGATCTTGGTCAGATGTCAGACCAACCAATCAAATGTGTTGGTCCCACCTCCCCTAATTGCTTTGACCCGCCTCCTCTACAATCTGAATCATTCTTTCATATGCCATTAGAACCTTTTTGTGTATGTGAAACTTCTAAAACACTTTTGGTTTTGCTTGTGGAGAATTGTGCCCCCTGTTGGTGCTGTACGTTTCAAATACCCTAATGAGTCCGTGTGTTTGTGCTGTACAGGAGAGGAGGAGAAGAAGCAGGTAGAGTCTGTGTTCGATGGGCTGGAGTATCTACAGGAGAAGGACGACGACTTACACAAGTCCTACAACGACCGCTCATACCTCAGCTCTGAGGATGTGCTGCCTGGGGAGAGTCGAACAGGTAAGGGTGTCCTTGCTCATGGTCAGAACCTCTTGTCGATTTTACCGTAGTGTAGCCTTCTGGACCATTATCATATATCATATCATATCATATCATATCCTCTAATCTTGTAGGTCATAACCTTTTATCAGATTATCCAATGACGCGATGGACCTCTGTTTGAAGCCTGCTGTCCTGTGGTTCAGAGTCTCCTACTCCTGTTTTCCCAGACTTTGTGGCGCTGTTGACGGGAGTGATGGATACCTGGCGACCCAGTTCTAGTGGTGTGGGTCGGGCCCGTTTGTCCTTGTCGCGAAACAGCCTAGTCTTCTCGATCAGTTTCAAAAGGTACATGGTCAGAACCACTTATCAATGGGTGATAAACAACTTTTCTGTCTTTAACCAAGGATGATTTCTTAGTTAATTCTATCTAACATTTATTAGTATCTAGACCATCTGGGTTGATATTAAGCAAAGAGTATAACTGCAGTTCAGGGCAATCCAGGGCTGCCAGCATTGTACCAGGTTTTGCTTTCCCTGTCTTTACATGTGATGGTTTCCTGAAATCACACCCCCATTTTCTCCTTCAGAATGGCACGTCCCAGTCGAGTTCTATTCCAGGACGACGATGGCAACACCGTGTTCCAGTTCAGGGTGCCGAGGCCAGATTCAACACAGTCCAATATGGTGAGTATGGGGTTGTCAGCAAGTGACACTGAATGTGGAAACATTGGCTCCTTCGCCCTCAATGCACTAGTGCCAGTGTGGGGATGAGCGTTAGCGCTGGTAGCCATGGCGGATGGTTGTGCTGACCTTTGTGAGTCTTTGTGCTCAGCTGCACTTCACGTGCGTACTGCCATGGGCTCCGGGACTCACTAGTCTGTTCGCGTGATTTGTGAGCTCTGAGAGACCTGAGTATTTTGGCAAGTTTCACAGCCAGGCTGTTAAAAGTAAATATCCTGAACTTGTGAGAGAAAATGTTTACTTAAGAGGGGAACATAGCCCACATCATAAGGACCTGCCGCAGCCCATAATATCGGACTGTAATTGGTCAAATGACATGCGTCCTGTATCGGATTCCATCGAAAATGTCATTGTCATTCTTGGCCAAATGACCACTGGGACACACACAGTGCTGGAAGCCATTTTGTGGTACATTTTCAAAGTGTGATTTCATGTGTGTTACAAATGGAATGAACAACTAATTATCTGAGATTAGGCCCAGCCTTGTGTTACAATGTGTATCACTGTGATTGTTCGCTAAGCAAATATTTGCCTAAGGCTTTGTTTGGCTGGCAGCGAAGGGAGTAGAGTGAGAGTCAGAGTTGGTACAAACTCTTTGGCTTAATGAAAAATCCAGCCAGAGGTGATTCTGGGATTTTTTTAAGGTAGGGGGAATAAGAGGGGCCATAGTTTATGCAGAGCTGCCAACCTTATCATTAGCCAATGATATGGTTTGAATTGGTGAGTGACAGTGGAGGGGGGACTCCAGTAGCCAATCAGCTTTTAGCTGGGGCCGGTGTCTCTGTGGCCCCGGCCCTGTATACACGCCCGGCCTCAAGTCCCTACCTTTTACGTGTCTGCCTTTGCCTTGCAGGTATGTGGAGTCTGGAAGAACCTCTCCAAGTCTCAGGTGCGTCTGCTGCAGGCAGAGCTTCTGCGGATCTCCATGGTGACCGGAGGCAGCCGGCAGGACGAGATCCGGGGCAAAGTCATCAAACACCGGGCGCTGTTTGCAGGTGTGTGCATGTGTGTACATGGTCAGCAACATGCATGGACATGTCTCAACACGACATTGACATGACATTCATCAATATCTGTTTCTATTCTCTCAGAAACCTTCAGCTCCATGTTAACATCTGAAGAAGAACATTCTGGGATGGGGGGAATTGCCATGCTGACCCTCAGTGACACAGAGAACAACCTCCACTTCATTCTTTTATTCCAGGGGCTGCTGGAAAACCACGAAACAGGTGGGGGGGGGGGGGGGCAAACGTGGGGAAACTGTCCTGATTCCATTTAAGGAGCTTGCTGTGGTCAATGTGCCCATATCTGTGGTCATGTGATTGAGGCACTTTTTTAAAAATTTGTCCCGCAGAGCACCCTCTAGTGCCCATCCGGGTGCAATTGCAGTACCGCCAGCATGTGCTGAGGGAGATCCGCGCCAACGTGACCGCATATGTGAGTATCTCAGACCTTGGGAGTGTGGAGGAGAGATGGGCCCCCAGGGAGAGAGGAGGGGAAAGGCAAAGAAGGAGGGATGGGGCGGAGGACAGAGGCGTGCTTAAGTTGCCCACATGTGCGAGTGGTTAGCTGGGGCAGGGTCACGGCCACGGAGGGGATCTGCTTCCTCTCCCCCGGATGCAGGGCAGGGGGCTGCAGATAACAGCAAGAGGGGTTCAGCTGGGGGGGACCAGGGGCGAGTCTGGGGCTCCTCTTCTCCTTTGCTGGAGGGTCAAAGGTCACAGACAGAGTCCATCAAGGTCAACGTTTCGGTTCAACGCCGAAAAGTTATTGTGAGGATTATGCTAACAGGCTCTCCAGGCTTTACCTCACCCTTTATGCGTCTGAAAGGTCAAGAATACTGAGCCACAAAGACCAAGCACAGTAACCGCACTGACACTGAAACAGAGACTCTCCCCCCATGTGTGCATTAGTTTTTCTTCAGAACTGGGCATAGATGAAGATATTTTGTTACGAGATAAAACAGAGCCTCAGTGACCCCATTTCTACGGTGACCGGGAGGGGACGTCTTCGGTTCACTTAGTTTTGTCGTGGCCACGACTTATTAACTCGTGGGAACGT
>JABFEA020000039.1:745271-757208 GCA_019775915.2 Cyphomyrus plagiostoma
CCCCCCCCCACCCCCCACCACCACCCCCCCCCCCCGGCGGCGGCCCCACGAGAATGAAACATACATACCATTCAAATGAAAGTTATTGTGAAATTGTAACAGGTAGAGTAGTACGGTGTTTCCCAATCCAGTCCTTGGGGACCCACAGACAGTCCATGTTTTTGCTTCCTCTCAGCTCCTGAATATGTGGACTGTCTGGTAGAGAACTCAGAGGGAGCAAAAACATAGACCAGTGATATTCACTGCGTGGCCCGTGACTGAGTAAAAAATAAGCGATTTAGCTTGACCATCCTCATTTTTAAATTATTATTATTATTACGTTTTATTTTTATAAATTACTTTTTTAATCTAGACACAATACACCTTCCCTAGTAATGTCCAGCTATGTAGTTAACAAACAATCAAGTGGCTAGCCAGCTTTTAAAAAGTAAATGGTGGTAAGCGTGGCTCTCGACTGAATTTCAGTGAAGAACACTGGCATAGATGACTGTGGGTACCCCCCTGGGAAACACTGGAGTAGTGTGTAACTCTACAAGGGTGTGTGTGAATGTGCATGCTTGCTTTATCCACCCTGTTAGTGATGGGCTGCTTGCTCCATGGGCCCCTCGTTCGTCACCCACCCCCCTCCCGGTGCCCCACCTCATCCCCAAAATCTTGACCCAAAGAGTGCCCCTTAGAGCTGAAGTGGTTGCCTCCCTCTCACGGGGCACGGAGTGAGTGCCCGATTTACTGAGAGCGAGGCTCCCGCTGCTGTTAGCCGGCGCTGATTAGCACACCGAGCACAGCGCCACTGTGAAAAACAGGAAGTGCCGATGCAGAGCCTGGGGTTGGACAAGGCCTGGCATGAGAGCACTCAAACCCAGCCAAGGGACACATACTGACAGGCATTTTACTCACTGGCTCCCCCCGCCCAGCATGGAGTTCAATGCAGGGCCACCTGTGCGCTCGTTCTGCACTATAGTCACAAAGGACCCCCTCTGAGGCATCATACTGCCTTTAGTTTACATGTGTTTACCTTCCCGAGGACCCTGGGGCTGCCCTTTTCAAAGCCTGCCTTACCAAAAGCTCTATTTGGTTATTGTGTAAATTCGGGCCAAAAGCACCAAGCAATAGAAACTGTGCATGTTTTAAAACAAGCTGCCTTGTCCTTTTATGGGGGCAAAGGTTTGGTTTTTAAATTCTGGCCCACTTGACACTAAAACACCTGCAGCAGCAGCAGCAGAGAATGTGTTAGGAAAACAGATTTTACACAACAATCGTTGGAAGATGGCGTAATGTGAACTTAATCTGCTACGCACGTTAGCATTTTAATTACCAAGCCCTCGTCACTGGCATTTTGTTAATAGGCCGGTGGTTTGGTTAATCTTGATATTCTTCACAGTGTCAATTTCCACGGCCAAAAAGGATGTGCTCATTCAAGCATCACTGAACATTGAGGCGGATTCTTAAGGGTCGCAGGAATTCATGGACACGAACGATTTGACAGCCAGTGAACTGGAACAAGAACCCGAGGAAATGTCCGGTTCAAAGCTCAGGTAGGAGGTTCCTGACTTTTAGGCAGATAGACCAGTAGAAATGCAGGCTGTCACAATGGGAACTTGAAAATTAACCAATTATATAGGAGAATGATAATGAGATGGCCTTGCGTGTGAGGTGTCTTTGCGGGTCTGTTTGTTGTCGAATTCTATTACCTTCAGTAATGATTTGAACCATGGCCTATTTGTACAACATCATGCCTCACTGGCCATTGAAACAAAAATACTCAACAGTCAAACATGCAGGCAAGAGATCATCCACACCCAGTGGAGTTGGGCAGGGATATTGGAGTCCAAAATTCCTGGATGGAAATGAGCTGCAGGAGACATGTTCTCTAGCTGGACCATGGTGGCCAATGTCATCATTGTCCTTCAGGTCTCCCGAGACCTGTCCGTCTCCATTGTCCTTCAGGGATTCGGTGACAGACACTCTGCATTGCTACAAGCAGTAAGATGTGGTCCCTGTACTTGGTAAACGGCTGCCTTTCTGCCTCAAAGATGGTGGCTGTGATCTTCCAGCCTCATCATTGACACAGTCCGTCCACCCTACTTAACAAGAAACTATGATCACAGGGAGAAAAAACAAAACAATCATACTCAAATAAGATTCTAGCCCTCCTGGAGCTCCAGAAAGAATTAAAAAATAACCTTTATGAATGTTTACATCAAAGATTATCAATTGTTCATGGCTGCATGGCTGTCACTTTTTGTAAATTATTCCCATATGCTTTGTTGGCCTGAATTTCTTCTCTTTGTGTGTCCCCTGTATTTTATCCAAACGTTCTCCATTACGAATCATCCAGTACAGAGTCATAATGAGAGGGGCACTGGCCCCAGCTGAAAGCTGAGTGGCACCCGGAGTGTCGCCTCCGCTATCAATCACTGAGTCAAAGCATATCATTGGTTAAATACATGGTTGGTTCCTTAGTATGAATTATAGTCTCTCTTGTGACTCTTTCCCTATAAAGTCCTATAATTGTCCCAACACAATGGTCCTGCATGGAGGCAGTGATAGCATGGGGCATGAGGCAGGGGACAGTTTGGACATCAAAACACGCATAATCCACACAACCCAGGAGACAGAGGCCACAGTTGTACCAGCATAAACTATATTATAACTGGGGCCAAAACCAATGGTCATTTGAACCCACTGAACGGTACTGTAACATGATTAAAACACGCTAAGCAAATTATAAAGCAAAACTCAGGAGGGGAGTTTTCAGACAGCCCCTTAGCTTTATCCACGTCAAGATTAACCGGTTTTATCCAGAAACATAAAAGCCTGCAAAGCATGTCGTTCCCACTTAAGCTGTTCACAGCATCAAACTCCAGCCCGTGATGATCTGTTTCCTTCTGTTGATCTTTTAATAAGGGATCAGAAATCACCCCAAAGGAGCGGCACGAAATCTGCAGAGAAACTAAATTTCCGAACACAATCAAGAAATTCATTAAAACCGCCTGAAGCATTCCGGAGGTTTTAAGTGCAATATGCAGATATTCCTTATTTCTACTAGAATAAAAGACAACTGACTCAAGTTACAAGAGTCAAGTTTCAACTTTTGTTTATCTTGTGCCACAGTTGCACGGGTCCTTGAGGGGATAAGTGAAACATCAGTGGAAGGCAGGACAAGACAACGTAATATAAGAATAAATATATTGTAATTAATAATACGTAAGTAGTGTCATATGAGGATGAGCATATACCACCTGGCAAATTGACAACTATAAAGCGTTGATCAAGTACAGGAAATACATTGACAATAAAATATTGTGTAATGCAGGGTAGACAAGTACCTTGTGACAAACAATAAAACTGGGGAATGTGGAGGTGTGCAGGGGGAGGTGGCATCGGGTTTGATTCGCGTTGGATGTGCCACATTGTAAGCGGGACGTCAACAGCGCCGCGCACCGGTAGGCACGTTACCCTGCCGGTTCCAGCTGCCGCTCACCTGTTTCACTGCCTGTGACTTTCACTGATGTCGGTAAAAACATTTAGAAAAAGTTGCGAATTACGAGGCACTGTTGCATAACCCTGCTAGCAGGCACGCCCACACGATATACAACCAGCTAAATATACACTTGACAAGTTATATTTTTTTTTGTTGCAAACTTCTCCACCCCTCCGCCGAGCCGATTGAACTCTGCTCCTCAACAGGCGCTCGAGCGCGGACTGTACCATTTTCCCGGTGGGCGGGGGGGGGACGCCGCTCACACAAGTCACCAAGTCCCGCCTCAGCACGGAGCGATTAAAAAATGTGAGGATATAAAATGTAGGACCAGGACAGGTAACCGTATCGCACGGGAGGCTGATCGCAAAGCACCGGCCGTTCTGGGCTGGCTTGTCAGGTGTGCGTCCTGCTGTCATTCGAAGCGCCGATCCGGACTGCCCAGGCGTTCAGAACCACGTCGGTGCCGGGCGGGAGCTCAGTGCAGCTATGGCTGGGGACGGGGCGGAGCAGCGCGCTCTACAGTACGAGCAGACTTTGGTAAGTGCGCCGAGGCTCCGACGCCCAGCGTGCCGAGACTGGGAGTGCGGGTGCCCGAAGTGTGTGGGACTGTATGTCGGCACCTAGATCCCTTCCGTTCGGAACCGAATCGGCGACGTATGTCCGGGCGATCGCTCTCTGCACTGCACTGCCTGCAACGGGGCGTGAGGTCCGACACTTTCATTCTCCATTTAAAACTTTGGACGCAGGAGGAGGAAAGCGCAATGGCGCTGAGCAGACAGGACCACCCGAGGCGGCGTGGTTCACAGCGCCCGAACTGGACCGAGCCGAGCCGAGCCGGAGACTCTCGCTCCGGCCGCGGGGACGTGGGATCGGAGCGGCCGCCCCCACTCTCCCTTCTGAAGGGCACTGCTGTTCTTTACCTGCGCCTTAATGAGCCGCTTTCAAACTTCGTTCTTGTACAGATATGAATGTGGAGATATTGACTCCTGAGGCGCAACAAGTTTCCCCCTCTTTATTCGGATCTTCTTAGAAACAAAAACGATGACTTTCTACGTGGGGTGACTTTTTTACGACTATATATGTTAAACAAAAAACAAACGAAAAAAAACATTTTAAGTGTTAAAACCCTACATGCAGTTTCAATAATAATAAAAACTGAGCTCTCTTTGTTACTTTTGCTCCTTGTTAATAATAAATAAAAAAAAAAATCAATAAAAACCTCTTTTAGGAAATAATAGCTACCCAAGACCCAAAAAAATAAGAAGGCAGAAATACAGTGTTATGCATAAAGGATGGGATCCGTGAAGTGTAGATCTACATCCTTTCCAGAAGCTGTCATCCTGATCAAGATCCTCCTTAATAATAGCTATAGTTGTGAGAATACCTTCTTGATGTTTCTGAGAGGGCTTTTTGTGTCCAAATCTAACTCCAGCTCTTGCACATCCTGTCTTTCTTATGCAGTGCCAACTGCTCAATAGAGTAAGCTGAATTAAGTCAAATTAACCAGTATCTCCAGGTTCTAGTCCAGTGGAGGGACCTTCCCTGTGTCTGTTTGGGTCAGGCTTCTGTGCTACCCTGGACTCTGTTTACATCTGCTTATTGGCTGTTGTGGTTAGACCTTGCCATCACCTTGTTGAGTCATATGATCCTCTCTGCCAGTCTTTCAGTCGTACCATTCATCTGTTACAGTTTTGTCGGAGGCGGTGTGGCTTCCTTTCTCTCTCCCTTAATTTCATCCTACTTCATCGTCATGGATGCAGGTTCTGCCGCCGTGCAAAAGCGAGCCCTTGCTGGAAGCAGAATGCGCCGGAAGGGCCCTAGAAGACACTGTTTGGGATTTATATCATGTCAGAAGTACCAAAATGCCTTGCTTCACTGTTTACCATACTGGGAGACGGAGCTCTGTTATCTAGGTACACTGAGCCCACACCTGTGTCGCACCCATATCACACCCATGACCCGCCCACTTGGTCATCATTGGACAGAGAAGGAGTCACCTCCAAGTTCAGCAGTAACATGTCAGGTTTCCTTCCTTCCTGGTCTTGTGAGTGTTTCCCGCTGCAGAGGTTGACACTCCTGCCCCATAACATAGGCTGCTAACTTACTGCAGACCTGAATGGTTGCTATCAGGACGCGCCTCACCATGTCCTCAGCGAGACCACAAACTTGCTCTATAAGGTCATCTGTGGGGACACTGGAAGCACCTGAAGAAATTAGAGACTGGATCTACACACCCTGAATCAACTTTGCCGCAGGCTAAAGGTTTTAGATTCCTAATCTTCTCGGTATAGAAGCTCTTTCAGGCCAGGACTGGCGCTGCCAGGTCCAGTCTGCTTGTTAAGTGCCCGGAGCTCTGTGTTCAGTGCCCTCACCTGACACCCTCTGAGGTTCAGCTGTGACTCACCACGCTGTCCTCAGGCTGTCATGTCACTACAGGCTTCCGGGTGCCGTCAAGCCCGCCGAAGGCTTTCCGCTTTGGCGATGATCTTACTGCGAGTCTTGTTTTCGACTTTTCTAGGTGTTTAACGTGTCATCATTACTGTTCTCTGCTGTTTTGCAACTACGGATAAGTGCTTGTTTTGACATCTCTGTGAAGGGACAGAGGAAGGGCCACATGATCTTGTGTCATTGTTCTGGAAAGTGGGTACAAGAAGACCTTGCAGTTTCACAAAAGCCCCTCCCGCAAGGTTTTTCTAACTGTCTGGACATGTGGGTGTGAACAAGCCCTTGGGGGCGTCTCATGGTGACAATTCAAGAATTGAGACTGCTAGAGTCAGCTCTGGTTTCCCTTTGATGACCATCAAAGCAGAGATGGAATATCATATCTGGATGATTGACTCCTTTGAGATGTTAGGATGTTAGTACATCCAGGTTCTTCTCAGATTATCGTTAAGTGACTATAGTAGATAGTTCCTGCTGTCACATTTCACTCTTAAACAGGGTGGTGATTTCATAGCTGTCTGTGATGAGACAAAGGCTGTTACCAAATCAGAAACTGAGAATTTGAAAGCGTTTTATTCACCTTGAATAGTGTGTGTGTGTGTGTGTGTGTGTGTGTGTGTGTGTGTGTGTGCGCACGCACGTTCCTCTTGTGTAAGGAAATTCATGTGCTTAGTCAATTAAAACTTATCAGTAACACACAGTTGTTCCTGAGCATTGCTATGGATACCGGTCATGTCCGAAAGCAGCTGTTTTGTGCGGGCAGCTGTCAGGGATCTGATAAGTGCCGCTGGACGCCTGAACTGGCTCATGGCGGATGACGCAAGACAGGAGTGTCCATTAGCCTGTTCTCAAGCATCTCAGGCATATCTTAGCTGCTTAGAAGCCTCGCCGAAGCTCTTGCACAATCAGTTTGAGTTTCTGATTTAATAGGTGAGGTGCTGACTAATGAGTAACGGCACAGGGTGTCCAGAATGGCGGGGGGTGGGGGGCTGGGAGATTGAGGACCTTTGCCCTGGGATAGGCTAGGCTAGGTCCATTGACCAGTAGTGCAGGTACCATGGAGTGTAAGCTCGCCCCCTGCTGGTGAGCATCCCTTTATAACTCCAGTGCGCTCTGGTTCTCAGTTAGAGTTGGGGTATTCGGATCCGAGCTATGACTCTTCAGTAAATTGTTTGGGGAGGTAATTAGAATGGCGCAGAGCTGTGCACTGAATGAGGACTGTGCCGAGTAGCACTCCGTACAAACCGCTGTGCTCCACAGAGGGATGTGCTGTGTCTCTCTGCGAATCGGTGTCAGATGCAGAAGGCTGGTGGGGGGGTGTAGGGACACTGCACTCTCTGAGGGGCCACAATCCCCCCTCTGTGTCCTTCGAAGCTACACTCAGACCAACATGAGCCACCATGAGGACGCTCTGTGTGCAACTGGGAAGATCGTACGGTGGCCTGAAATTTTTCCTCTATGGGTTTCTGCAGATAAACAGCAGGGGGCGTGTTTGCATGGGGGGTGCGGACCATAGCATGTGATGGCTACTCCCCTCTTGCAGCTGATACTGATAACTCGGTCAGTAATCGTAACTGAGTTACTGAAGAACGGTTCAATCTTCCTGCTTCGTCCCACTCCGTACTTGGTACTGGACCTGATCATGTGACTGTTTCACACTCAAGGCTCCCTCGCTCTCATTTTCCCTCTTAAGAGATTTCCAGGCAGCACTGGTGGTGAAGGATAGATTCCTTTGATAGTATCCCACCTGGAGTGTCCGTAGTAGTTTCCCTGACAACGGGAGCTTTGAAAGCCAATCATCATTCTAGCTGAGTTTGTCTGTGGCTTTTGGAGGGAAGGAGTAAATGTCGATTTCTTTAGCCTTGCGTGAAACGTCAGTCGTGTGCTCCTGTAGAAACCTTCAGGCAAGGGAGGCTGCTGATTTCAGCGTCTAGGCAATGCAACATCCTCAGGATGTGTGGTGCTGGGGGGTGCCTGCCAAACCACTGTGCTGGCCCCCCTCCAGGACTGGCCCATAAATCGGTGGGTTGCTCCAGAACCCCCTCAGAACAACCGGGACCCCCCTGAATGGGACCCGTGTGGGGCTTCGAGCCCCCTTGGTTACCAGTGAATGTGTTGGGTTTTTCTGTGAGTCCATTGTGGCCTGTATCCCAGGGGCCCATACTGTACTCCCAGCCGCGCACTGCAGCCAATGGCAGCTCGTGGGAAAACTCTGTCGGGCCGCCCCTGCTGTCTCTGTTGATGATGATGATGAGGATGATGTTGATGATGACAGAGAATGGGCCGTTGCACAGGAACGCTTCACGTTGATGTGGGTCCCTGCGGACCGCTCCTAGACTCGGGAGCGGCTGAAGGTGGCAGAGTGAGCACCTTTTATTGATGTTCCAAGCTGCAGGTTAAAAGCTGCCTCACCTGATGAAGCTGTACTGTGTCCAGTCACCGGCTTGGAGATGCATCGCCACCTGTGCCAAGGTCACTGGGTTTTAGTTGGACTCTTTCCTTTTGAGCATGGAAATGAAGACCCCTGCACCACACTTGCCCCCCACCCCAGTGCTCTTTGTCCCCCCCTGCTCTGGCTAGAGTTAACCTTTTTAAGTGTATGAATTTGGACCTAACACGCAGGCAGGGGTGGTGACCGACTCTGTACAGACGCAGGCATTAGACCATAAACTTATTGGGAGAATGGGGTCTCTGTGCTGCTCTTGGCTGCCACAAACCCCCCCCCCCCCCTTCAAATTCAGTCCAGTTCAGAAGTCCATTTTTAATACATGTGGTGTTTGCTTTCAGTTTTCTCTGTAGAATTAGTACGCTGACTAAAAGTATGGAATCGAGGAAAATTGGGGTTGATTCGGTTGATTAGCCGCTTGCTGGAAGCTTGCCTTTGCTCAATAGCGTCGGGCTACATCAGGATTTTAGCTTCCCCAGACTCGGCGTTAGATCCGTCACCCAATGGAGGTGGAAGTTAACAGTCATGAAATAGACGCACAAAAATAAACCTTTGGTCTTTCTCGGGTTGTTTGAATTGTTGGTCATTAATGGCTCTATATAAGGTTTTTCTAGGAATCTGTGTGTCCTATGAAGTGGCTTCCGGCACATTTGAAGGACAAAGTACTCCATACTTTCTAATATAGACAGCAGCCCCAGCCCTAACCTTAACCGCAGCACCCAGAGGCCTACCAAAGTCCGCCCTGATAAGCTGATACTTATTAGGTGGGCTTCCTGGACCACAGCAGAGACACATCCTGAAGGGGCAGTTGACCGCTACCCACATAGAAGTCCTGTGGCTATAACTGACTTGCAGGAGGTGTAGAGGAAGCTTTCCTCAGCGGACAAGCTGAGTAAACCACAAGGCGTTGTCTGGACTTCCTGAGCGCTGCAGCCTGGGGTATTGGTAAGAAGGGCTGTGAGATCTCATTACCTCTAAATGAGGGTTACTTTGTACTGGCTCTTGGCTCCACTCTCAAGGGCCCTGGTTCTGTTGTGGTTTAAAGCCATGTTTAGGTGTTGGACAGTGCCTCTGAGTTGTGCAACCTGCCTGTTGCTGTTCCCACACTGAGGGGTGTAAGGTCACGGTCATGTGACCACCCGAGCATGCAGCTGGTCACCCTTGACCCTCAGGGTGGTTCTGTTGTCAGCTTGTTTGGTGACTGAGCCTAGTTTGGTCTACCCTGTGCTGGCTTATTGCCTTGGTGCTTGCACCTGTATTGCTCGCTATGGTTCCTCTGCTCTGCGGCTGTTTCTGATTGGCTCCTTTGTACCATGTGACGTTCCATGTTACATTAAGAGGGCCCTCGGTGGCTGAGCACCTGTGCCATCAGCTTAGCCGCTTGCGTAATCAGCTGAGTGCAAACTAAGGTGGCTTGATTCCATTGGCTGCGTGATGAAAGGCTCGGTCAGCTGCAGACCCCTGTGGTCGGAAAGGCATGACCCCCGGCCCCCGGCTCCCCGTTGGGGGGCGGCTGAAACGTTAACCTGTGCAAACAGCCCCAGCTCCAGGGGTCTTGTGAGCCGTGGTGTGACTGATCTAGTCGAGGATTTGCTGCCGGTGCTAATCGTATGAATCGAACTCAAGACTAATGTTGCTTCTGTGGTCACATGGCACCTGCATGCTAGTCTGGGGTCAGCTGACCCGCTGATCACCAGTCACATGATTATCCCACTGCCCATGAAAAGGGTGACTGCAACGCTGCTCTCATCGCGGTTAGGAAGTTTTCGGTTCTGCTTTTGTGGTTTCACAGAGATGAGCTGCCACACATCAGGCTCCGCTCCCATGCAGCGGGTCACACACCCAGCATGCCCCGGGATCGATCCTCGTCTCTATGCCCCGCCCACTCACTTCACATCCAGAGATCTTGCGCTGGACTGCCGACGTACTACCTGGGACGCGATCCCGCGACCTCGTGGCTGCTGCCTTCGCCCTTGCTCTGCATTCCCAGGACACTGTGAATCATCTCCCCTCACAAGAGGCCTTTGTGTGCCCCACGCCCCCTTACAGTGTGACATAACGGCCCTTTCACAGGAGGAGGCTGTAGGTGACGGGGGGCAGGAATCGCTGTGTGGGGCTGCCTGAGCTCAGATTCACTTACTGGCACTGAACCGGCATTGTCTCCACGTGTGTGTGTATGTGTATGTGTGTGTGTATGTGTGTGTGTGTCTCCCCCTTACTGTCCTGTTTATCATTCCCGTATAAGACATTGCTGGACTTCGGTTTCTTACATCAGCCTTGGGAGGGAGAATCATTAATTATGAGTGATTTGATTCTGAGAAGCAGACCAGCTTTCAACAATGTTTTTGTGTGTGTGTGTGGTCCAGGTATACCTTACGTTATGAGGACCAGGATAAAAATCTGTTATCTTGACGTTGTGGGGACCATTTTTCTGGTTCCCATAAGCATAACTTCAATTTTATATATATATAAAAATAAATAAATAAAAATGTTACCTATGCTTAGGGTTAGGGCTTGGAAGGGGGTTTAAGGTTGTCATTGTTGGGATTAGTGTTTTTTCCATAGAAATGAATGGCAAGTCCCCACCAAGATGTGTGTGTGTGTGTGTGTGTCCGCGCGGTGTTGCAGGGAGCACTAAGGTATCTTTGGAAATCCCCGTGGAGCGATGGTGTTGTCTGGGAAGCCCTCTGCATCTCTATGTCCTGGTGCCTTCACCCCTGACTTGCTTTCTCCCTGCCCCACCACTCTCGTGTGGTGTTGGGGGGGGGAAGCAGCTCCCTGCCGTGGGTTGATCTGGGATCAGCTGGGCTTCTCTGCTCTCATGGGGTCTGTGAGGTGACACAGACTGTTTCTGCCCTCTGAAGCGAGCTTAAAGAACACACATCCTCTATGCCTCTTTCCCTCCACCCCATCTGTGTTCCTTTTCTCTTCATTCCCTTCTGCATCCTCCTTTTCCTCCATGTCCCCCCCTTGGACAGGCTTAAGCCCTCTTGCCAGCCTGTACTCGCATGCCTGCAGTTCCATGGCTTCTGGTCCATGACGGCAAACCACAGCAATGGTGATGTAATCCTGGGGTAATGAGGTGTACCTGAGAGGGAGCAGGGTGGGGGGGTCTTATTTAAGCCTTACTTGCTGCCCCTGGCCACTGGGCTGCTCTGCAAATGTGCACCTCTCTTCTCTGGGGGCTGTGTGGTTATGATGCCAGGCCTGCTTTGGGCAGTAGGTGGGGCCTATGCAGCAGAATGTGTGGGTGGAGCCTGGGGCGTGGGATTAGGGTGGAGTGGGGTGGGGTGGGGTGAAGTGAAATATAGACCAGTCAGGATTAGGGGAGAGACCAGGTGAGAGGAGTAAGGAGAGGGGGTAGAGTAGAGACACAGAGGGGATACAAGAACCCCGGTCCCCTCCTCCACCTCCTCCCCTGGGAATCCATGGCGTACAGTATAAAGTGCCTGAGAGTTAATGTTGACTGTGCTAGGATACCACATCCAGCAGTGTGTGTGTGTGTGTGTGTGTGTGTGTGTGTGTGTGTGTGTGTGTGTGTGTGTGTGTGTGTGTGTGTGTGCGC
>JABFEA020000039.1:764051-791964 GCA_019775915.2 Cyphomyrus plagiostoma
CCCACGGCCCAGGGATCGCCCTGAACCCCCACGGCCCAGGGATCGCCCTGAACCCCCACGGCCCAGGGATCGCCCTGAACCCCCACGGCCCAGGGATCGCCCTGTACCCATACGGCCCAGGGACCGTCCTGTACCCCCACAAAGAGCTAATTGGTGACGCTAGAGAGATAAGAACAGTGTGAGTATGTGAGGGGTGATCCCCTGTTCACTGCACGCTTACTGGGAATCTGTGTTGCAGAAGAGGGTCATGGTCCCCCCCCCCGTGGCTCTCCATATTTTTTTGTTTGTGTGTGACACATGGACCTGGGGGGTTGGAGGCCGTCCGGCCTGACACTGCTGCCGGTGTGCGAGTGGCTTGGAAAGCACGCGCCGGACTGCGCAGTGTGGGGGAGCCTCCCACTCTCTCTCTCTCTCTCTCTCTCTCTCTCTCTCATGCCCCCTCAAGTGTCTCTCTCTCTCTCCCACAACTTTCCGCATCTCTCGCTCCCTCCTGCGCCTCCTCCTGCTCCTTGCCTAGGCTGCGCACACTCCTGGAAAGATGGCCGCCATTCACACGTCAATTAAACAAACCCGTGAGATGGAGGTATGAGATGGAGGTATAGTCCTGCGGGGTGGCGGGTGTAGACAGCATGGCGTGGCTGATGGGTGCTGCAGATGCCTGTTGTAAGGTACACGTCACACAGGTACACGTCACACAGGTACACGTCACACAGGTACACGTCACACAGGTACACCGTAGACCGCCTGTCTGGCACCCCGGGTACAAGTTGAGGGGGGTGGCGTGTGGCTCCGCTGGTGTGAACCCCGTGATCGGGAGGTTGCTACACCCCCCCCAGTTGCTCCTGGGGCCCTGCACACTGGCTCACCCTGTGCTGTTACCCCCCAAGCTTGCTTTCATCTGTATATGTGTCTCATGAAGCGAATGGGATAGGCATAAAGACAGTTTCCCCACGGGGGTCAGTGAAGTATCTCGGTGTGTATAGTGGTGGCATGTGACAGGGCGTACGGGGCTTTTTAATTACCTGTCTACCATCCGGGGGGGGGCTTGGTGTGGAGCCTCTGCGGGCGGCTGAGCGCCGCTCCTTACTGGCGGAAGCCCGGTGTGATGTCGCCTGCCTGCATGATACAGTCAGCTCCTGACTTCAGCTGCTTAGGTTTTGGTGGAAAGCCAAATCCTTTGATTACACGATTAGAGCTCTGTGGACGTACTGAGATAAAGCCCGACTAACAGCATTTTTACAGTTCCTGTTATTTATTTTGTTATTGCTAAAACCCAAAGTGGTGAGAGGCCAGTGGCAGCTCAACTCTGGAGGGGCTTTGGTGGACGTTGCCATGGGGATGGTGTTTGTGCCACATGCCGCTGGTCTCTCTGACTCACTGCTGGCCGTTTTACTATCTCCCATTCCCTTGTTTTATTACACTAATGATTCTGAGTGCTGGGATCAGGTGATTGCTGGGTTATGTAAACCCTCAAGGAGCAGACAAGCCAGTGGATTTTAGGTAATGCACTCCCACACTGACTTGTGGGATTGGCCTGTGGGATTATGGGTAACGCGGTTCACTATCAGGGCAGCTCACTGTCTAATGATGTCATTGGCGTCTCCCTCTGTTGTCGTCGGCTCCCGCAGTCTGCACTGTCCGTTGTCAGAAGTTCCTCATCTCACGTGTGGGCGAAGACTGGATCTTCCTCATCCTGCTCGGCCTCCTGATGGCGCTGGTCAGCTGGGTCATGGACTTCGCCATCGCCATGTGCCTTCAAGGTGAGCCTGGGGTCAGGAGGTTTCAAACCGAGTCTGAAAGAGGACCACAGTCACACCTCTGTTTCAGCCATGGTGTGACGCGCTGAAGGTTGCAGGTTTAATGAACCGTGGAACCATCATTTTTACTGGAAATGAGTTCTTTTCTAGAGAAGAGGTCTGGGGGATCTCTGAGGGCAGGGGCGATTTTAGGATTTTTTTTTTATAAAGTCGGAGCACAAGTGGGGCCATAATTCATTCTGAGGGTCCAACCTTATCCATCCTTGTTAGCCTATGATGCAGTGCTCACAGAAATTCTTGGGAGTCTTGCAAAATTCTGTAAAAAAATACTGCAAATTTATTGGTTTCATGACAAAAGTGAATTAACATGCGGCGTGTAAGACATCCGCACGTATCTTCTGCACAGACAGTTTCTTTTTATTAAGTGTCATCGTTTTTTTTGACAGACTCACTCAGTCTTTTTGTTTTGCCAGTTTTCTATGAATTGGCGGTCCGTGACTCACAAAGGGATATTAAACAGAAATGTTTGGTATTTCAGGTTAATGCCAAGGTGTTGCCAATTAAGAAGCACCCAGTGAGACTGCATGTCAATGAACTTTTTAACTCGGAACAGCTCTTTTAGAACTACAATTTAGTTTTCAACTTATTACTACTCGAAATTAACGTTTTACTTAAAACTGCTGTTTTTTATTTCTAATGTGACATGTGTTTTTTAAAACTAATAAATGAAGTAATGATTATTGTTATAAAAACAATACATTTGCAAGTGAGTTTTTAATGAGCGAGTGACGGGGGGAAAATGGCACTCTGGGGACCAATCATCTTTCAGCTAGGTCCATAGCCCCACTCCTGCAAATGCCCCTGGGTCATTGTAGGTCGTGGGTTGGGATAGCAGGGATGGGGTGGAGAGTGTGGGGTGTCCTGGAAGGTTCCTTTTCTTTGGAGATCCGGCCTGAAGCACAGGTCTGCATCTCTGCATCGGCCTCTTTATTATGATAACATGTTCCTGTGGAAGCAATTTCTCCCCCATAATTGCTGCTGTGGCCTGTTTGCTGCTCGCTTCTGGAGTTCAGCCTCCCCATGGGGGGGGTAAGATGGAGAGGGTGTCGAGCCAGCAGTGCAGGCACTACCGGGAATGGAGGGTTTAATTCCCCGCAGTGAGTCATGTGACCGGGGCATTAGGAGAGCGAATGGGTTTCTTACGCAGTATTTAAGTAGAGTGGGGGGGCAGTTAGTGGGTTTTTATGGTTTTGGAACCAAATCTGAGGCTCTGAGGAACCTGAACATCCGTGAGAAGCATCAGCTGTAGATTTAACACGGTCTCTAAATGGCCGTTTCACACATCCAGCTGGGGAGTGACTGATGACTCAGTCTGTGCCAGTGGTGGGATGGGGCAGAAAGGCCAGAGTTAAGATGGCAAGGGCCAGTGAGAGAGTTTCTGAGAGTGTCCCTGAAAACCACTGGGTGTCACGCCAGTTGGAGAATCTGACTGGCTGGTGCAGAGCTAACTGGTAGAGCTGAATGTCTCTTCGCCCGTGCAGCACAAAAGTGGATGTATGGAGGGCTGGACAGCAACGTGATCCTACAGTACCTGGCATGGGTCACCTACCCTGTGGTCCTCATCACATTCTCCGCTGGGTTCACACAGATCCTCGCGCCACAGGCTGTAGGTGAGTCACGCGCAGGCTAATGGGCTGGGCTGGCGGGCTGATGGGCTGGCGGGCTGATGGGCTAGCAGGCAAGCGGGCCAATGGCCTGGCGGGCTAATGGGCTAATGGGCTAGCGGGCTAATGGGCTAGCGGGCAAGCAGGCTATGGCCATGTAGCATAATGGCTGCTCTGCTTCTGGGTCTCATCAGGTTCAGGGATCCCGGAGATGAAGACCATCCTCCGGGGTGTGGTCCTCAAAGAATACCTCACCTTCAAGACCTTCGTGGCCAAAGTCATTGGTCTGACGTGCGCACTGGGGAGTGGGATGCCCTTGGGGAAAGAGGTGAGGGGGCCCACAGGAAGGGGAGTGTATGTGTGTGCGTGAGAGAGAGAGAGAAATATCATATTTCATTGTGGGGACCTTGTACTTTGTTTGATTAGTTATGGTTAAGGTTAGGGCTGGGCAGGGGGTTCAGGTTGTCATTGTTGGGATTAGGGTTTTGCCCATAGAAATGAATGGAGAGTCCCCACAAAGATATTAATACAAAGTGTGTGTGTGTGTGTGTGTGTGTGTGTGTGTGTGTGTGTGTGTGTGTGTGTGTGTGTGTAGACCATGCTGGTGGGGAGGTGACAGGTTCATAACATCTAAAAATACCTGTGGAACAAAAGGAACGTGGAGCAGAGAGGAGCAGACACACACACAGACACACACACAGACACACACACAGACACACACACAGACACACACACAGACACACACACAGACACACAGGCACAGACACACACACCCACGCGCCTCCATTAGCCTTTCCTCCTGCCTCCAGATGGACGTGACTGGTCCCCTGCCGGATCGGCACCGGTGCCAGAAAAAGCAGGTCACTCCCGGTACCTCTGCGGTTCTCACATCTGAGTACGCCGCAGAACCTTGACCCCAAAGCCATGGGCAGTGTGCCGACTGGCCGGCAGGTCATGACCTTTAGCGACTCTGCGGTTCTGTTTGAGGCGGAGCGCCGTCTACCTGCCGGGGTCTGGGCAGCGTGTTTGTGGGTGTGAGGAAGGTCCGGCTGCTTGGTCACTGGTTGCGGTTCTGTGGACTGGTCATGTATCAGTCCCGGGTGCCTCTAATGGGTCATGGGCTTTAACCCCGGGCCGGACCCCTGGCCCCCTGCTCTCACACATCGCGACCCGCCTCCAGGCTCCCTGTGGCTCTCCAAGCTTCTGAATGCGCCAGCTCATTTTGGGGGTGTGAGGTGTCAGGAAACTCCCCATTTTAACTCCTCCCCATCTGTCCCTCCCCAGGGTCCATTTGTCCACATTGCCAGTCTGTGTGCAGCCCTGCTCAGCAAGTTCATGTCGCTGTTCGGTGGGATCTATGAGGTAATGGGCTGTCCGACCAGCTGCACACCTGGTTTACCTGTAGAGAGAGGCTGACACTCGCCTGATTAACAGCCTCTAGAAGGCGCTATAAAGGAATGAAGAAGGTTTTAATGGGCCTCTGTATAATCTAGGATCTGCCACTGTGAGCCTTCACAGTCATCCATGCGTCAGGCATTCAGGCTTCTGTTGTATATTCCCGTTTCCCACATGTTAAGTCCCCCAGCCTCTAAGCACCTTACACGAACATGATAGTGACCCTCCCTGGTGTACTGCCCCCCCCCCCCCCCACAGAACACTGCCTGCTGGCTTTTCTTACACTTCCTGTTATTTCAGCCCAACATCAGTGCAGGTTGGGCCTTGGGGGGTGTGTATGACCCTTCGCTTTAAACCTACAGAAGCACGCATCTGTAGGTTAGCCACAAAGCGTGTACCGCATGTCCAGGGGTGTCTCACGTGTGAGGAATATCCATGAGCCATGCTGTGCCTCAGTCTTCCTGCGGTCCCCGTGCTTCACAGACCTCCCCACGCCTGAACCCCCCAGATCCTGGGCCTGCGGCCTGCCTGGGCCGTCTGCAAAGCTTCCTGTAAAACAGAACTTGTACTCCTCCACTATTCCCCGTATAGGGAAATCTGTGTCGTTCACCATATACGGAATTGGTCTGTGTGACACAACGATGGTTTGAAATGCTACATTGAAATAGCTACATTTTGGCTGTATCCTAGCAACCTTTGACAGCTGACATTTGCGTAATGTACAGTGCTATAATTAATTGATGCTTTATTTGCCATTTGTACAAGTACATCAGAATGCTTCTTTTTCCAGATCCCATCATCCTTTCTCCTTCCTTTCTCTCTGTCTCACGCTCTCTCTCTCTTTCTCTCACACACACACACACACACACACACACACACACACACACAGAGTTCACAGTGAAGTTTGGGGCCCCAGCTCAGGGTCAGCCATTCGTCCAACGCTCCAGGAGCATTTTGGAGGGGGGGGGGGTAAGGGCCTGGCTCAAGCACCCAAAAAGATGTCACTGTATTGGGCTGAGGCTGCGGATTGAACAAACGGCTTTCTGATCACTGCCAGAGAGACCTAATTGACGAGCTACACACAGTCCCAAAATACAGCAAAATACAGTGAATACATAAAGAAAATGAAATAAACTAGATAAAGGGAAAATGGATTTGTAATATATTAAAATCATTTCAATAATAATAAAATTACTACAAAAGAATTGAGAGCATCAACGTCAGTCTTTGCGTAAGTCAAAGGTATCACAGATTTGCATGTTGGGTGTTTTGTAGTGCACTGTAGAGTGAGCCTGGTTTTCTTTTGGAATTAAGACAAAATGGAGGCTCTCAAATAGTGCACGTTTTTGCAATGGGGGGGGGGGGATTTCAGGCACAGATCCTCCTACCATCTGGGTTGTTTTACTTCCTCTGTCTATTTCTACCTCACTTGCTGCCTGAAGGAGCAGACTGTCATAGGAAATAAGGTAACGGTGTGGAGGGCTTTGCCGCTCGCTGGTGTGTGTGAGTCTGTGTTCGGAACATTCCACACCGCGCGCTCGACTAGGCCCAGCATCCCCATCCCCATCCCTGCCTCCCTGCACACCGTACCTCCTGTGTGGGGATTCTCGCTCGCATTCCATTTATAGATCACATCCTAGTGTTCTGGAGTCCTCATCGGGAATTCCGTGGTACACCCAGGTACATGTGTAGGTCCTGATCCAGTACTGCGTACCCAACAACTTCCAACAAATAAGGACCTAGTAAGACTATTGAAGGAGCAGAGTTGTAGCACAAACGTTCTGGGGCACAGGGAGTCATCAGGCTAGTAGAGGAATTCCTGGAGCAGTTGTTGAACGTGTGGAAGTCTGATGACCAGATGTAGTTGGGCAGCTCCTTCTGAGATCCGGATCCTCACGGCTCGTCTCGGTCGTTCCAGAACGAGTCTCGGAACATCGAGATGCTGGCCGCCGCCTGCGCCGTGGGTGTGGGATGCTGCTTCGCCGCCCCCATCGGAGGTGAGTCCCCCGCTGGCCTCGGCTACCGCCGTGCCCCCCGCCACTCCTGAGCCACGGCCCTCCTTCCCCAGGCGTCCTCTTCAGCATCGAGGTCACGTCCACGTTCTTCGCTGTCAGGAACTACTGGAGAGGGTTCTTCGCTGCCACCTTCAGTGCCTTCATCTTCAGGGTGCTCGCCGTGTGGAACAGAGATGAGGGTGAGCTCGTCTTCACGCTCCTTATGGCGACACGCCGGTTGCGATCGGTCACTTTCTGGTGCCTGTGCCTGTCCTGAGGCCTCTTCTGTATGTACCATACCTTTTGTGTTCTTATCGTCCTGCTTTGCTATGCTACCAGAGCTCGATGTTAGTCACATATAGAGGGTATGCACTGACTTCACCTCCCTGCCAGGACACAACCACTCAGATAGACTGGGTGGCAAAACATCACTGCAAAATGGTTTATTTTAGTCGGGGAAATGGCGAAACCAGTGATTTATTTGCTTAAATTAAAAGCAGTTGGACTCAATGGGAATCTGTACATCTTACCAAAGAGAACTAGTCAACCATGGAGACTGATATATGGCCAGGAATGGCGCTTCCTGCCATTTGTATGTGTGCTGTGTACATCCTCCTCCTCATTAGGCACACAGACTACAGTCTCTCTTCTGCTGCTTTGTTTATATTTTAAATTTACTGCATTTTTTAAGTCGTTATTATAACTTCGGCCTGCGGTGATGTCACATGCATACCCTCAAGAGTAAACAACACCCCCACCGCCTCTCTCCACAGAGACCATAACTGCTCTCTTCAAAACCCGTTTTCGGCTCGACTTCCCGTTTGACCTCCAAGAGCTTCCTGCTTTTGCTGTAATCGGGTAGGTCAGAGTGATGGGTGCCGGCCTCTGGGTCCTGTGTGATGGTACCGGCACCGGTCACTGGGTCTCTGGTGACTAAGACCTCCCTAAAGCTAGAACTGAGGGTGGGTATAGAGTGACCACTTAATCCATTAATAATCAGGGACACTGTGAGCTCCTTCAGGTTTAAAAACTACTTTCAAACTGAAAGGCTCCTGTGCTCCGCTAAATAGTTCAGTTCTTCTTGTGCTTTGAGTGGATTTTTTTATTGAAACTCATCCAGCTGTCTCACATTAACAGTAACACATACATGATTATGGGAGACTGACCAATCGGCACATGGCAAGAAGTCAGTGCTAAAGGAAATTCAAGTTATTTTAAATCGATAGTTTGCAAATCTTGTCCTGCCTTACTGTCTCTCCGGCATGGCTTAGGTGGCCACCCTGGGTGGGTAGGTGGGCCGGACCCGGCAGCTCAGGGAAAACCCTCTGCATTTCATTTGACCTTTTGATCTTGTTGAGTTTGATAGAGTGGAGGGTGGGGGGGTTTCCCGAGTTTGACGCTCATCAGCACATCGGGGTCACAGTCGCGGAGACGGTCTCTCGATGACATCATCCTGAAGACTGATGGAGATGTGGTGCCCTACTTGTAGGATAGTGGTGTGCTGGTGTCCACGTGCTTGTGAACTCGGGCCTCGCTTGGACCGGGGGAGGGGGGGCTGTGCCTCTGCGACACCTTAATTAATGTGTGTTTGCTTAGGGTGTTGTGAGAGACATCCATATTACGCTGGCTTAGTAACATTTACAAGGTAAAAATTCTTTAAGCTGTGTGAATAGGCACATTGTGCTGATATTTAAAATGCTTTACATTGATTCTCTGTGAACAAAATAGCCTCTATTATTCCCCACCAGTGTGGGCTGCAGACTGAATGGATTAATTATGTAGGAGGTTAGCTGCAGTGAAGCTTCAGCCAGTGATCAACGGTCGCCACAGACCTGCTGCTGTCTGTCACATGTTGATGTTATGTCACTCATTAGTGGCAATATATTCATGGGTTCATCCCCCGCACCCCCCAGGATTGCCAGTGGCTTTGGAGGTGCCCTGTTTGTCTACTTCAACCGCCTCATAGTCCAGTTCATCCGCAAGCAGAAAGCCATCAACAAGTTCCTGATGAAGAAGTGAGTGTGGTGTGGCCTCTGTGTGGGATGGATGTAGTCAGGATGTGATGTGGGCGTGGTCAGGATGTGATATGGGCGTGGCCTCTGTGTGGAATGGGTGTGGTCAGGATGTGATGTGGGTGTGGTCAGGATGTGATGTGGGCGTGGTCAGGATGTGATGTGGGCGTGGCCTCTGTGTGGAATGGGTGCCGTCAGGATGTGATATGGGCGTGGTCAGGATGTGATATGGGCATGGCCTCTGTGTGGAATGGGTGTCGTCAGGATGTGATATGGGCGTGGCCTCAGGATGAGATGGGTGTGGTCAGGATGTGATGTGGCCGTGGCCTCCGGGTGGGATGGGTGTGGTCAGGATGTGATGTGGCCGTGGCCTCCGGGTGGGATAGGTGTGGTCAGGATGTGATGTGGGTGTGGTCAGGATGTGATGTGGGTGTGGTTATGCTTATCTTAATGAAGGCTACACACTGTCATTGATATTAATGTCGCTCTCTCACCCCCCCCCCCCCCACTGGCTGTAAAGGTTTCTCACCATAGTGGCAATAGCTCCTTTCCCTTCCCCTCTTCTTTCACCAGCCTCAGCGGTAACGTGTCTCTCTCTGTCCCTGTCCCAGGCGACTGCTCTACCCTGCCCTGGTCACTCTCCTTGTCTCCACTCTGACCTTTCCTCCTGGGTTTGGACAGTTTATGGCTGGGAAGGTAGGTTATGTCTGTGTGTGTGTGTCACGTACAAATGGTGGTTAACAGTGATTATTATATTCAAATGGAACAGAATGAGATGTGGGTGGGGCCTAAGGCTATGGGTGGGGCCTAATGCTGTGGGCGGGGCCTGAGAATGACAGGCGAGCTTGGACTGTCTGGCACAGACGGAGGCCGTCACCTGGCCGCTCTTGGGGTTGCCATGGACACGGTGTCTGTCACACTGGCTCCTTCCTCCATCCGGCTCGCGATCCATATTTAGCACAGCTCTGCGGGGCCCCCAGCGATGAGGCATAAAGCGCCTGCAGGAGGAGCTGAGGTGGGGGTCCGGGGGGAGGGGACTGGATCGCCTGAGCTTTTGGCTTTTTGTGAGGGACAGACGCCAGCTTGGCGGTACTTTGTTTCCGCTCCGTGTGTCTGTGTGTGTGTGTGTGTGTGTGTGTGTGTCTGCGCCTTGGTGTGCCCGTCTGTGCCCCCCCTCCTCTTTGTCCCTGCTGCAGGAGCAGCCTTTTGAGCCCCCACCCCATTCAGCTAGTACCTGTGCTGTGAATGCCAGTGATGACAGGAGTGGTGCTCGACAGTGCCCCCTGTCTTTAGACCCGTGAGGTGTGGTGGTGAGCGGAAGGTTTGCAGGGTGCAGAGCAGGCATGAATCAGCGACTGTCTGAGAGTTACAGACGCACTGTTGTCATCTCAGTACGGTGCCACGTGAAGTTTCCACGGATCTGGTTGAGGTGCAGGTCCTCTTCTTCTGGCCTGGTTTTCCCGGAAGTGGTACGAGACCCGCCACCCTGTAGGCCGATGACTCTGATGCCCAGATGATCACCTGGTTGCCCTCTCGCCCACAGCTGACCCAGAAGGAGTCCCTAGTAACGCTGCTGGACAACCGGACGTGGGCGAAGCAGGGCATCGCGGAGGAGTTCGACTACATGGGCCACTCGCAGGAATGGAAGCACCCGCAGGTCAATGTCTTCGTCACCCTCGTCCTCTTCATCGTGATGAAGGTATGCCATCTTGTGTGTGTGGGCCTGCCTGCTCTGACTGCTTCTGGATTGTGATGGTTGTCCTTGTGCTTTCGATCTCGCCGTCCAGTCGGGTCCTTTGGTCTTGCTCACTCTACCGCGAGCTCAGCAACAGTCTCTCGCATAGAACTTTTCCGCATATCTTGAGACCTTCTCAGTTTCGTCACTCCTTCGGTCTCCTGTATGGTCACAGTCCTCCCGTCGGTCGACTCCAGGTCCTCTAACTTCATCTCTCCTCCATCCAGAAGCAGCCCGTCCCTCCTTTAACCTCACCCCTCCATCCAGAAGCAGCCCGTCCCTCCTTTAACCTCACCCCTCCATCCAAAAGCAGCCCGTCCCTCCTTTAACCTCACCCCTCCATCCAGAAGCAGCCCATCCCTCCTTTAACCTCCCCTCTCTCTCTATCTGAACATCACTGGCTGTCGCCATGCCGGATGATGTCACTCATCTGCCTCTGACCCTGTGCTTCCTGTGTCCCTCTTTGGGGCGGAGCAGAGGAGCTCACTGGCCCCTGACAGGTTAAAGGTCGAAGGCATGCCCCACCCAGAGGGAGCCTTGCCCCTTTCAGAATTAGCCGAGAGCCACCGCTGTGGTTAATTACCGCTAACTAGGGAGAGGGGTGTAATTAAAAGGTCTTCCTGGCTTCACATCTCAGTCCCCGGCTGAGGGGTGGTGGTGGTGGTGGGGGGGGGGCGCGGTGTGTTTCTGCATCTGCTTTCCGTTCGCCGGAGGTGTGCAGAGTGACCAGTGCTGTTCTCTCTCTTCAGTTCTGGATGTCTGCTCTCGCTACCACTATCCCTGTACCCTGTGGAGCCTTCATGCCAGTCTTTGTCATTGGTAAGATCGTCTCCCCTGATTGGTCAGCTAGAGGCCTGAACATGTGACCCGCAGCTCACCATGGCGTGTGCATGTAGGCGCGGCGTTCGGCCGGCTGGTCGGCGAGAGCATGGCCGCCTGGTTCCCCGACGGCATCCACACCGACGGAACCATCTACCCCATCGTGCCTGGCGGCTACGCGGTAGTGGGTGAGTTTGGGGGCGTCGCCCTTTTTGCTGCCCGCCGGCCTCTGGTGGCCCTTGTCCCTGACCGTGTCTCGCTGTGGACACAGGTGCGGCGGCTCTGTCCGGCGCTGTCACACACACGGTGTCCACGGCGGTCATCGTCTTCGAGCTCACGGGCCAGATCTCCCACATCCTGCCCGTGATGATCGCCGTGATCCTAGCCAACGCCGTGGCACAGAGCCTGCAGCCGTCGCTCTACGACTCCATCATCCGCATCAAGAAGCTGCCGTACCTGCCTGAGCTCGGCTGGGGGCACCACGAGTCAGTCCCTCCGTCGCCATCTCCCTCTCCCTCCCTCCTCTACCCGTAGTCCATAATTCCTGCAGAAAGGCCGAACTTATTAGCCGACGACGTGTTTTTCCATCAGTCATTGAAAGGGGGGGGGAGCACTGGGGCGGACAATCAGCTTTCAGTTGGGGCAGTACATGATGCATATGGGTGTCACACTGGACTCGCACTGATCGCCACCCCACCCTGGGACATGCCCAGGGCAGTGGGCACGCAGACAGATGGGTCCATGGAGGATCTGTGGGACTGTGCCCTTAGCTTGGGCTTTGGTCCCTGTCCTGCCGCAGACGGACAGTGTTTGGTCGGCTTTAACCTTCCTCCCCGTTTTGCTTGTTATCCTTCTCACCTTCATCCTCCTCTCCCTTTCCGCTTTTCCCGAATATTGTCCTCTGTTCCCAGTCCCCCGCAACCCCCTCTTTCCAAGGACGGTGGCCTCGATTCTTCACGTCAGCGGCCCTCTGTGCGTACAACAGATGGGTGACGTGGTCAGATTTGCCCTGCGGCTCTTTCCAGCTCGTCAGTCTCGCGTCTCCTTCACTGTCGGTCACCTGTTGCAGGTCACCTACTTTCCTGCCGCCTCGTTTATCCTCTGGCAGCTTTCTGCATCGCAGCCCATCTTTTCTTAGGCTGTCCGAACTCTGACGCTGGCCCTGGACTCCTGCTTCACTCCACTTCCCTTCTTAATGGCTGTGTGAATCAGAAGGGGCTTCTTCAGCTTAGTCTATGCCCAATGGCTTCCCGTAGGTGCCCAGTCTTTCCCACGATGCCCTGCGGCACTCCATAGGCTCCTGGATTCTCCCGGCATGCCCTGCAGCTTTCTGTAAGCACCCCTCCCCTAGGGGGTTGAGTGTAAACTGCTGATCTGCTGCACGCGGATGCCAGGTTCTGCGGGTCATCAGTACACAGGAGGTGTGTGTAGTAACGGGTTCGGGCAACACAAGCCTGCAGCATGTATTAATGACCCGCTTTAATGCTCTGCTTTGCAGTAATAAATCATTCCAAGGGGTGTAGAGCTGCCTTTTGCTGTTCTGGCTGTTGCAGTGTGAATCTTTAGACCTGTTCAGATTTTCTCATCTCCTCTAATTTATTTTTAATATCACATGAATCTTTTATTGCCGCTTGTTCCTGGATATTTAAGAGCTGTTGTTTTTTTTTTTTCCTGTGGCATGACAAAGTAAAACAATGTGCCTCCCTCATGGTTTGTTTTCAGTCTTGCTTCACCCTTGCATGCCTGAGATGTCTGTCTCCTTTCCTGTCGGTCTACATCTTTGTCTTCTTCTTTGTCTTTTTACTTCTCTGTCAGTCTCCATGTCTTCCTGTCTCTCTCTGCCTGTCTGTCTGTCCTTCCTTCCTTGTCTGTCTGCCTCCCTGTCTGCCCCTTTGCCTGTGTGTCTCCCAGCCCCTCTATCTACCTGTGTGTCTGTCTGTCCATCCATCCTTCGTCCTTGTCTGTCTGCCTCCCTGTCTGCCTCCCTGTCTGCCTCCCTGTCTGCCTCCCTGTCTGCCCCTTTGCCTGTGTGTCTCCCAGCCTCTCTGTCTACCTGTGTGTCTGTCTGTCCATCCATCCTTCTTCCTTGTCTGTCTGCCTCCCTGTCTGCCTCCCTGTCTGCCTGCCTGTCTGCGATGATGTCCTGCTTCTCTCTCCCTTACCATGGCGCTGGCTGTTTTGCCCTGTCTCTCCTGGGCTCCCCCTGCAGCCCCTGTCACACATGAGCGGCCTCCTGTGCCGGTGGCCCCAGGGGGCCCCGGGGCCATGTATCAGGGGTATAAACGGCACTGTGGGCACTGTAGCTCCGCTCGTTTGCATGGAGCATTTGACTCACTCCTCTGGCTCCCTTTTCATCCGTTCTTTTTTTCCCTTTTCACAAAGCCATCTGGTTTGGAGTGGTATTTTTAACGGAGCGGCATGCAGAGCAGGAACGCTTATGTAATGTCAGGTGGAGCATTTCGGAGCAGACATGGTGAAGACGCGGCATGTGCTGGGGGCAACGGTTCTGCCGGGGGGGGCGTGGTGTATAGGGGGGGGATTGGAGGGTCAGGCTTCAGCATTCAGCTTCACCGTCCTTGTAAAGATGCTACCATGGATCTGTTCCTCTGCAGCTAATTTTCTGGCCACTCATCCTTGAGCCCCAAGTTTCTTGGATGATTGTGTGTGTGACTGAGTGTGTGACCGTGTGTCATCATCATATGGGACACTAATCTTCTCCTGCCCCCCCCCCCTCACAGGAAGTACAACATCCGTGTAGAGGACATCATGGTGCGTGACGTACGCTATATCACGCTTAACTGCTGCTACAGGGACCTTCATGAGGTCCTGCTGACAGGACAGCTGAAGACCTTGGCGTTGGTGGAGTCCGCAGGTGAGTTTGAGGACGATGGGGGGGGATGGTGCCCCCCCGCCCTCCTCAGTCAGGGTGGGATATAGAAATGCCCCACTATAGCAACCGGCTGCGGTCAATCGGGCTGGTGAAGAAACGTCCCAGCTCATCAACTGCCTGCCACTAATGGCTGTAACCGGATAAGCTGACGTCATCTTCTTGGGGTTGTCTTAAGCCCAAAGTGCCGTCAAAATCCACGTCATCTGTCTCGCGTCTCCATCTGTGGAGAAACGAGGGGGAGAATATACTTTTTTATAAAGAATTAACTGGGTGAAGTGTCTGGAGTTTTTAAAGCATCCTGGAACCCCCCTTCTTCTGTCACACGCTTCTCCCTCAGGCTCCCCTGACCCCTCCGCTCTCCGTTTTCCCTGGCCTTCATCCCTAACCCCCTTCCCCCAGACTCCATGATCCTGCTGGGCTCCATCGAACGTTCCCAGCTGCAGGCCCTCCTCTCCCAGCAGCTGGGCCGCCCCCGCAGGCTGGAGTTCCTGCGCCAGCGTTCCCTGTCTGCCAAGAAGAGCCCGGCGTTAGAGGAGCCCGTGCACAAGGTCAACCAAGAGGTCCGCTTCCAGGTGAGGCTCGACTTGGCCCAGCCTGAAGGAGGCGCTGTTGTATTCCTGTGTGTGTCTGTGTGGCCCATTTTGAGGTGAGCTCTGCACTGTCTTGCCATAAATACGTCCATTTTCAGACATCTAAGTCTGCTCTTATTGATTTTGATAGTGGTCCAGCCCGGAACAGTCTGCATGTCCTAATTCCCTCCCCCTTCCATTTCTCGTTAGTTAAATTTTATTTTAATTGTGCTTCTGATGGTCCCCCAGTAGATTAATATTTAAATAGTCTAAAATTGGGCTGCATGTGGCCATGAAGACATGTTTTCTTGTCCATGTGATGACGTGCCTTCAGATCTCCACGGAAGAGTCATCTTTCAGCCCCTCGCATACCGTATCCCAGAAGCCCCTGAAGCCGGCTCTGAAGAGGTCATCTGTGGTGGAGAGGAACAACGTGGAGACACCAGCTAGTAGGTCTTACCAGCACATGTCCACATGATGGCGCTCTCACTGTTTGCTGTCCTCAAGCCAGACGTCCCTCTGTCCCCCAGGTCCCCAGGAAAACACCGGCATGGCCCTGAAAAGCCTGTTCTGTGCTCACCCTGATGCCAACACCGCTGAGGTGAGGCTTAAGGGCGCCCCCTACATCTGTGCTGAGGAACTGCACCTGTAAACTCGCATCCGTCCTGTTCCTGGTTCTCAGCACTGCTATGCAGGCTATTGCAACCGTCGGCAGTAGCGACAGCAGGGTGGTTCCTCAGTGCCAAAGGTGTGACCTATTTTATCTGGTCTCCAGCATGCTCTTCACAAATCCCCGTCTGATGCTGGGCGAAGATGGGTCACCCCAGTGCGGCGTGAGCGTTGTGTGAACGTGGTGTTAATGCCGAATCTCCTGCACTTGTCTGTTTTTTTTGCTGCAAAGAGCAATGATGGGACAGTGGCTTCTGAGAACAGGAAGCCCAAGCAAGTCAGGATCTCCGTTGTGGTAAGAACATACAGAACCAGAGCATACACCAATCGGACGTCCGACCTGGCCACTTCGATCTGTCCATAAATCCGATGATCCACCAATGAGATGATCGGCCTGCCCATCAATATCCATCAATCAAACGATCCATTGGTCAGGTGATTGGCCCGTCCACCTATACCTGTCCATAAATCAGATGATCCACCAATCAGATGATCAGCCTGCCCACCAATACTCATCCATCAAACAATACATCAGTTATGGTGATTGACCTGCCCATCTATATCTGTCCATAAATCAGATGATGCACCAGTATGGGTCCACCCACCAACACCCATCCATCAAATGATCCTCCAGTCAGACGATCAGCTCACCCACCGATACCCATTCATCAGTCAAATCATCCATCAATCAGTTGTTTGGCCCGCCCACTGATACTGATGTCCCCCAATCAAATTCTTATTGGAATGGGTTGTCCAGTCAGGTCCAGTCATGGCAATTCAGCGTTTGCTTCCAAAGTGTCGTGAAACATCTAGATTTCCTCTCCATCGCTGTCATTGTGCCACTTTTCATCTGTCGTTGGTTTTCAAAGTGGCAGGTCCTCCCTCCCTCTATCTCTTTCAGAACGGTTCGTCGGCGTATATACAAGTCATATTGCCAAAATATTAGAATTAATGTTTTAATAAATACTTAAGGATCCAGACCCCTGCATAGGACAAGTGGGTGTATAAGATGGATGGATAGGTAAATATTTAATAAAAAATATCACACGCGTGAAGCCTGGGCTTATCCCTGTGTTGTGTGTTGGCGTATCACACTCTATCAGTCGTACCATCTAGGGGAATGAAGTTTTAAAACCATTACAGGAAACAGTGGGGAAAATCATCATCTCTGCTGGGCTGAAACGGGAGGGTTCTTGTCCTGTGATGTCCTTTGGCGGGGGGCATCTTTCTTCTGCCTACATTGAGGACAGCTCGCTCGCTTTTTTTTTTTTTTTTCCCCTTTACTGACTTTTGAACCTGCGACATTCCAGGTCTTCCTGCCCATTGAATCAAGGACAACAAAAAATCTGCAGAAATGGCCGAGACAAAAGGCAGACGAGATGGGAAGTCGAATAGAACTTATTGGACTCCAGACAGGAAGTGACGTACACAAGCATGTTGCTTCTCGGCGTGTGAAACGTCTGCCTCTAGCTGTACTTGCTTTTTCCTGTGTCCTTTGGCTCTCGCCGGCCCTCCCCTTCAGCCGGCAATGGGCAGCCGCCACCCACGGGCTACACCTGCATCGCTCAGCCGAAAAGTGAATGAAGATCTTGACCCCTTTCTTCCGAGGGAAGATTCATTATTATTCACCACCCGCTCATTTGGTCATTGTGGCTTTTAAATCCGTGTGTGTGTCTGCGTTGTGCGTATGGCTTGGACCGGTGTCCCAGTGACCCACAAAGCGTTGCAGGCCGGAGCTCGGGCCCTCGGCAGACGCTGCGAGAGGGGCATAGCCTGTCCTACAGTCAGTGTCTCCGTCACGCTGCACATCTGTGGGAAGAGACCCAGCTGCAGCCCAGACGAGTCAGAACATCCCTGATGCATCCTGACAGTTAATAGCGCCGTGTCACTCCAGCTCTCATTGGATCAGTGTTCGATTGGTTCTGTCTGTCCACTTTGCTGGACGTCACCCCTCCCTGTAACCACTCACAGTGTCCCCTGGTTATTCTGCTCAGTCCAGTGGGAAGTTAGGCCAGTTTTTTTTTTGTGTGTGAAAATGGCCTCAGCATGGAGTCCAGTCAGCTGTGTGATATCTGCCAAAATAATGTGTGCGCTCATTTTGCCGGTCTTCTTTCAGGATGACCTGGATTTGGAGGACGATATGACCCTCCGAGAGGTGAGAAATCATCTTCTGCTCTCTTCTGTTTTCAGGGTAGTCCATCCCCATCCTGGGGTTGCCTCTGTGAGGGCTTTAGTCTGACTGCCTGCAGCCCATTTGGCTTTAAAGTATTAACATGCAGCTCTTAGCTGCAGTGAATTACAACACAGGATTGGCAGCCCTGGGCGTGTTTCCCCCAAGGTCAAAATATACGTGTAACAGCACTTTGACAGGGAGGCGTATTGATTTTCTTGTCTACGGGACATTTCGTTACAGTTTATGAGACATACTCAGCTGATGGAGGTTGACAGCTGTCGAGTGTGTGTATAACCTCTGGCGTCCACTGGGGGCGCTGTGGGCAATGTGAAGGAGCAGGATTCAATCCTGTCAGTGTTGATTGTTGGCGCGGGATGCCCTAGAAGAGGCAGGGATGTAAACAGCTGTGATGTCATTTAACATTTAGCTCGAAGAAGAGAGCTTGTTCCCGCCTCCCTCAAAGAGAACCTATTGCATCCTACTGACTTTCCTGCAGATCACTGAATGGGAGGAGAAGCAGTTGGATGAGAGGGTTAACTTCAACAACTGCAAGATTGACCCTGCCCCTTTTCAGCTGGTGGAACGCACATCACTTCATAAGGTACCTGTCTTAGTCTCCAGGTCCATGACGTAAATGGCATTATCTCTGCAGGCTTTTACCCAACTGCTTGCAAAGTATCCCCTCTAATGGTCCAACAGCCTTTTCCCTCATCTCTTGAGGAACGTTTTCAACTCCTCACCCATCTTTTCTGTTGGTTAGGCTGGAAACCTTCCTAGCTTCTGACTGCTCTGCTCTTACCCTAGACCCACACCATCTTCTCACTGCTGGGTCTGGACCACGCATACGTCACCAGCATCGGCCGGCTCATTGGGGTGGTCTCGCTGAAGGAGGTGAATATGACATCACACACATTACATCATTACTATGACATCACATCATTGACATCCTTACTATGACATTGCACCTTGACATTACACCCATGACATCACAACCAAATGTGATATGGGATTTTTGTCTGCGGCCTTCTTTTAGAAACCAAAGGGGAAATTCATACACATGCACACACACGAAAACTATGCAACACACACACATTGTCACAGAAGCACACAATTCTGTTCAGACACCGAGACAAAAGGCTTTTAAATGGCAGCCCTATACTCTCATTAAACACAAAAGGGCAGAAAAGAATGAGGCAATTTGCCTTTTAATCGGATGAAAAATGGCAGTTATTGCTAAGTGTAACAGTCAGTTTCCGTGACATTTATAGCTGAAAGAGAAAAGTGTGTGGGCAGAGAAGGTGAAGCAGTTGGTGTTGGCTGGCGTAGGTGCCAGCAGGCCAGGAGAGCACCATCTTCTCCACATTAATGGCCCACGGGTCCGTCTTGGGGAGATGTGGTGTTTTGGGTTGGAGTGGGACTGGGCATCATCCTGTTAGAGTGGATGGCTTGACACAAGCTTATGGTCGGAGGGCGACGTGAGACACTTTATCTTTGAGGGATTACGTGACTGGTCTTCTGCAGAACAGCGATCTGTAGCGTCCCTTAGGGTCCCACAGTGACTGTTCCTCAGATCTGAGGGGAATCTGTCGCCGTCGGCAACTGGATTAATAAACGGCATGAGACGGCCCCCGCTAGCCAGTGTTCATGCTGCTCCGCTCGGCCTCCACGTCTCCCCACTCAGCCCTGCTTCACCTCTGTCCACAGCTACGGAAAGCCATCGAGGGCTCGGTGACTGTGAAGGGGGTGAAGGTGCGCCCCCCACTGGCCAGTTTCCGGGACAGCGGTACCAGCAGCAGCGAGACCGAGGCCACGGAGCTGCACAAACTGTGGGACCGGCACCGGAGCCTGACGCTTCCGCGGGAGCATCACCCCTCAGATTCGGAGGACAAGTCACAGTGAGGGGGGCTGCGGTGGTGGGGGGGGGGCTGGGAGGAGAACATCAGCCCCCTGAGAAGGTCGCCGCCATGGTCTCTCTGAACTTCGTAAGCTCTCTGCCGGCTCCTCCACTCAGAGCTTCCCCAAATCAGAATCCGATTCTGCCTCCACACTGACCGGGCTTTCCTACCCTGGGTGGGAATGGAGGGACCAGGCAAGAGAATAAGCCCATGTATCAGAGTCGCTGCTCTGGAGTGTGTGCGTGCGTGTGTGTGTGTGTGTGTGAGGGAGTGACAGAGAGAGAGTGTGTCTACCTCTGTGTAGGTGAGAGAGTGGGGGAAACGATTTGCATGATTTCTAGACTTTTATTTGCGTCTTAGTAGAAATGATTTATTTTTTAAACTACACTCTTCATGTTGAGAAGAGTGCATGATGAACATCTGGTCTTCTCAGAGGAGGCTCTTCTCTGAACCTTGTCTTCCACATCCTGGGGTTCAGTGGTACTTCCAGCCAACATTCCTCTTCCTCTTCTTCACATGTATCCCACCCAGAATCCGTCTTTGCTCATCTCACACCCAATTTTTCATTGCGGTTTCTGCATTCTGTGCTCGTCTTTGTCGCAGGGGGTAGTCTTGCATAGTGCCACCTTGTGGCGTGGTAGGAGGCACACACAGTGCAGCCCTTTCTGTCGCTCACACACACACACACACACACACACCTACGCATGCAGCCTTTCCTGTTTCTACAGGAAGCACAAGAGGGTGCCTGTGTTCAGCACGTTGGTGCTAAGAAGATTTGTTTTACCACTGATTTCTAGTTGTGAAATTGGTGTAAGAACACAAAATTGGCCTCTGGCACTTTTTAACTTATTGGCAAAGCTGCCATAGTCCAGGCAGAGCCTCCTTACCGCCTGAAAGGTGAATTCTCTTCTGGGCTTAAGCTGCTGACACTCATTTTAATAAGACGCTTCTCTATATTTATCTTATAATAACCAGGAGACCGAAAAGCAGGAACCATGTTAGGGGTCCTTCTTAGGCTCACTCAGTGTCTCTGCTAAACACACACACACACACACACACACACACACACGCACACTCACTGGTCATTACACTGTCTGTCTAGAACAGGGCTGTAATTAACACCTCTCTGTGTTCTCGACACATTTCTCTTGTGCTGCACACTAAAGGGGAGTTACCTAGGAACTCTATGGCAACTAGCACCTGGCTAGTGTAGCCTTGGGTCTGTCTGGTCTGGATTTGAGCAAGCCTATTGAAACACAGCCAGCCAATAGAGGCAGGGATTGAAACACAGGCAGCCAATCGTGGCAGGGATTGAAACACAGCCAGCCAATAGAGGGAGGGATTGAAACACGGCCAGCCACCAGAGACTGGGATTAAAACATGGCCAGCCACCAGAGACTGGGATTAAAACATGGCCAGCCAATAGAGAGAAGGACTGAAACACAGCCAGCCTATACAGACCAAACAATAGCTAATACAGCCAATAGATAACAAAAAAAACAGGACTGAAACTCAACCAGCTTAAATATTTATAGATACCAGGACTTAAACGCAGCCGGCCTATGGAGAGGGAGGCCGAAACGCAGTCAATATATTTAAAAAATCAGGAAGAAACTCAGTCAGCTGCTTGATACCATGACTGAGACATAAGCAGCCAGTCAAACGAACGACCCCTGACCCTGGGTAACTGGGTCATGCACAGGACCTGAACAGGGACCATTTCTTGGTACAACTCTTTTTTTTTTTTTTTTATAGTTTTTAATGCAGCACTTGGAAAGATGCAAATTTTGTCTAATTTAATTAACCCGGGTGTTTGAATGCTTTAGCTATGAGGAACTTTGGTACTAACTGATAATTATTCAATTACCGATCAGTAGGTTATGAACCAATTAAATTTGTGTGTAGTGGGTATATCCCCAGTCTGTAAAAGAAGCATTTCAATATTGACAATTGTTGACTTTTCACTATAGTTGCTGTCTATTTTAGACCCGTATGGTGAGTTAATCATTACTTTGTGTAAGATTTTATGGGGGGGGGGGGGGTTACTTTAATTTTTCCACCATCATAATCATCTACTCCATTGACCTCTGCTTGTATATGTACCTTGTACGCACACTTGAACGTTTACACAGGCTTACAAGCTTGTACACCTCGCCCGTGCTCTAAGAAGACATGACCTTTGTCTTTGTAACTTCATCCTCTGTTTTTCCGTGACACCCGTCCATACATAAGATGGCACGGTGCTGTGTTGCCATGACACCCAGCCATACTAAGGAGGACTCCATGTTGCCGTGACACCCAGCCATGTGCAAGGTGCCAGTGTCGCGTTGCCATAGCATCCAGCCATACTAAAGACAGCCTTCGTGTTGCCATGACGCCCAGCCATACTAAGGAGGACAGCCTTCGTGTTACCATGACGCCCAGCCATACTAAGCAGGACAGCCTCTGTGTTGCCATGACACCCAGCCATACTAAGGAGGACACCCTTCGTGTTGCCATGACACCCAGCCATTCTGATTGCAACACTGACTTTCCTTAAGTGTGCCTAACTATGCCCTTGCCATCTGTCTGAGTAACTCGGAAGAACAAATCTGTGGACCTGCCAGCCTGTGAACTTGCTGTGTATGGACATAACTCCATGCTCTCCCCCTACACATCCATGCTCTGTCACGTTACCGGGATTCCCGGTAAAGAATGTGTCCACAAGAAATTCTTTGGGTGTAAGATTGCACCCACACAGAAACCACCTTGCAAGCTACAAACACGACCAAGAACCATTTCCCCTAGAGCAGGGGTGGCCGACCTTATCCGCAAAGAGCCGCTGTGTGCGCAGGTTTTCGCTGCAACTCCCTAATTAGATTACTGATTAGAGGACTGATTGGCTGAGGAGTCCTCACACCTGGGTTTGAACAGCTGACCTAAAGGTTACCCCAAAAACCTGCATACACTGCGGCTCTTTGCGAATAAGGTCGCCCACCCCTGCTCTAGAGCATGCGATATTCAAAGTTGCCAGTTCCTTCGTTTGCAACCAAAAATAATGGAATGAAAAATGATTTATAGCCTGTATTATGTTACATGTTGTGTAATCACTGTAACTGAATTATATTGTGGTGTTTTGCCTCCTTTTTACCGCGCTTCCTGCTGTCCGGCTCCACGTCACTTTACAATTAGCACTGACCTGGTCGTTAAACGTCCCGATCCGCTGAGGAGTCGCCGGACGCCTTGACTCCTGACGCCTCACAGCGCAGCATGAATCCACATCTTAAAGATCTACGGTATCTGTGCGAGACCCATTTCACCAAGTGCCCCGGGGTATAGCCTGGGTAAACCTGGGCACGCTTGGGATAAATGCAAGCCTTTAATCTCCTCGCTGATACCCATCTGTCTCCGAATCAGAGTGTTCTAACCGTTTTTTCTCTCCCTGTTATTTATACCTTTGCCCGTCATGCATTTCCTCACAAACTTAAAAAGGCAGGTGCATATTTATCAAAATGTATTAATCAGCAATGGTAACATGGAGTTCTTATTTGATTTCTTAGGTAATAAATTTGTGCAATAATGATCGTTCATCTCACTTTATAACCAGATTTTAATCGATTACTTGACATGAACACAAGATAACCTTATTTTTGTAAAGAAATGGAACATATAATGTATGTGTATATATAAAATAAATGACTGTGGATGGTTTTTTTTTTTCCAGCCATTTGTGTTTAGTATTGTCTGCCTGGTTGTCAGTCGGGCTCTAACCCTGAACCTGTAAATACTGTACATGCCAACGTCGAACAGACGAGAGGTTGACTAATTTTATTTTTGTATATCGGGGATAAATAAAGCTTTAACAAACGTTGAACCTTTGCGTTGTGATGTTGTGTTTACATTGGTGGTCATGTGTTTGCATCTCAGGGAAATCACAGAGGCAGCTGGCTCCAGAGGAGGCGGGTTAGGGGCTGGTAGCTGGTTCCTGGTGTTGAGTAGAGGCGGGTGGTGAGATTCCCGGGTTCTGCCAGATGTCCAATCATAATCCAGCAGCCTGCGTGTGCAGGTCTGTCTGTCTTGGCCTCACCTTGCTCAATTAGTCGCATCCATCCGTCCTCATTACAAGGTTGAGGAGGTTTCATGTTTTGGTGATTACTCACTTGCCGGGACGTGACCTCAAACGTACACTTCAGTGCAATTTATTTATGCAATGCTTTTCACACAGCGTACTGTCACGGAACACTTTACAGAGTCCCGGCCTCAAGGTCCCCAGAGAGTCAGCCTGAGGTAACAAGGGCAAGGACTCCCCAAGTGAGGGAGGAAGAAGCCTTGGGAATAACCGGGCTCAAGGGGGAGAATCGTTCTCCGCTGCCACCAGGTACTGCAAGTTTATATAATTTAGTGCTGGTCGAATGCATATACACCTTACGTATATGCTGGGCTAAATAATGATTTTGGGCTTATATGGGTCTTCATTTATTTAAAGTTCACAGGGGGCAAACTTGTAGCTAGAAAACATAAATAACTCTTAAATTAGATAAACAGCAGGAGGTCGTTCTATGGAAGTTCGTCTGTAGACGCAGCTGCCTCTGCAGGCCATCATCCGCTTCGCAGTGACGGGGCTCGCGCAGAGGAAATGGGATTTGACAAGCATGGGATTTCGTTAACTTCCTTCAAACCGGGGTGTCGGAGCAATTCTGTCTCACCAGATCGGCGCATGCATCGATCTGGACAAGCATGTCGTCATTAGGAGCACATTTTTATTTCCGTCTCGACTGACCAGCTGACTCACGGAGCTCTCCATGTTTTGGTCTGCGACGGAGTTCGGGCCGCGGGGCGGAAATGCTGTCGTTGGCTACCTTGAGAGTCCAGCCCAGTGCGGCTCAGGAGATCCCATCATAACCTCAGAGGGCTCCGCTCCTTCCACCCAGATCAGGTGTTTCTGTGGGATCCAACTGGCCAACCACAGCCACACCTACCAGCCAGAAGTCAGAATATTAAGCACATTGTTTAGTGAAAACAGAGCTTGATTATCTTTGACATTGCAGGCATCTAAGGATGACTGAGGAACTTTACATCTTGGAGAAAAGGGCAAAACTGCAGCTGTTAGCGCACAAAAGGCCTTTGTGTTCCAGCAGTTTGCCCATCTGTGGATGCACTAACTTGATAGCTGTTTGGGATTAATGTCCATTAAATGAGTTTGTGGGTGGGTGTGGAAGCAAGAACACATTGAGCTGAGAACATTTATAAATACTTTTAATTAAGTTTTTCAAACACAGCTGTAGGAATGAGTGCAGGGGTGTTATACATGGCTGTGAGCACAGTAGGCTGGAGGGGGGGGGTCACGGTCATGTTCCTGTTGGTTGCTCCTCTTCCTCACGCTCACCACCAGAATCCCCTCGGCCGTTAAGGTACTGCTGACCGTCAGGGGGTCCATGTCCTCAGGAAGCTGGCTCCTGTGAGTGAAGGTGTCACTGACGCTACCATCATCTGCCACCTGGGGGCAGAGCAGAGCCAGGAGCAGGACAAGGTTGGACAGGGACAGAGGAGGGGGGAAACACCCAAGGCTGGGGTAATGGGGGTTACAGGCTGCCCCACCTTTTCAGCATGGATGACCACACAGCAATTGAAGGCCAACACCACCACATCCCCAGGCTCAAACTGGCTGACGTCAGCTGACACACTGTAATATGAGCCTGTGGGGGGGGCAGGACAGCTCAGCAATGTCCCATGCTTGGAGGTCATGGTGCACCCTAAACATACATCTTGAAGGTACATCCTAGTAGGCACGATGAAAAGCTCCCTCATACTCAGAAGATACTCATTTGCCAACAAGGTACCTCAGTGATACTTTGCTGGGCAGGGATTCAAACCAACAACCTTTCAATCACAAGCATGCGTCCATCACCATTAGGCCACCACTGTCCTACCGCTTAAAACAATCCAATGCAAATGGAAGAATTAAGGATAATTTAATTTCATCCGTACTTCTGACTGTTTTCATCGCCCATGTGTCAAAGCAGAGTTCTGCCTTCGGGTGGCATGGCGTGTCAGTGTGAATGAGTGTGGTCACCATCCTCAGTAACACTTCACCTCTTCTGTAATCTCAGACATATTTCCACGTTCCTTTTCATCTTCCAGAAAGGCCACAGATTTATTTATAATCAAACTTCATTAAACATTTATTGAGGAAGACCACAAACAATATTTGCCTATATTTGTATACTATATATTGTACTTTGTATCATGGCTGATAAAGAACATGAAATATTATGTTGAAAGTAGATCAGTTTAAAGACATTGCTGCCACAGTAACCTATACAGTTAGTGAAGAGGCTATACTATGATGTTGCTCAACTCAGTTCTCAGGGACCCCCCACGCAGTCCAGGTTTTTGCTTCCTCCCAGCTGAAAAGAACCCTGAATACCTACTATAGGCCTGTTGGGATATGTGAGGGAGCAAAAATGAGGACTGTTGAGTCCTCAAGGACTGGGTTGAGAATCATTGCTGTTTGACAGCTTAAATGCTGAAACGCAAAATGCCAAAACTGCTCTTCTAGTGAAGCCAGAAGCCAGACCCGCGTCACGCTCCCCCAAACACTCACCGCAATGGTTGAACGCTGACAGGTTCAGATGATCTTCAGTGCCCTCATTCCCAAACAGCCTACGACATCCGGCATCTAGGTACGGCTGGAATGCCAAAGCGGCCCTGGATGCAGACTCTGCCCGAACAGAGCTGCTGCTGTAGTGGCTGGAGCGGGATATAGAGCCACTGAAGGTCGCCATGCCGCTGCGGACAGACGAGGCTTCGCCTTGGGGCCGTGGAGTCACAGACCCAGAGTATCGCGCACGGACACTGTGAAAGCCGCAGGACATTTCAGCGGCTGCTATCTCACCCACACCCACCCACACCCAGTGCATTCTGGGATATCACATTCAGACACGGTGGGCCCGTCTCCATAATAGGCCATCCATTCTCATGAGGACCCCTTTAGTAACAGAAAAGCTGATAGCAAGTGGAGGCAGCAGATCTCCCACTCAGAGATTAAGAGGAATTTGGGGTCCAGAGATGTCTGAGGTAAGCTGTCAGCCTTGGGGGGTTGGGGCTTTATGGATGGGGGTAGTATTTCTTAATCGTGCACTGTCCTCATAATGACACTAAATGAGTAAGATCCATGTGATGTAGCCAGGGTCTGCTCAGAATTACCGTGACTCCTTGTCTCTCATGCCTTGTGTTACATTTCACTGCAGATTCCATCATTAATTGCTATTTCCTGTCACACCCAACAACTGAACTGGAAACAGATACCTGGTATTAATTCTGTGGTAGGTCAACAATTTGGCTAAAGTACACTGTGTGAGCATTAAACTCACAACTGGGCAGCTGATGTTCTTCTGCACGATCAAACAGACACTTCAAGGAGGTGAAAATAACATCAATGATTTTATTCATAACTTCAAATCAAGGCAGGTGATGCAACATAGAACCTTCATTTACAAACCAAGTACCAGTAATTCCAAATGTTAGAGACAGAAGCCAAAAACAAGGAGGCAATCAAAGGAGAACCAACCAGTCATTGACAATCAACCAGTTAAATCACCAGGAAATAAATGGTAGGAATAGGCAGAGAAGAGGTCAAAGGTCAAAGGTCAGGAGCTCACAGTGACCAGGCTGGGAAGGGTTCCGTGTGGCGCTGTGAGTGTTAGGGTGCCTCCTGCTGCCAGTCTCAGAGCTCGGGCAGAAGGTCAAACTGCACAAAGGTCCTCAGCTTGGAGCTAAAGGACCTGTTCTTCTGGGTTAATTCAGACCTTACACAAGCAACCGTGTGGATGGTCAGGAGATTAAGCCAGTCCTATACTTATGACCTGGACTGTAACAGGTCATAACCAGAGCGGGTGAGCACCCTGGTATATCAGCCGAATCCAAAGCTGAACTTCGTTGTGACTGGATGGTCAGTGAACGTGGCGCTGAATGACCTTCCCTCTCTGTGTCACGGTGGGTCAGACACGTGGGGTTAAGACAGAGAGCGGGAGGATGAAGGTTAGGGCAGCACTTGTGAGTGTGGCACGAGAGGAAGTGCCTTACTGCATGCTCCTCAGACCATCACCCAACAGCAGGAATCGGCCGTCAGCTGGTCGAGTCTGGACTGCGATGCTGACGCTGAGGCATCGGAGAGAAAAGTTCCAGGCCTCAGACAATAAAGACTGACACACAGAACAACAGACACATGGACGTGTACAATGTCAATAAATTTCTTCTGTTTGTCATGGAATTTCAGGCTCTGGTGGACATGCCTGTGAAATAGGTGGTGGTGTTTTGGGGGGGGGGGGGGGTTGTGGCAAATGCTGCGGAATGTATCAGT
>JABFEA020000039.1:793024-809714 GCA_019775915.2 Cyphomyrus plagiostoma
CTGGCATCGTTTGAGGGGAGGGCGCGGGGAATCTGGAAGGGGGGGGGGGGCGGGGAATTCAGGGATGAAGGCACCGAGGTCAAGGTGAACCTGAGTTAGACCGACTCTCTTCTCCAAAACATCTTACAGCCTCATCTTCCTTCTTACAAAAATATGACTCTTTACAAAATCTGAAGAAAAGTCTTTCTTCGCCAAGATCAGCCTCATTATCTTCTCTGGCGTCCGAAGACGCTTGAACCCCAAGCTCGACGGGAGAATGAGAGTTGCAGGTTAAACTGCTCTGCTAATGCCCGGAAAATCACTCGACACGGCCCACGTGTGGGAACTGTAGAGCCCTAGCAAAGGAAATAAAGGAGCAAGTCCAACATGCACGTGGTCCTTCACAAACACAGCATGGACACAGGATTACAGCAAAACACTCAGAAGAAACAGCAGATTTTTTTTTTTCCCTTTTCACTGCGAGCCACTCCGTGGGGGGCGGTAGCTCGGAGGCCCCCCCAGGTGCAGGACATGCGACTGGGTGTGTATCTATAGCACTGTATGGTCCCTCTAATCTCTAATAATCACACCCGCAAAAAAAAAAAAAAAAAAATTCACTTTTGATGCATTCACGCACACACACGCGCGCGCTGGTTCATGAGGAAACATTCATTGAGTCGTAGGACAGAAAGGTCGGTGTCTACTCCAGCAAGGGCAGTAGTCAATTTCCACTCTCCTCACCTCCCCCCCACTCTTCTCCCACATATTTACCCTGTTTCCTGTAGCACCAGGAGGAGGACTGGTTCTACACCCATAATAGTCACGGAAACTACAGTTCTCTTCAGCTTCATTGAGGGTCAATCTGAATCCAAAGGAGACGACTCGGCTGTGGAGTCCAGAAAACAGGCTCCCTCCGTTTTGTCACTGAAAAGAAGCTTGAAAACGTGGATGGATGGAGGAAATGGCACTGGGACAGCCACTCTATGTGGGTGGGACTTCCTGAGTTTGTGATTGACAGTCTTTGTGAGAAGCTTGCTGGTCTTTCAAATCGCCATCATTGGGGTTTCAGAGACAGTTTAAAAGGACACACAATGGTTGAAATCTAGCCATCAGTCTGTCTGCCTGTTTGATTTTGAAACTGATGGATGATCTGTACTGGGACTGACAGAACAGGCTGTTGTATGTCTGACATCTTAAAAATAGGGTAGAGTTTGAATGCCGAGGTCACATGACTGACAGATGACAGAAACAGGTGTGCAGAACAACAGTAGAATGACTATAGAGAAGAAGCAGGCAGACATGACCAGTAAAGAAGCTTCTAGAGACAGAAGCCTCCTGAAAGAAAGTATGCATGCTCTCAGCCCAAGAAACAACAGAGACAGTGACAAACCGTGTCACTCGTCCCTTAAAAAAAATCACATTCCTCTTCAATGTTGCCTTTTCAGCAGAGCATGTCGCGCACGGAAAAATTGGCCGACGCGTTGTGCGAAAAACATGATGACAGTCAAAGGAACAAAAGCCAGATGATGTGTACAAAAATAGAGAAACTCTGAGACAGAATTTACCTTTTTACTGCATCGCGGAAAACTAGCGTTTGTCTTTTTTTGTCTTTTTCTTGTTGTCTTTTTAAAAATCAAACTTTGCATTTCTAGCACTGAAGGGATGCAGGCTTCCTGTCAGTGATGCCCGGGAGAAGATCCTCTATCGGCAGCAGTCTGCCACAGCGACGAGGATCCCTGTCGAATGATAGAAACCAGGCGGCAAATGCAGCAACGAAAAGACACCATCTTCCCTGCTTCAGCGTTTTCCAGCACTTTCTTCTTTGTTTTGCAGGTTAATAGGTAGCCATGCTTAGGAGGGTTTTGGGCTGGCAGTCATGAAGTCTGGCTAATGAAGGGTAACTTGGGTGGGGTCGGGTTACACAACAGGCATTATTATAAACAGGGCCTAAGACCCAGGCAGCCCACATGACCACACATGCAAAAGAGATTCCGTCCCCCCCCCCCCTATTTTTCCTGTTCTGTCGCTTGCTCCCCCGAAGCCCTTGCTTCAAAACCCGTTGGCTCAGGGTTTGAGCTGAAGGCAGCAGACGTCCCACGGCTGTAGGAAGATTGTTCACACGCCTCAAGACAAAATATATATCCATAAATTTAAAACCCGGCAAAGGGATGAAGGCCTGTGGGTGGGGGGGGGGGTCTAAGAAACATGCCAAGAAGATTTCGCCGAGCAGCACAGACCACGGGGGGGGGGACAAGACCGAACGCAACGACAGGAACGTGATGTCTCTAGTTTCCTGGATCACTCTTCCTCTCAACCTCATCTTCCTCCACCTCCAACTCATCTTCCTCGTCCAAGGACGCCACCCCAGATGACGCGACGTCTGAGACCCTCCTGTGGCCTCCATAGCCCGGGCAGACGCCATCGTAGTCCTCGCAGGCCAGCTCCTCTTCCTCAGGGGAGAGGAAGGATTCGGAGCAGGAGGCGCAGGAGGAGGCGCCGCGGGTGGTACGGCCCAGGGAGCGGAAGGCGCAGTCGGCCCTTTGGAGGCCCTGCAGCACCCCCAGGATCTTAGCAGCCAGGTCGGCGGGTGTGGTCTGGGGTCCTCCGGGGCCCCTCAGCAGTGGGAGGTCTTCCAGGCTGCACAGGCTGGAGTAAAGGGCATCTGAGGAGCCACTCTCACCCCCCGGCTGAAGTCCCTGGCTGTGCAGGAGGTCCCGCAGGTAGGGGGGGTACGACATGGTGTCTGTGGGGGAGCAGATTGTTAGGGGACTGAGTTACAGTAGGAAACACTGCGCTTTCCTGTATAACTACACATATGCAAATAGACACAGGCAGACAGACAGAGACAGATAAAAACCAATAAAACAGACAGACATGGACAGACACAGACAGTCAGACAGACAGAGCCAGATAAAAATAGGTAAAACAAACACGGACAGACACAGATAGGCAGGCAGACAGAGACAGATAAAAACCGATTAAACAGATAAAAACAAACAGAGACAAACGCTAACAGTCAAATAGACAGAGACATATAAAACAGATAAACATATAAATATATAAACACGAACAGATAGACACACTCAGCCAGAAAGACAGACAGAGAAAAATAGGTTTAACATATAAACCAATAGACAGACACAGACACTCAGGCAGACAGAAAAAAAACTGAGGAATAAACACAAAGAGTGACAGACGCAGATAAAACCAAATAAACAAAACAGATAAACACAAATGCAGGCAGACACACTCAGCCAGCCAGACAGACACAGATAAAAACAGGGTAAACAGACAGACAAGAAAACAGACAGAGAAAGATAAAAACAAGTGAAATATACAAACCAAAAGGCAGACACAGACACTCAGGCAGACAGAAAAAAACAGATGAACACAAACACAGATCGACGCATATAATCAGAGACAGACACAGATAGAACCAGATAAACAAAACAGATAAACACAAACATTGAACCTGTTTCACAAAGCTTTAGTTCTTGGTTAACTGAATAACTTGATTTAAGATTTAAGATAGCCAAGTTTAAACAGGCTTTATCTTCTTTCACTTACATTTAGCCCAGACTACCTGTAATCCACGAAGTTACCCGGTTAAGCAAGAAATCCTACTCTGTGATATAGGTCCACTGAGACTGAGTGACCGAGTGACAGACAGAGATATAAAAGATAACCACAGACACCGGTAAACACAGACAGACACAAAGACACGTGGACAGACTCATACACTCTGAAACACATATGGATGCACACACACACACATATATATATATATACACTCTCTCACACACACCCAGGCAGATACATATGCACACACTTACTGTCCCACTGCCCTACTTTCCGTCTCTGAAAAATGTTTTGCTTTCCCCATGTAACTAGATATTCACATTCACCTCTCATAAAAGTTTAACTGCCTTCCTGTTCTGGAAAATGCATTTACAAAACCAGCACATAATACTGAATTGTGCTCTTAGAGGCAGTTTATTTTCTCTCTCTATCTTTATATAGCTACTTTGACGGCTATTTAAAAGTAGCAGCTTTCAGTTTTTTCCCTGTGAGGTTTCCACCCCCTGAATTACACCATATGGAGTAGAGACACCCACAGACAGTTACAATACAGCCTCCCAGTTCCTTACTGGTGGAATTGTCATTGGGTCTGCATCTCCCTCACTGCTAAAGGAGAGCGAAAATGACACACGGGATGTGATTGGCTGTCAGCTCCCCTCCCCCTGCACTCCTCCCCCACCTTGTGTGCGAGAGAGCGAGAGAGAAAGCGAGAGAGAGAGAGAGAGAGAGAGAGAGAGAGCACCTGTTTGAGCTGCATGGGCTGTGTCATTGGGGGGATAGTCGTCGTCGTAAGACTCGTCGTTGGAGTCCTCTCCATCCACAGATGACCAAGCCCGTAGCTTTGCCTCCGCAATGGCAAACTGTTCGGCCACGCCTGGACAAGGGGAGGCAGGAGAGTAAGGCGGACTCCCCAGAGAGGAAAATTCACTCCAGGCTCTGACTGGCCCCCTCCTCCATTTCCTTGTTCCTCCCATTTCCCATAACGGCCTCTGATAGGACCCACAGATGCTGAAACCCCGCGCACACACTCGCCCTTCCCTCCTGTGCCTGCTGGCTCCACTCTGATAGGACCCGACAGGAGGGCCGTCCATCCAGATGCCTGACTCTAGAAAGCTGCAGTCCCCTCTGGAGAGGGTTCTGTGGGTACTGCATATGCTCTATAAGCACTGCGAAGCTCTTCAAAGGAGAAGGACCTTCACTCAAACAGGAGGGCTTACGCAGTTTGTGTTACTGAGGTGGGTGGGAGAAGGGGAACTTCAGGACAGACAGGGAGACCGAACCTACAGTATCACGATGAGCCCGCCGTGAGTTACAGTGCGAAGGGTGAGAATGTATGCCAGCAACAGCCCCATGACAGTGGGACAAGGATGGTGCAGATTAACCTTGGGTGTTTGCTTGCGGGTGTGAGGAGGGGAACAAAAAATACACTGAATTAATGCCTGTTCAGATCAGTCTGTAGCTGGTTTTAGCAAACATGGTGAGCAAGGCAGAGGTTTGCTTAGTTCATATATGCAGAAGGACTGAAAAAGAGAGGCACTAAAAGCACATGACGATGAGCACATGGCGGTCAGGGGCATCATTAGTCTGGGCCCCCCAATAATGTTTTTAGCCTCCCTCATATAAACGTGTTCTGAATAATTTTGTACATTATATGCTTGCCACTGCCCCCCCCCCCCAGTAAAGCCCCACACCCATTCATCTCTAGCTACCCCCCTGATGGCAGCCAAGGGGTTAAATAAAGCAACTCCAGACCGGAAATGCTGTTGGATCCCACTGCCCTAACTGGGTCCGGAACCAAATTCCTGCTGCACATGTGAAGACTTCCCTCCCAGGGCTGCGACCTTGGCATGGCGGAAAAGGGTTTGTGTCCTTCAACGGGCACAGAGCTATTTTTCATCTGGAGAGACAAACTATGATTCGACAATCATATGAAAAGGTACCAAGAAGGATCAGGGTATCCAGCCTTTAATAGGGTTACTGGGACCCTCCCTGGGTGCCAGGCATTAGGTAGGGACAGGACGGCCCGAAATGCCTTTGTTGTGGAAGGAGCCCAAGACAGAGCTGCAGATATAAAGGTATTGCCAGATGCAGCCGGGGAGTGTGTGTGTGTGTGTGTGTGTGGATCTGTATCTATTCTGAAGCCAACCTGCAGCAAATCTTGCCTCCTGCTCTCCCTCTGTCAGGTCGGAGTAGGAGTTGAAGTCCGACTCAAGGGCCACGGGTGAGTCGGTGGGTTTGCACCAGCCCTTCCATTCGATCAGATGAGCCACGCGGCCTTGAGCCATAGCGGTCGGCTTGGTCACATGGTCCTTCACCACCTGTGAGATACCTGCAGAGAAGAAACTTGCAGCTCACAGAAACCATAAGGTGCGTGGCGACAATGTGCATCTGTGTCTGTGCGTAGATGAGTCTCAGCGGGGACTTGCCGTGTAACGATGACCTGGCCAACGCCGCGATCTCCTGGATGGTTAATGCTCTCCTCGATTTTGGCAACATGTTGACCCGAGCATCAGCATCTACCTGCAAGAAATGGAGGGTCATCAGGAATCTGGACTGCACAAGAACGCTGTGGGCATCCAGATACTGAAATGAAAGTGATCCAGGAGGTGACAAGAAGATAAATATGACTGTTCATTCTAAAACAAGACAAAGGTGCAACACAACTAACAAAAGACTGGCAATAGGCAGCATGGCTGTAAAGTCATGTAGCTGGAGATGGACGACTGTCTTCTCAAGTCCCCAGTGGAAACATGCTGCTGGACCCTCTTCTTCTGTTCTCTAGTAAAAGCATCCCAGGCTGAAGAGGTCAAATTTAGGCAAGATCCTTCAGAAAGAAGCATCAACCAAACATGGACAGAGACTGCGGATAGAAGCTATAATGTGAAAGATTGTGTCCAATTCTGAGCTGTATGGTGTGTGTCTGTGTGTCTACTGCCCTAAGGCTGCCAGTCAGAATGATGTGCTCTCTTGCACTCTGCTTGTGCTGCGGAATCCATACATGTCAATGATCATCATGCCAGTTGGGATATGAGCACATAAACAGCTGACATGGACAGATAACTGGTAGCAGTGCTCATTTGGTACATAAATACCTTTCCAGTCAAAGTATAACAAGTGTACACATGCAATACTGATGCTCAAAAAGCAAGGAGGAGAAGGGATAAAATGAGGGGGGAGGAGAGGAGAGAGAATGAGAGGGGATGAGTGGAGATAAGAGGTGATTATGGAAGAGAGGGGAGAAGAGGAGATAAAGGAGAGGAGAGAGTGCAAGATGGGGGAGCAGAAAAGGAGAGTAGCATGGAGGAGAGGGGAGGAGTTCAGATAGGTGAGGGGGGAGAAGAGGGGAGAAGAGGGATAGGAGAAGAGAGGAGAGCAGGAAAGAAGAGGAGAAGAGGAGCAAGTAGAGATAAGAGGTGAGAAGAGAAGAGAAGGGACAAAAGGATAGAGAGGAGAGAGGTGAGGAGATGAGAGGAGAAGGAACAAGATGAAGGGGTAGAAGAAAGAAGAGGAATGGAGAGGGGAGAAGGGCACAGAAAGGAGGAGAGAAGGGACAAGATGAGGGGGAAAGAGAGGACAGAATAGGAGAGGAGAGAGAAGGAGAGGGAAAGAGAGGAAAGGAGATCAGACAAATGACAGGGAAGAAGGGAGGAGAGGAGAAAGGACAAGATGAGAGGAAAGAACAGGAGAGGAGAGGGGGAAGTGGGTCCCCTGCTCGCAGTCACACAGGCAGATGCTGGCAGCTGCACTTTCATTGCATTTCTCATCCTTTTCTTGTGATTTTCCTTAAATAACCCGAGTGCATCTCCTTGATGAGGACGGCCACAGGTTTGCTCATTATCCCCAAGTACCAGATTGGATGTTTGCTTCACTGCCAAGTGCCATAAACACAGACAATCACAGGCCTGCCAGGAGTGACATTACTGTCCCTCCCACACTGGTGCACTGCGAGCCTTACGAGGCTCCCACAAATGGAGCCAACTGTCCTGGGGAGGAACAGCCAGTGTGTTCTGTCTGGACTCAAACACCCCGCATAAATGCAACCTAGTGTCCAAGAGTGCAGCTTTGGTTTCAACATTGGTAAGAATCAAATCAGCCCCAAACCCCCCTTGGTACTCCCACAATGTCAGACATGTCCCTGCCATCCATACCCAAATCTGTGCCAATGCTGGGGTCTCAGTACTGTGTCCTACGTCCCTCAAATAGCCCAGTGAACAATACTCCTAAACATGCAAATCCTGAACTACATTATTTAAATGCACAATGGAATCAAAAAAGCACACAACTAATAAAGCCTAATAATTACATCGATTTGATATTCTCATTTGCATAATAAAACATACTAATCTGATCATTCACGTTGATTTCAACAACTAAAAGATGTTGAAAAGCAGCGGTCTGCACACTCATACGCTTCATGCATTTCCAAAGTGACGAAGCGATTCCGCCATCGGAGCATCGCAGCAGCGGGGTGGCCGACGCGGCGGATCCCCTACCGCCTTCAGGACACGGACAGCTCCCGGGCGACGAGAACGACGCTCCCCGATGGTCGATATGTGATCAGCGTCGGAATATCACTGTACGAGCAGTAACACTAATGTAAAGAGAGATTTCAGCAAAAAACAGGGGGGAGTAGACAACAGAAACATAAATCCCCAATGTCTTTCTCGGTGATGACAACGCCCCTTTGCAAAGGTTTTGCTTAGAGCCCCGTTTTACCGACACGCATCCTCCTCCCCTATACCCGTTTGCATCGTGAAGCGGATATTAGCTGCCCAACTTTCCACTAAAGGTACATTTCTATGGCAACCGGTCACCATGGGACGATTTCTCCCAGGATACGCGGCGTGATTTGTAAGTGACGTCACATGCAGAGCAGGATGCTCGCGGCTGCTGACTGTGAGTCCGTATTGCTCGTCCCCTCAGCTCCTCCGTGCAGATTGTTTTCTTTATGCAAGCAAATACGGCTAGATTATGGTGGGAAAGTCCTGCACACGCATAGCCACCTGAAAAATCACAGTCAATTAATTCACAGATTCACCTGCTTTAATTGCAATGATTAAAAGAGGCCATCAGATGATAAACAAGCATACCGCTGCTCAATGTCTTCAAGTCGTCTACGCTACGTCGCGCTGCGCTCTCAATTCCAGCAGGTTGTTCCCCGTCATTGCGGTTAAATATCTACTCTTTTCAACAAAAAATAAGCAAACAAAATGTAGGCTACACTGTTTTTGAAAATAAAAAAATCAGGATGCAGATGCACAAATGTAATTATATGAGCAGGTGCTTGAAGTGGGCCAGTACTCATCGGTAGGAAGTACCGGTACCTCTTTGTCTTTCTCTTCAAAGTACCGGGAACGTTTCTTGCGTACCGGCACCTCTTCATAACCTACCAATAGTGAACAACAAGGTGAGTAAACCTGTTTTTTCATACTTCTACTACAAATATCATAAATAATACTAATAAACATGCCTACCAAAGCAATTTGATCGAGCCTTGTAGATCTTGTAAATTAGGTAAAAGCGGGTTAAAATGATACAAAATACCATTTAGTTTTTAAGAATCAACATAAGAAGCTGTTATTTTCTTGATCTCATCAGCTTCATAAACAAGATTTTTTTTAAAGTCATCTGTGGTCGGTAGTTGGCTAGTGTAACTGGATTTTTACTTTTTCGTTTAGGAAATTATTATATTCCAGAAATTAATTTGATGTAAACGAAACTGCGTTTAAAAACAGACTTGGCGCTGTGCTTTTATTAAGTAAAAAATGAAACGGAAATCATGACTGCCGGCGTTAGGGTACTTCGTAACGTACTGTATGCAGCATTGCGGCGTACAGAACACTGCATGCAAGCCAGGTAGAATACGTGACAGTAGGCAACCGATATAAGTCACAGTAATAAAATCGATACCTGCATGAAAATCAACCATCCAAATCTCCGTTATAAGGTTATTAAATTGCATTTAGTTGAAGGAAAAAAACTATTGTTCCCTGTGCCATGATTATTTCGCTTGGAAACCATATTAAAAATTAATTGCTAATTACCTTGAATGACTTACGAATAATTAGAAAACTAACTGGTGAATATTTAATAAAATAGAATGGAGAACCCAAACCGAAATTAACGACGCAAATAGATTTGGTTAATTAAGTAATTATTAAACCAGGAAAGACTGAGAAAATCATTTTCTGCTTCGCTTCCTGAAATAGTGAGTTCGCTTCCGTCGGTGATTCTCCTGTTTCTGCCGTGCCCGTATCGTGTTTCTCAGAACACAAGGCCGTGCAGCCTCCGCTATAAGCAGGACTGCGCACGAGCGCAGGCGGCACTCTGTACTGCTGCATTAGCCTGACTTCCGTACGTTCAAAATAATTCACTTCATAAATGTAAGACTTACAAAATGTATTCCCATCGATGCTTCCTAAGCAGGGCCGTGTGGAGCCTATCCCAGGCAGTATAGGGCACAAGGGACAAAGCTGGGCAACACCCTGGATGGGATAATGATCAATCGCAGGCTGCACACACACTCACCACGGGCAATTTAGGTATACAGGTTCACCTAAGCATATGACTGCAGGAGATACAGGGGAAACTCTCAAACTCCCTAATTCAAACCCGAAACCCTGTAGGTGAGAGCCACTATTCCACAATGATGTTAAGCTAATAAAATCATTTATGGTTATTTTAGATCTAGTTTAATGTGTCACACATGTATTGGTGTCTGACACAGTTTTCAGGAGCTCAGTTAATTTATTTTTCATTCTTCATCTGTTTACTGTCAGGATGGTGGACAATTTATTATTTGTTGAATATTTTTAAAGTATTCCACAGCATTCACTTTTTAAGCATATGAGAACTGCGGGGAGTAATTAGAGTTAAGGATAGCTAGCTACGTTTTTTACAAGATACAGCTTGGAAATTATAGAAATGACGAGACTGCAGTGCATTTGGCTGACAAAATTGTTTAACTTTAAATTAATAGTCCAGCGTTTGGTACGTTAACAAAACGAAATGAAGCAGCAGAGCAACATTATCACTCCAAGGATCTGTCTAGACAGATAAATCGCTGGACAGGAATTTACAGTAAAAGTCCAGAAATCACAGGGCACACTAACCCCAGCACTGGCCTCCCATTCTCCATTATATGCTGGCGCAGACCTTTGAGGGAATGGATTTCTTTGTAGCTAAATGATATAGAGGTATATTCTATGTATTCACGTGAAATCTCTGGAAAGAGGCTGAGCCGGCTAGGGCAGAATCACGGTCTGTGTCAGCGGCTCCTCCCAGTAGAAAGAGTCTTCACGCAGATGACTGATGCTGTCATAAAGCACCATGCAAATAATAAAATCCTTAGACGGTCCAAATGGCAGATCTGCGCCCAGCACAACGTAATTTCCGCTGTGCCTTCAACAGAATCCTCCATCTCATTTTAACTACACGAGGAACTAGCAAACGCTGTAGCAGACATCTCCCTTAGGCTAAAAGTAGTGATGAACCCCAACACAGAAAGATTTAAGAAGACATGGGTACAGAATTACTAAGACTTTATTCTGATAAACACCACCTGCCTAAAGACCTTACTGTCAGTTTTTTCATATGTCAGCACACCTCCATCTCTCTGCTGTTCTTATATCTTTTGACAACATGTGCCATGCTGTACTGCAGTTATTCTGCTACACAAAAACATTTCACGTGTGTTCAGGTTAAATACATAACGTTTACTTAGATATTCAGGTGAAGATGATGGTTCCGAGTTAATCCAAGCTACAGGTTATCGGAAACTGTTACCATTCATCTCTGAGCACGATCCATAATATCCTGCCAGATTAAACGCATGTCCCTAGTCTGTTTCAGCTTGAAGCCTCAGTAAAGGTTTCCCACGCACAGAAATTGCGATTACATAATACAACTCAGAAATAGTTGTTCAGATTTGGTTACCTAATATCCAGTATGTGGGTTTGTAACATTTTGTGTTTTCTGTCCATAACAGGAGGTATTGCGAAGGGTTTGTGGTAATTCTATGTTGTGACCCAAAGAAGAACTCTGTGATTTGACCCAGTGACCCAGGTTTAATGTATGTTTAATGTATGGATTTATATTTAAGACATCACACCTCAATTTACACAACCAGCTAAGCAACAGCCTACACACTTCATGTTACCTTGACGATGGGAATCCAACTGTTGCTGAAGCTACATCACTGAAAGTTAGCAAGTAATTACCAGTACAGACAGTATACTAAAGGTTGGTCAGTGGTTATGCTTATTTATTCCATGCATCTACGTAGCCCTGGAATTGCTACTGATGACTTTTCATGCGCACATTTCACATGATGAGATTAAATGGACAGAGAGGTCACAGTGCCATTTCCTATAATGCATCTACAGAGCACAATACAAATTCACAGACAATGTAACAATAATAATAAAATCTATAAAAATGTAAACGGTTATTCTCATTGTCTTCTATTGTATTCAACAAGTGCGTACAGGCATGAGATATACATATATAAGAGCAATAACCGTACACAATGCGGTCAATTACAGCAGCTGTTCCCGGCAGCAGCTTATCTGCCTGCCTCTCCAGGGGTATGCGCCGTTAGCGATCCAGCATCGGTGCTGTGACCGTACCTCCATCTCCGTGCGTCACCCTTTTCAACGCCGCAGCTCCCGCTTACACGCCTCCACGCGGCAAAGGGCAGCGCTCGCGGGTGGCTCGCGGCCGCGTCCGGTCCCTGGAACGGCTCGCTCGGTCGTCATGGAAACGGCGACGGAGCAGTTCCTGCGCGCGACTTCCCGCACCGGTGCGCAAACTGGGAGAACGGGGTGTAGGCGTGCTCACGGGGAATGCGGCGACGGAGGGGCTTTAAGGGTGAAAAGACGAGTATGGACATGATAAGCCTTTCCCCCCATGAGGACAGAAAGGGCATTAAACATTAAATCATTAAGCGACAAAATCCAGTGCCGGTCACCACTCCGCTCGGAGCACTACCGACTGCGTGCCAGTGCCCTCGGGGTAATCTTAATCCCACACCGGTAAAAGAACCCTCTTATGGGAAAGCACTTCTCGAGCCTTTGGGGAGGATCCAATTACTAACGTTGCACATATAAGCTGAGAAGTGGGTAGCGAAAGGGGGGGGATACCTGTAACATTACCGCATCCAGGCTGCGTCCGCTCGAAAGTGAATGAGCACATTTCTGCCAGTTTAAAGCCTGTCGTCGCCCTTGTCCCTAACGCTTTGGACCGTGTTTGTGCGTGCAGAGAGTAGCGGAGTGACATATGGAATGATGCCCTTTATAATCAGCCTTTTGAAGTATCGAAAAGGCCGTAATAAATAATTACGACCAGAGCAAATGACTGGCTGTTAAAGCAGTGGAAATAAATCCGGTTATTTGTCTGGGCTCTAAAATGGACCAGTCGTTTGACTGAGCGCTGATGAAGTTCGCATCTGATCGGTCATCACACCGATGAATACGGAGTTGTGCAGCGCTGGCCCAGGAGATAAATCTGACGCTAGCTAATGCAAGATTAATGGAGAAAATGTGAGGAGCAATATTACAGGGCATCGGAGTGTCACTAGAGAAGCGCGCTTGGCAGCTGGCAGCTGCTGCGGGTCTTCGTTCGCGTTTCATCCCGCATTTCGGATCCGCTGAACCGCCGGCACAGCAAAGCACGCATTTGACCACAGCTAGTGGTAAACAGGCGAATTGATGTTTCTGCACTTTGCAGAAAAACCGCGTTACCTTTAACGGCAGGTCCCATTATCGCAACCAAAGCGCTAGTTCACAACCTCGGCCGGCACCAAACGGCTCCCTCTGCTACCGTTATACTCGCCTTTCGCCCGGCCTTGCCCCCAAAAGGGGCAGCCTTGTCCCCCACGCGCCGATACCCCAGCGCCGTATGTCTCCTTAGCAAAGGCTACTTTGGCGCAGCGCAGCCGGGCGGAGCGCCGTTGCCGTCTCACTTACCTGCTCGGATGCGATCCGTAAATTGTGCTTGGGCGCTGCGCCTACGCTGGGTTAAATCACAGAAGGCGTCTTACCATGAGTGCCTTTCTATCCGCAACAGCCCATTATCAATATTATGTAATCGCAAATCTGTTTATTTCGTAAATTCAACAAGATCTCATCCTTTCTGCAAACCTATCTAAGCATACCTCATGGACTGAAGTCTTTTTCCTCTTCCTTTGTCGATGTCTCGACCACTTCAGTGAGGAAATTGACACAGTGCTGAGAAATCCAGTTACTTGGATCCCGTCTTGTTTTGTGATTTTGTTTTTTATACTATTTATTTAATAGCGCGCTCACTTATCTCTGCCTTTATTATACCCCTTGTTTTTAAAACCAATCCCCCACTAGCATTGACTTTTTCGACTACGTCACCCGGGGAAGGATGTATGCGTCTGTTTGAGCACCACGGCCGGTGGACAGCGACTGCCAGGGTGGGTTCAGTAGCAGCATTGGCCTCTCCAGCTAAGGGTTCCTGAAGGTGAAATCCTCACACACCGGCCCTCTTGCACTGCAATTTCTCTCTCTCGTCCCGGAGAAGAAGACGCGCAGTGAACACCGGTCCCAACCTGGCGTGAAAACAGGCCATATAAATCAGTCTGGTTTTTTTTTCTGACACAGAGCGGAATCGCCTGCGATTGGATGGAGGCGTTGAATCGCCCAGCCTGCAACAGGGAAGAAGCGGAGAGGGAGAGGAGCGTGAAGAGGAGGCGGGCAGGCGCGACGGGACATTAGCTGCGACTGATGTCACTCCACATAAGTGACATAAATCAACTGATTGGTGGTTTGTGCAATTGAAGCATTTATCGTGCACTCACATTACACCATACACAGAAATCTGGACTTTTCCCCCAGTGTCATGTATCTACATTCTTAATTTGTTGGATGTATATATTTAATGTCCTTATAGGTCTAAATCGTTCATAAAAATGAACGCAAAATATTACTTGTGTCGGGATGAACTACATCGAAGTGCGCTGGACATCACACATTTATATTATGTGCATTTTTTTTTACTATGTAATTTTTTTTTGTTATGGGGAGTTCTCCTTGCGTCTGCCCGCAACAGCTGTTTTCTTTAACGGCTGCGTTATTTGTGAATTATTTTGCCAAAATCCTTCATCCAGATCGCGCCAGGACACCGATGATTCTGAACGCGCTAAAGCACAAAACCCGGCTGTGTCTGACAGCGATGGCCGGTAAATGATCTTCAAAAACACAGCAGAACAAAGCCTTTTGCGATCCCTTCTCTAAACAAACCTGTGAGCGCTTCTCACAAAAAAAAAAAAAAGATAATGGTCGACATTGTATAAACTGCGTGATAGAAGATGAAAAATAGGAAAAGGGCTATAGCAGAAAGCTTTTGAAGAGCACTTTAATAGAGAATGTATCGCCTTCAGAGCAGTTTCTCCGTAATTGAACGTCTTGTTTCTAGCCATGATGAAGTAGCAGAGATATAGAGCCTACTGCGAAGGACATATGCATGAATCCTACATATGAACTAACTGACTTATCTGGTCTTGAATTTCTTCCATCTTATTTTTGTTGACAAATTCTTGCATAAATACAGCGTGCTGCAAGAGTATAGAATTGTGTTGCAGTGCCATCTACTGTCATCTCTTCCATCAGCAGTTAATGTCCTTGGCTGCCTCAATCGTATTATTGAGTGAGGTCTGCAAGCTGTGCAGTGGGGATAATCATCCGAGGTGGACCAAAGCTCCAGAAATCGACTGATGTGCAAAATGCAGAGGAGCCCTTGGCTTCTGCCTGTCTGTAGCCGGGAGAGTCTCAAAGCGAGATTGATGTAACATGGCCGAGTCTGCAAAGACGAATAGTAGCCGTCCATTGGCTAACGGCTACATACAGAGTTACAGGTTCCATCTGGATCCGAGTCTAAAAAGTTAATTCAACATTTAAAAGCTGTTTTGATATACATGTATTTATGTTTCCTGACCTTATTGTGAGGTTTGCTTAAAAATATTTGAACTTAGTTCTGGAAGTCAAAAGCTATACATAAAATAATAGACACAAAAGTTTATTTAGAATAAATAAATTCTAAACCTCGCCCTTCAGAACTGCTGAGGTAGGCTAAAATTCAGCACGCGGCTGCATGTGGGAGGCAAAGATGCATTCTGGGTAAGGGCCTGCTACAAAATTTCTTCTGAATAAGAAAAATAACTTCCCCCTCACCCCAAGCAGTCTGGAGACTGCAGAGGCAAATGGTTTGTTCTGCTCTCACTGAAATGATTGCAAATGAAAGAGAAAGAATGTACTATACAGGAAAGCCATGCTATATCTGTCCTCAAACTGATATGACTCAAAGGTTGTGTTCTCAAGGGACAAAGGAGCTGCAAATTACCATAATCTTTTATAATGGTGCAAAAATGATCATTAAATATTTTGCATTATTTATCAGCTGCGATACTCAACCTCTCCGATGCAGGATACCTCTGACTCTTAATTAGCCAAGCAGATCTTCTGAAGAAAAGATCAAACACAACAGGGTCCAAGAAAAAAGTCAATTTTCCTGTTTTACATATAAATGACAGCTCCGGGTTCCTGCATGAGAGGACCGTGCATGAGTCACCAGGGTCAGTTTTTCCGGAGAAGCGCTTCAAGCCATCAGCAGCGCAAAGTGTCTCTGAGGCATGGCATAGCACAGAACTCACAACTCATCCACCCCCATTAATGTTAGGGATGGAAAACTGAGACATGCTCTTTGTGATGGGAGGGGTTGTGATGTGATCCAGTGCATCTGTAGCTGATATTTAATTTTTAGGTCGTTTCACAAAACCCCTTACTCTCCATGGGAAACAGCATATAGAAATGAGAGGAAGTTTGGGATCAGGGCATCGTGTCAGCCAGCACCTGAGCCCCTGGAATAGTTAGGGTTGAGGGGCTTCCTCAAGAACACAACGACGGCTACTCTGCCGGCCACAGAGTTTGAACTCACAACCTTGCACTGAGCTGCACACTGCCAGCCATGGAATTCAAACCCACAACCTAACCTGGTGAAGTACATACAGCCATCGGCCAGCTGTGTGATTCAAACCCACAACCCAACCTGGTGAGGTACATACTGCCATTGGCCAGCAATGGGATTCGAACCCACGACCCAACCTGGTGAA
>JABFEA020000039.1:837856-860297 GCA_019775915.2 Cyphomyrus plagiostoma
GTTCTCACTGCTTTACGTGATATTTGGGAGAAATAGCAGATTACGCATTGGAACTGCCTGGGATACAAACGTCATGCCTGTAACTAAAGTCTTCAGCCCATAAGGGCAAAGGTGTGTCATCACGGAGGCGGTTCCAGTTTGTGCAGCTGGGTGATAGGTCGCAATGCATGTAACCGTAATGCATTGCGTCAGGATCAGAATGCGTTGCTCTAAGCCAGCGCTGTAAGCAAGTCGAACGCACCCAATGACTGGACTGGGGGAAAAAACTGAAACGCGGACTTAATACAGAGGACTAATGACAACAACCAGAAACAGCTGATCACACGGGGGTTTCACATGAGGTTAACAAGGGGGCGTGGCACACAGAAGGAGCGGACGATCGGAGCAAGACAGGGGTAATGTTTATCGTTTTGGAAGCCATTAAGAAAAAACTGCTCTTCTTGTTTTGTCCTGTTCATTTTGTGTTTAAATGCTTAAAAAAAACATATTTAGTTGTAATTTTGGGGGACCGGGAACCAATTAATTGGTTTTCCATTATTTCTTATGGGAAAAATTCGATCAGAACTCAAATTCGATTCGATCTGGAGTCCAGAACGGATTAAGTTCGAGAACCGAGGTACCACTGTAATGCGAGAGTGACTCAACATTCATCTGTACACATGTAAGAAGTCCTCTCAGCAAGGTTAGCACAAGCACTATTTCGGCTAAGTTCGCCATTGCTCAAACTCGCCATTGCTCAAACTCGCCTTTGCTCAAACTCGCCTAATGTATACAGCAAACAGTGCACGCTCTAACGTTAAATAAAGTGGATAACGGCACACAATCTGACATTGATTCAAAAACTCTGTCTTCCCTGTCTACATTTCGATGCTGAAAAAGTTTCTTAAAATCTTCACCCTGGGTGGAGTTTTGCAAAAGCTCAGTTTTCAGCGGCCTAAAATGCTGTTTACATGTGGAGAAAAGCCCAAGACATTTAGAAAAAGGTATGTTTAAAAAAAATACCCGTGTACGTGTGGACAAGGCATTAGGCTTGCAAAATTTTCAAAGTTGGAATCTTTCCATGGGGATTAATGAAAATAAAATGGAAATTTCAGGCTAGCCTATAACAGGGAACTTACACGTAAAACATTTTAATGGTACCAATTTGTGATATCATTGTGTGACCAAGTACTCGTGAGTAATTACGTGTGGCTAAACACACCCCAAAAATCTGCATCAAAACACCTATTCTATGTTGTATTATTCACATACTCAGCTTTCTTTCACAGCTTGTGGCTTCACCAAGTTCAATATTTCCAAAATTCCCCAGCTTAACTTCCTATGGAATGTCTCACCTGGTGGGAGCCCATGTCTGCTGTGCTCTCCTTCTTCTCCTTGTCCTTCTTGTCCTTCTTGTCCTTGTCCTCCTCTTTGTCCTTGGTGTCGTAGTGCTCGCTGCAGATGTGGAGAAGCTGCTGTACCTTCAACACATTGCCCGAGCCTGGATGTGCAGCATGGAGATGAGCGGACATCAGCGGAAATAAGAGCGGCATTCGTCAGCCAGCTACGGGGGACTTGGTGACACACGTTGCCATGGTGACACTCACCGGCATATGCGCAGATGTCCACCAGTGTGTTAGCGAAGCTGCGGAAGGGCTCCGGGACCACCTGCAGGGCAGCTAGGGTGGTTTCTATGGCCTCACCTTTACCTGGATATGGAGCCAATTAGAAGTGTTACCACTGTCACACAGTTACAGCTGCCGCAGGAAGAACGATCCTTTAACCCAACCTGAGAAACGTTCACACTGAAACAGGAAATAGCCAGTACAGCAATTCTCCAACCAATATAAGGAAGTTCATGACACAGTTTCACCCTGACCCAGTTGGTACAGTCCACAGGGCTACACTTCACCTCATGCCCTTACCCAGATGGTTGAGTCCGAGCCCCAGGGGCAGCCATCGGGCATAGGTGTCCTTCAGCTCCTGCTCTGACTTCTCCATGATGGTCTGCACAATGGTAGACGTCACGTCACCATTGCAGGACCCCACGGCGATCATGCCACACGCCAGTGCCGTCACGCCCACCACCTGCAAACCGAGCTACGATTACATCATTCTACAAACATGACAGCGATTCCAGCCGATTTAAAGTGGCGCCCCTTTCCTCTTGTCGTCAGCTGACAGCACCCACCTCCATACTGGACTTTGAGTCTCCCAGAACAGGCACCAGCAGAGACAGCACGTCCTCGCGGTTGGAGCCGGCGTAGGCCAGGCCGAGCCTGTGGGTGAAGCGCGCATCTCACATGGAGCTCCAAGCCGTCGATGGCGCCCAGCAGCCCCCGTCGCCCGACCGCCTTACCCGAAGATGGCTCCGATCCGCATGACATTGCTGTTGTGCAGGACGTAGTCGGACAGGAGGGCAAGGGCAGGGTCACACTCATTCCTGACGCCCGAGTTCACGATGCCACAGGCCAACAGGGCGCCCGACTGCAGCAAACAGAAGATGGACTTTAAGACGCAGACAGATGCAGACTGCAGCACACTCGCGCTACGCGGCTGAGGCTGCTGGCCGTACCTTGATGTAGTCCTCCGACGAGTACAGGTACTTATCGATCTGCGTCAGTCCGCCGTCCACGTCCCACAGGAGAATCATGCCCAGGGATGCGGCGGCACTGAGCATACCTGAACACATGACATGTTCGGGCTTCAGAAGCCGGGGCAGTCAGGCATCCCTCGGGCAGAGATCCAACATACAACTACACACGCAACGCACCGTGGTCTTTGTTCTTGTAGAGCCACTTGTTTCCGTCATCCGTGAGCAGCTTGTCCTGGCCGAACGCCGCGTTGACGAAGCCGTTGACGAAGGAGGAGGCCAGGTTCATGCGGGCGGAGTCCACCTGGGAACCGCTGCTCCCAAACCCTGACGAGAGAGCGGCTCAGGGCGTCGGCGGGTGCCCAGGTTTACAAGTCGGAGGCGGCAGACCCTTTAGGGACACTTACTGTTGTTCTCCAAGTGGGTTTTGTAGATATCATCGGGGACTTTGGGTTCCATGATATCCAACTACAACGACAGGAAAGAAAATTATGAAAACGTTTGGAAAATGCGGAACAAGTCACTATGAATCTGTGATTATGGATTCTACTGAATCCCAGCTCACCTCTCTGGCTAAAGCAAGGAAATTGCTGTTCAGCTGGACGTTGGACATGATCTCAGTCAGATCCTCATAGTCCTCCACGTCTTCGTTCAGCTCCAGGAACATACCATGTCTGCCCAACATGAAGGCCATCTCCTTCTGGACGACACTACGGCAGCAGGCATACGGTTACCCCCTGCTGACAGTGCGGCAATCAACGGTGTGTGTGTGTAGAGCAATAGTGGGCGACCTTATCCGCGATTGGGCGGTGGCGTATGCAGATTTTTGGGGTAACCTTTAGGTCAGCTGTTCAAACCCAGGTGTGAGGACTCTTCAGCCGATCAGTCCTCTATTTAGCAATCTAATTAGGGAGTTACAGCGAAAACCTGCATGCACATTGGCCCTTTGTGGAGAAGATCATCCACCCCTGGTGAAGAGGCTGCAGCAGAATCCCTCACATGTCCTTGCAGGAAACGAAGATGTCCTCCACCAGCTCGACGTCATTGAGCATCAGGGCCAAGCGCAGAGCCTCTGGGTAGCGGCCAAATTTGCGGAAGATGTTGAGGGCACACTTGAGCAGAGCCGAGTTCTCTGGCTCAGGGACGTAGCTCACGCAGCTGTGGAGACAGACCAAAGACTGCGCTACAGAGGCAGACGTGGGGCAGAGACGTGCCCTCAGCCCGGGTAAGCTTATCTAGACTGCAGCCGGAGACTGTTACCTGGTCAGGTAGAGGCAGACCTTGGCGTAAGCGTTCTCGTCGATGTACTGCTCCAGCATGTCCAGCCGCTCGATCTCCATCAGGAGGTCACAGGCTTCATGCTCAGCATTGTGGGCCATGTTATAGGGCACGATCTCCTTAACCAGCTTCATTAGCACCTCCTGCTGGGCTGTGTCACTCTCCTCCACTTCCTGCCACTCCTTGGCTACTTCTCCTGCTAAATGTCTGAAACACAAAACACAACCAGGTGTTAAAGGACCAACAAAGGCCACCTGCAACGCTAATTAACTGAGCTATCAACTATATCGCGGCCTTTAACTTTATTCCTGATTCATATGTAAAAGCTGTGCCCTGTTACTGACAAAACTAGATCATTTTTAAAATATTGAGGCACTCAGCCAGTTATTAGTAATGACATAATGAACAGATGTCATTTATTTGTTATCAAAAATGCCCAATACTATATTCAGCTTTGAAACTCAATGACTGATCAGTCTTATTATGGCTGAAAGCTCATGCAGACACCCATTAGGTATCGGCGCCTCCCCACCTGCCTACCTCACATATTCATGTCCCCAGGAGTCCAGCTTTTCCTGTGAGCCCAGGAGGCGGTATTTCAGACACTCACGGTCCCCGCTCATCGTCATGGCGAGAACAGACACTACGTCTGCGCAGAACCGCTGGCACAAAATGGGGAAAGTCAGGACAGCAGTACGGACTTGAGCTGACTCATGACCAGTGTTAATTTTGGCAGCAAATTTTCATTTAGTTCTAGTCATAGTCTTTTGACTACAATGTAATTTAGTTTCAGTCATAATTTAGTCATCTAAATTATTTTAGTTCTAGTTCAGTAAATATCATAAGATTACAGTCGACTAAAACTACAGTTGATTCAGTCGACCAAAATTAGAAGCGCAAAGTGTGATGTTTAAAGTTCCCCATCGATTTCAGAAAGTCATTATGTTCACCAAGATGAAATGAAGCCGATGTTAAGGGATGGTATTAAGGTCTGACTGTGCAGTACACAGACACAGACATCACTCTTATTTGAAAACCCAAACATGTTTGTTTACCCGGAAACTGACTAAAAAGTCGTAGTGCCATTGGTGCAGAAATAAAATCACTTCAAAGCGCATAGGCCTGCCACCAGGCCTGCTCTCCCGGAATATTATAACAAAAATATTAAAATCAATATTTCTAGACGTAGTTTATTGGTGATTTCATGTTCTTGTTTTCAAGTTTCCGCTTTTTAACAACCATATAAAGTTATGCTATTTGTTATATAAATCAACTCAGGTGAACCAAACAATGTACGTCTTCAGGTTTGCCAAGCCTCAAGACTCTGGCACGACATTCGCGCTTTCAGACTCACGCAGGAAATCTTACGGCAAAACTATACCATTATAAACCTAAAATTAGCTACATCAAAAGTGTATTTATGTGGTTAAATACAAAAGCAGACTATTCACAAGGTAATAACTATTACATTCATGTGCAGACATCTTGAATTGAAAATCTCACTCCAGTCAACTGGCCGAAGTTGGCAGTCCCACGTTTTATTTGAAATGAAAAGTAAAATGGACTGTTTTCACCTGAAACGGCTTGTCATTCCATTTGCGTTATTACTCCGACAAATATAAAATGCGAGAAAAACATGATGTCACGTTTTATATGTTTTCAAAATAATAAGACCATATCCTACTCCAATAGTGATTATCAAAACTATTGGAATCCATGAACACTAAAATATAAGACGACAAAAACATTACTGTTTTTACGGCTTGAGTTAAACACTTTTTTTTAAACATGCACAATTTTCACATTTTATTTTCTCTTATTTTGAAATGCAGCCCTACTTTTATTTAGTAAAAGAGAAAATATTATACATATCAGCAGTTATACATATATGGTCAGTTCTATGTTATGTGACAATTAATACGGTGAAAAAGTTTTTAAATTTTAAATTAATTATTTTGATTTAACAGTCAGGTATTGATTACATGCAATGTGGATACAACTAATAGGCTACTTAAATATATAACACACTTAATAGTTAGACATTATATCTTCTGGACCTTTCGCTTCGAGAAATTCTCTCTATCTGGACCTCTTTAAATTTTATTTGAATACCCCTGTATGCAAACTACTATTAGTTCTGATTGGATCTTGTCTCAGGTAGACATTTTTATCTTTTTATTCATTGCCGAAATTGTCAATTCAATTCGTCATAGTCTTAGGCCTCACAAAATCATTTTTATTTAGTTATCGTCTTGTTTTATTCTGAAAATAAAGGTCTTTGACGATAAGTATGAGGAAAATTTTGTGTCAACAAAATTAACACTGCGACAGTGAGGACTCGTGGTGAATCCTGACTAAGATAGTGCGGACCCCTGACCACGACAGTAAGGACTCACGGTGACTCCTGACCACGACAGTAAGGACTCACGGTGACTCCTGACCACGACAGTAAAGACTCACGGTGACTCCTGACCACGACAGTAAGGACTCACGGTGACTCATGACCATGACAGTAAGGACTCGCGGGTACCCTTAATGGCGGCAGTAAGGACTTGCACTGATTCCTTTTTGCGACAGTAAGGACTCGCACTGACTCCTGACCTCGACAGCAAAAACTCATGCCGACTCCTGACCATGAAAGGAAGAACTCATGCTGTCTGGTACCATGACAGTAAGGACTCGCAGTAACTCCTGACCTTGTTGTCCCCATCTGGCATGCCCTGGTAGATCTCCTTCAACTTGCTGTAGTGTGGTCGCAGGAACTTCAGTGGCTTAGGGACCGACGTCATGGAGGTAGTGGAGGAGCGGATGTGTCTGCGCAGCTCCTCCAGGGCTGACTGGTGCAGGGAGGTGTCCTTCTCCTAAACCCACGAAGAGTAAAGGGTTACAGAAGGCAGGGTCATGAGTGATCAAACAGCACCAGTCTCATTAGACAGATTTATCAAGATGTCTTAAGCAGGATTTTCTTTTTCTCAGTTTTTTTCCCCAACCGCTAAATCTCCACATAAGTACTTACACTAAGTCTCTCCACCATTAGCTCCAACTCCTCTTGAAGCTGTTTGTCTTCTTCAGACTGATAGGGAAAAAAGCGTTAATGGTAGATGTTACTAAATGAAGTTCTTTTCAAACGAAATTCGTGGGAATTCCCGTTTTGGGAGTTATATTTACAATACAAATGGCGGTTTTCCTCTAAGTTGTTTCATACTAATGACACTTGATTGATGTTTACACGGTCTATCACCGTCTTCCATTCTACTGTACTGAGCAGCAAGGTTTCGCTAACCTTATCAGCAGCTATAAAACCACAAATTCACATAACTTTTATCTAGGTTTACATTGTGGGCACAGTAGAATTTTTAGCAGCTCAAGAATCACAAATAATAGTTTTAGTGATCATAAACGGACGGCTTGGCCTGTAAATCCGACTTCGCAGATGACAGTGACTCAGGGTAACGCGCAGGTCTTTCACTGATTTTCTGGACATGTACGGACAAATCGCCTTTGCTTACCAACTCCTGCTCCTCTTTCTTTTCCTTATCTTTCCCGGCGAGCAGTCCAGCCTCCTCCATTTTTTCGGGTTGTTTATCTTTGTCTTTCTTTGCTTCTTCCATGTTTGCGGCTGTCCAGCAGGATCTCCGTGACGCAGAATTAGCGGCGCCGACTCTGTCTAAGGTGGCTCGCGGAGGCCAAAAGACTTCTAGGGGCTGCAATAACGAAAACGCCCGATATCGTACACGTATTCAGAGTAATTTTTCAGTTTTTAACTCGTGTGATTCTTCTGACAGTCAGAAAAGGGTACTTCCAGAACAGATGTAAAGCTGCTTCAACATTGACATTATAGAAAGAGCCTCTTGTATAAATCTTTTTAAGCTTATGTAAAGAGAGTTTTACTGTGTAACAGCTATGTAGAAATTTATAGTAGACATCTCTAGATTTATTAGAAATTAGATATTTCGATGTACTACAGCGGTATAACTTGTGTTTATGCACTGTACTATATCATACATTTGATCCACAAATAAAGCGTCCATAAAAATGAGATGGCATTTGACTTTGTGTTCTTGAAACAAATACTACACTGACAAATTCCCAAATCTCGTAAATGTTCAATGATGTGGTGTAAATAAGATCCAGTAAAATTCACTGAAAGGCATTTTCACACCATCATTTAACATTGTGGACCAAAGCATATATAACCGCACTCCATTGACACTTGGCCTGCCTGATTCCACTCCTATCGCCCATCCCCACTACGACCACGTGCTAAAAATCACATCGCGCATGTACAGTTGGAGCGGAAATGTGCGTGTCTGTTTTGAGGAGTAACTGCGCATGTCCACTGGGAGGCACACGTGTCCCTTTCATCCGTTTTTAGTGTGACTGCGCTCCATCGTTTTGAGCGGAAGCTGCTGTCAATATGGAGGAGAAACCTGCTGTTCAGTCAGAATTTTCTTATTTAGACTCCTTCTTGAAGGAGCTACATGCTCAGGACCCAGCGGTCCTTCTCGGATTAGTTGTGGCGGTGATCGTTGTTCTTTTTACGATAGGTGAGTTAAGGCAAAAGCCTCGGTGCTTCTCTGCAGCTCAGTTAGTGGTTACGTGCAAACTGTTGTGAGGAAACTTCTTAAGATATACCGCGCTATTCACCTTTCTGTCTCTGTTAGCTAAACTGACCTTAGGCGTAATGGCAGGCGGCGAACTGGAGTCCTATGTGGTTACCAGGGCTAACGCTGCTACGGATGTCAGTGTTTTTTCAGGTCTTCTGGAGTAGAAAATCCACCAGAAATGCGATTCTGCTTATCGGACTATGCGACTCCGGGAAGACACTTCTGTTCAGCCGGGTACGTGTTTATTCCCGAGAAATTTTCCATCTTATATTGAATTTTACTGTAGTGTGCAAAACAGAATGATCTTATTAAGGCGGACAAGATGTTTAAAGAGCAGACATAAAAGCTTTCCATTTTGTAGAATCGGTTGCATTTTCACAGGAATCTTTCCTTCATATTATAGAATCGAGCTCGTCACGGATTAATTATTGCATGGTATTTTGTATTACAGCTGCTGTCTGGAAAGTTTAAAAGGACTCAGACATCCATCACAGACAGCAGTGCTATTTACAAAGCAAAGAACGACAGGGTAAGGTGCCTAGACAGTCTGTAATATTATTATGTCAAATATTATAATGTTATGATATACTGTGTTCTGTTATACTGACATCAGGCGAGAAGCTGGACTTTGATTGATCTACCTGGGCATGAGAGCCTGCGCCCACAGTTCATAGAGAAGTTCAAGTCCATGGCCAGGTAAGGCTGTCAGCTTGTCTCTCTGGTAAATGGTGGCTCCAGACTTCTACAAGAAGCGAGTGTCTGAACAAGGTGGTCCCGTTCAAAGGGCCGTCGTGTTCGTGGTGGACAGCGCCATCTTCCAGAAGGAGGTGCGTGACGTGGCGGAGCTCCTGTACTCCCTGCTGACGGATTCTGTGGTGGTGAAGAATGCTCCTACACTCCTGGTAGCTTGCAATAAGCAAGGTAGGTCCTCGTTGGATGTGCTTGGGCAAACTGGGTCAGACGAATGATGATGATGATGATGATGATGAGGAGGATGACCACAGTTCCTCTGCCCTCTTTAGACATTACAATGGCCAAGTCATCAAAGCTGATTCGACAGCAGTTGGAGAAGGAGCTGTGAGTACCTCCGTAATCAAGCCTGTCTAATGAATATGATTGAAGTGTGACTCCGCTGTGTCATGGTGTTCGCGCCCCCCCCTTCCCCGTATGCCTCAGGAACACCCTGCGAGTGACACGATCGGCGGCCCTGAGCTCCCAGGATGGTTCCTCTGGGGGCACCAGCGTGCCTCTGGGCAAGAAGGCCAAGGACTTTGAGTTCTCCCAGCTGCCCATGCATGTGGAGTTTGTGGAGTGCAGCGCTCTGGGCAGCGGGACAGAGGAGGCTGAGGCCAATATCAAGGCCCTGGAGATGTGCCTGGCTAGGGTGGCGTGATGCAGGTGCGAGCGAGAGAGAGAGAGTGTGTGTGTGTGTGTGTGTGTGTGTGTGTGTGTGTGTGTGTGTGTGTGTGTGTGGAGGACAGAGAGGGGGGGCTGTGACCGCATCATAACGACACGGTCTGTGTGCTAAGTGACAAAAGTCCTGTTTCTTCAGGTTATTTTCATGACATTTCCCTCTCCCTTTAGACTGTGTAAGATCATTTTACGCAAAGCAGCTCAAATGTAGTGTTTTTTTTTTTCTTTTCTGGTCACTGTCTCATGCAGGAAGGGTTTGGGAGTCTAGGGAACCTAGACTGAAAACATGAATATTGAATGCGTGAAGAAAATGTCACCTGCTACCTTTTTAAGTCACGGCCTGGCAGCTTTTCTGAGCTGTTTCCAGTTTACACAGGTACCATGGTGAAGAAAATGAAGCGAGCTGTTTTCTGCCTGTCTCATCAGCCAGTATTAGCCCTACAGATGAATTCCAAGTGATTCCTTTTCAACACCATTGAAGGATCTATGCTTCTACTTGCTTTCATCTGTGAGAAATAAACAGCACAATCTGGATATTTCTGTTTATGCTCCTCACACTCTACAAGAATAGTTTTTCACCTCTTCTCCAACTTGTTTAAGAGGAGTATTTTCTGTTTGTTCTTAGCTACCTTACGCACCTTAAATGTTGTGTTCTTTTTTGGGGATAAGTTTTTATCCCATGATGGAAAGAGTCAGATTCAGCGCCCTCTCTGCTATTTTGGCAGCACAGGGAGAGCGGAATGTCTTGGGGTCCGTGTTGAGGCTGAAATGGCCGGGTTTCTCTCTCTGCCTTCGCTTTAGAGCACCACTGACTGTCTGTTCTGTGCCCACAGCAGGTAGTCAGGCAAGAGGCTGCGTTTCCAGAAGCTTGTGTATCTGCGCCACATGGTTACAAGTCACAGCCCGTGTGTGTCAAATGTAGATGTAATAAAAACCAAAACGAAAAAAAAAACTGCTTTACTGGAAAGAATGCATTTATTTCTAAAGATAAATATAGTTGCTTGCAGAAAATAAAGGCAGATGTTAGGGTGCAGCTGCTGTCCCCAAAGAGCCAGCCGATAAGCACAGGCTGCCTGGCTGGACTCTATGCATTCTGACAGCTGTGGAAGCTGCAGGCTCGTTCCAGGTCTGAGGAGGTAGAGAGGATCAGTAAAGAGCTTTCACTGCTGTCTTACCATCTGGCTCTTTCTCACAAACTTTGCATTTATGATAAAAAAAAAAAAAAGTTTCATTGAACTACAGTGTTTTTTTGTGTAGCGCATGGGCGTCGCTGCCATTAAATCTGAGGGTGATGTGTCCCACATTTCATAACTATTTTTTGCCCCCCACACCCCACATTTATCATAAAATATTAGTTCACCCAGCGCTGTTTGTATTGCTTCACAAAAGAATCTATTCCCACGATATGAGAAAACACACATGGCATCTAATTCATTACAAACATTTCGGAGGGAGGGTCCCCCCACATTCAGAATGCTTCTGATGCCCCTGGTGTAGCGCAATTGGCATCATATCAAATAGATGTTGGCATATGTAGGTGTATTAAATTATATCATGGTTGCATTGATTTAGTGTTTTTTTTTGTTTGTTATTCCCCAAATACCTAGCTGAAAGTCTTGTTACCACGTATATTTTTTGTCATGGTTGCTTGTTGGTTTTGCCCTGGATTTGATTATATGCTTTGTTTTTTTTGTTTGTGTAATATAATAAAACTGATGAACTGCCCCAGAGGCAAAACCAACAGTGTAAGCAATGAAACTACATAATTTGAATCTGTCTTTGAACTAATTTAAAAATGAGAGAACACTGGTATGATAATAGTGAGAATGATCGGTTTTTATAAGCGTTCATCGCTGTCTTGCGGCTTGGCCCTGGGTAACAAAGCTTCAGACTTTGGGTGTCAGATGTCGACTCACCAGAGCGGCTCTCCTCGCACTTCCTGAGTGATGTCATGATGTCAACATACTTTGCCCCCAAGAACTCCCAAATACTTTGGTCGGGAGGCACCTCCACCAGGCACTCAGTGGAATCTTTGAACAGGAGATCCACGTCCCCCGTGGATGAGAACATCTTGAAGGTGTCCCCACCTGCGGGCCCGAACCGGGCCTGCGACGCGAGGTGGGAGGAACACAGATGGTGGGTGACAAGGTCTCCACCGGAAGATCTCTGCACGTGTCACGTTGCAGATCTGGCCTTACCTGCAGCTTATTCAGGACCTTGATAACATGAGCCCTGGTCTCGGGGCGGGTCACTACAGCATGGGCTGCCACTTTGGCCAGGTGGCAGGTGAGGTAATCAGTGACGGGGGCAGTGGGGCTGTAGCCATTCGGACAAAGTAGCTCAAAGTCTGCCGATTTCAGATCTGTTGCCCATTTGGGACCTTTCCCTGATTGACAACCAAACCACTAATGAATGAACTGCTTTTTTAGCGTTAGCCTAGCCTTAGTACAGTACCCCAAAAATCACTTTTGCACTAATTCTCTTCTACCAGCGGAGACTGTGCAGACGACTCACCGTCAGTGTTCTCATTCACTGTTGTGTGTCTGACGAAGGCAACGTCGCCAGAACCGTTTACAAGACATCTGCAGGCAGGTAAAAGGAAGTTAAATCTCAGCAGTTAAGGACAGCATCACGTCAAACTTTCAATTTGAGTGCTCAGGGAATGAGCTCCTGTTTGGGTGACCGTCCCGTTCAGGGTCTGTAAAAGAGCAGCAATTTGTGGCTTGTTCCTTTGAAAAACCAAGCCGCTGAAAAATGTTCTACCTGATTTTCATGTTCAGTAAACTCTGGCTCAGTGGGTTAGGATTACTGTACTTGTGACCGGAAGGCAGCAGGTTCAGTTCCTGTGGTATGTAGAGTGATGTCACCATTGGGCCTCTGAGTAAGACCTTCAACACCACGATTACCTCAGAGACTATCTGAGGTTGCTTGCACTTTCATTTTCACTTAAATTTTCTCAGCTTTGGATAAAAGCATTTGTTAGACAAATAAAAATGTAAATCTTAAAAGGCGGTTTCCATATCTTTCATAGACAGTAAGAAGTTTCCTTTTGTAGCTCCAGCAAAGGGGTTTGGCAAAGCTTCCTCGTCCTCTGCAAATCTATCTCTCCCACTCCAGAGCTTTCACTGGAACTCCACCAAAATCCTTTAGCCCCAGTTCTTCCTTCACTTGATCCGGCCTTTGGTCACGCCCACCTGAAGGCCCCCGCATATCCGAAGTACGGCTCTTCTGAATTGGGCTTGCAGGCCTGGTTTGCCTCCCCCACACACAGGGCACAGAAGGAGGAGCCCGGGTTGGCTCCTGGTACGCAGCTTTTCTTGAAGAATTGTTCTGTCCAATCAATGGCAGAGGCAGAGAGCAGATAGGCGCAGTAAGGGAGGGGGGCGAAGCCCACAAATCTAGCTCATGGACATTTTACTTACACAAAAATTGTTCAAACAGATGCCTTGGTCCTGCCTCCTGTAACTGCTTGGACCCACCTCCTCTACAGTCTGATTGGTTATCTCTCTGAACCAATCATTTTTCCTTCTGCCCTCGTAACTTTTTTGTGTAACTAAAACTCCCTCAAGCACAAATCTACCTGCCGTCACTGAGAAAGTGTGTCATCAGAGCATGGCTTTGCAGAGGCGGTCAGGACTATGGACAGACTCACGGAAGTTGCAGTTCCCCGTCTGCCTGTAAATCAGCTCCATGGGCACGTTCCAGCCAGCTGTGCGCCCCATGGCCGTGTGGCAGGACTTCAGGCCCTTCAGTGTCTCCCAGGTGATGCCGGACCCCTTCCGGACCACGGCCACCACATAATAGGAGGAAGCTTCCGCTGTGTGTGCGTGTGTGGGGGGGGGGGGGGTGGGACTCAGGACACACTGCTCACATGGCCCAAATCCACATGGACACACTCAACCCCCCTGCACTTACCTCCTGCTGAGGTGCAGCTATCTGTGAAGAGCAAGAGAGAGGGAGGGGTGTGACTATGTGGCAGCTGGAGAAATGGTCACATGATGAGCATCTGCAATACCACTAACAGCAGTGTCATGCAGTGTGATGTGAGTGGCTGGGGGATGTGTACCTGTATCATAGCCCTCCACCATGGCTGGCACGAGGCCACACTTCCCCGCTGTGTACACATCTCCTCCATCCAAGGTGATGGCGTCAGCCTCGTTTTGCTGGTTGGAGAGCAGGAAATATCAATGTCAAGATGGCCTTCTACTCACAGACCATGAACTTTCACACAGTCCAACCTTCACCTGTCCCCACTGTCTCCTGGATTGTGGATTAGGTGACGGGCAGAGCGCCGTGTGTGAGACTCGATGGCCGTGACCCTGACATGGCTGTGAGTGGCACAGTGGTTCCCCAGGGGGATGGTCCTCTCGCTCTTTCTGTTCATCCCCTTTTTGACTTTAAGCACAACACTGTGACCTGCCACATGCAGGGATTTTCTGATGACACGGCCATAGTTGGTTGTATTAGGGAAGGTCAGGAGGGGGGGGGTTACAGGAAGCTGGTGTAGGACTTTGCTGAGTGGTGCAATAAAAACCAGGTGCAGCTCAGCACTGGGAAGACCAAAGAGATGGTCACTATTGATGGAGAGGAGGTGGAAGTGGTGGGCATACAGGTACCTAGGAGTGCACCTAGATAACAGGCTGGAGTGGACTGTGAACACAGAGGCCCTGTGCTAAAATGGACTGGGCCGCCTCTACTTCCTGAGGAGACTCCGGTCCTTTGGAGTCTGCAGGTCTCTGATACGGCAGGTCTGTGGTTGCGGGTTCAGCCTTCTATGCTGTGGTGTATTGCGGCAACGATGCTACAAGAAGGGACTCAAACAAAGTCAATAAGTTCATTGAGAAGGCTGCCTCTGTTCTGGGAATCCACCTGGATTCCTGTGAGGCAACCATCCAAAAACACTAAAGAAGATTTGCTCCATACTGGACAAAGCCTCACACCCCCTGCATCACACCCTGGTCAAACAGAGAAGCACATTCAGCAACAGGCTGACACAGCTATGCTGCTCCAGCAAGCTTGGGGATCCTTGGGGATCAATAAAGTACTACTATTACTACTGGTTGCAGAGTCATACATACCAAAATCTTCCTGATGCAGTCATTTGTAGTGCTGGCACTGACACATCTGATCCCTTCCTCATCCAATACGTTCATACTGTGGTTCATCCACTGACTGCACTTCACTGCCTCAGCTTTCCCAACTGCACACCACCTTAATGCGGCGTGCTGTTTTGTCTCTGTGGGCGGAGTAATACAAATGAGGAGACGTGTGATTGGATCCCCCGACCCTGGAGGCGTGAGGTGGCAGGTGCTACATACTGATTCGCCACGCTGCCCTGAAAGTGTTTGTTTATGTTTATTTATTTATAGAGCAGTTTGAAGCAAAGAGAGTTGAACCCAAAACACTGTACAGACAATATGCCATTAAAAATAATGCAAAATGAGAAAACAATGTAACAAGAGGAATGTAAAAGACAATAAAAGAAACAAGTCAATAAACAAAAACATTGAGAGGGTAAAAAACAGTGACAATTGATAAGCAACTGAATGAAAGGCTAAGGAATAAAAGTACAAGCAGTGAAGGATTCCATTCCAATTTAGGGGCCAGGACAGGAAAAGCTGTGTCACTTCTCCGTTTTAGCCTAGACTTTCTGTCAGTCAACAAAAACAGATCAGAACCTGAGAGACCTAGCTGGGGTATAAGGAGTAATCAGGTCAGTAACGTAGCTAGGACCAAGACCTCTTGTAGCTTTGCATGAAAACAGGACAACCTTGTAGTTTATCCTTAACTGTATAGAAAGCCAATGGAGGATTGTAGGTACTGGTGTGATGTGGTCACGCCTCTTAGTGCCTGTTAGGATACCTGCTGCAGCGTTCTGTACCAGCTATAGGCGCACAGGGAAGCTAGGCTGACCCCCGAATACAGGGCGTTAGCGTAATCGAGCTGAGATTAAATAAATGCATGTGTAGCTTTTTCAAAATCGGCATATCATAAAATATGTGCTTGTGTGCTCAATAAATACAAAGTGTGTGTGTGTGTGTGTGTGTGTCTGTGTGTGTGTGTGTGTGTGTGTGTGCTCATTTGGCTACTTACCTCCATTGATGGTCCGGATGACGCCCATATAATTTGCCCCCAGATAGGTGAAGGCATCAGAGCCGGAGGGAGTCGGCACCAACTGAACAGTGTCATCCTTAAACATCAGGTCCGTCCCATTGTATTCGGCTGACGTGAAGAGGTAGAAGTTCTTTTTGAAAAAGCATAGTTTAGTTAGCTAGAGATGAAGTCATGCAGTTCTTTGCTGTGGTGTAAAATGTGGTATGTGGGATAGTGTACCATAGCCTCCTGAAGGGCACTCCAGATGAGTTTGGCAAGGTATGTGTCATCGCGGCTGACGACAGCATGGGCCGGCGTTCTGGCCAGGTGGCAGGTCTTGTAGAAGTTGACGGTCCGCCTACCGCCGTCCTTACAAAGAAGCTCATAGCCGGATTTCTCCGCCGCTGTCAAGAAACCGGAGGATGCAAAGTCACTCCAAGTCCAGCACGGGGTCAACTGCCTGCTCTGGCTGCATTCTGAGAAACGTACCTGGCACACTGGTATGCTTCACAAAGGCCACCTGCCCTGCATTGTCTTTGAGGCACCTAGACACAAGAGGAACAGAACAAAAGACTTCAATTAAGTGACTGGACATACTGTTCCTGAAGATACTGATTTATCCTTAAAGCAAAGGCAGACCAAGAGGCTTAATCTTAGTGGGCTCTCAGCTGGAGCAGCGGGATATCGGATGACTGCTGGGGGAGTATGCACTGCTGGGGGAGTATGCACTGCTGTGGGAGTATGCACTGCTGTGGGATTATGCACTGCTGGGGGAATATGCACTGCTGTGGGAACATGCACTGCTAGGGGAGTATGCACTGTTGTGGGAGTATGCACTGCTGGGGGAATATGCACTGCTGTGGGAGTATGCACTGCTAGGGGAGTATGCACTGCTGTGGGAGTATGCACTGCTGTGGGAGTGAACTGCTGAGGGAGTATGCACCTGAAGGCACCGCCATAGTCGTAGTAACCTTCGGTGTGGGAGTATGAGCAGTTACCGATGCACTGCTTGCACAGGCTGGGGTACCCCACAGCCCCCGGGACACAGCTGGCATTGAAGAACTCAGACACAGCTGTGGAGGACAAAGACGGAGATGTGCACATTTCTGCCATAAAGGGTCTGAAGCAGGAGCCTGACCACAAACAAACACAAAAATGAAGTGTTCGATTCCCACTATCTACTCAGCACTCATTCAGCATGGTTTATTCATTATTTATTGTCTGCATGCATTTTTTTACTGTTACAAATGTGTGATGTGATACTGTAAACCTTCCGTTTCCTTCAAGATTAGTAAGATTGCCTGTCTGTCTATCTGTCTATTCCCATTACAGTACATTACCTTGTTCAATAGTCCTGTTCTCTGAGGCATCCCACTGGATCTGCCCCATCTCCATCAAAGTCCCAATTGGGATATTCCACCCTGCAGAATTTCCGAGGCCCGTGTGGCAGGAATTCAAGCCCTTCAGCTCAGTGAATCCAAAACCGGTCCCATTCTTCGCTATGGCAACTGCGTAGTAGCAGGTGTCCGAGTCTACGGCAGGGGTGAGAACGGCCACGTTAGTCGCTGATATTACATCTCCCGCATTGTGCTCTCTCCAGCAGTGTCTCATGATTCCTGTCCATACCTTTCCCATAATCCTCTGCAATGATGGGCTTCAGGCCCCTTGGAGGTTGGCCAGCTTTATATATATCTCCTCCATCCAGGGTGATGGCGTCTGCTTGACCAACCTGTGGAGGACAGTGGACATCGAAACAGGGTCTTCAAGGAAGGGAAAGTGCTCTGTAGCTGCTCTTAGGAAACAGCAGCAGAATACGTTGTGGGGGAAGTGAGCTTCACCTTGATGGCGTTGATGCAGGCCGCTGTGTCGTTTCTTAGCACGCAGAGGAACTTAGACACCATGGATTTCAGGTTCTCGCACTTTTTATGCTCTTGCGTAGATGTCACACACCATCTGACTTTATCCATTTTGTACCCATTAGAGATGCTGCTCTCCTGAGGTACAGTAGTCTGAACTAAGACAAGAAAAAGGCCTGTTAACCTACCTGCCTCCTGTTCTCTTCTTATGATCACATATCAAACTCTCAATGGTCTTTACAAGCACTTCAGTGTAGTCGCATAGCATACTTCCATAAGATAAGATTAATAATAATCGATGAATCATACATACACGTACAAATGATAACTAACTTGCCAAACACGTCAAGTTCTTGAGTGATCATGGTCTGATGTTCTGGTCTCGGTTCTGCCGGTCCTACTTACCGAGGATCCCAAGGAGCAAAGTGCAGTGGAGTGGGTTCATGGCCGATATCCTCGATGAGTCTCTCAGAGCCAGCAGACCATTGAGTTTATAGGAGGTTTTTTGACGTCATGTTAGGGGTTGGGATGGACATAATTATAAAAATCTTTCTTTTGCCCATGGACTTCAGCCCAGCCGAATCTTTAATGTGCCGCCGATACCACAGGTTGGCCAATACTTCACACCCATCGCTGCACAGGATCTGTGAGAACTCCTTCCTCAGAAGTACAATGTGGAGCTGGACTCTGGTTACCGAAACAGGTAGTATTTCTTGCACCCCGTGGTGGGGAAGTGGTGCTACAGTGCGTCACCGAGCTGAGATGACAATGCGGGACGGATGTGGTTTCACACGCAGTGCTGGGGCGGGTGACTGGCAGGATGGCATGACACCAAACAAAGGTGCGCTTGTCCTACTAGCAAATTGTGATCCATGTGATGGGAGTCACCTGAGACTATAGCCAGTTTCAATAGCTTCGAACCACTTTCTCACACTTTCTTGAGTGGGGTCAAAAAAGGGTAACGCACTCATTCAGATGATGAGCAGAGGAGACCTCAGTACAGTGGTACCTCAGTTCTCAAACTTAATCCGTTCCGGACTCCGGATCGAGTTCTGATCAAATTTTTCCCATAAGAAATAACGGAAAACCAAAATTACACCTAAATATGTTTTTTTAGCATTTAAACAGAAAATGAACAGGATAAAACAAGAAGAGCATTTTTTTCTTAATAAAAATTGATAGATCGATAAAGATCTTATCCCAACATTACCCCTGTCCTGACCCGATCGTCTGCTCCTTCTGTGTGCCACGCCTCCTCGCTAAGCTTGCATGGGATCCCCATGTGATTAGCTGTTCTGGTTGTTGTCATTAGTCCTCTGTATTAAGTCCACGTTTCAGTTTGTTTCCCCAGTCTGGTCATTGGGTGCGTTCAACTTGCTTACAGCGCTGTCTTAAAACAACACATTCTGATCCTGACACAATGCATTACGGTTAGATGCATTGCGACCTCTCACCTGGCTGCACAAACTGGAACCACCTCCATGGCGACACATATTTGCCCTTATGGGCTGAAGACTTTAGTTACACGCATGACGTTTGTATCCCAGGCAGTTCCAATGCGTAATCTGCTATTTCTCCCAAATATCACATAAAGCAGTGAGAACTGGTTTTCAGTTAATTTACCTGGTAAAATAAAGTTTAAATAAATGACATAAATGCTCTAATAGTACATGTAAGTTAGTGGTTTATTTATTGTTAGTTACTGTAATGTTGCGCTGCTTTCTTTGGTTAATCGTCCCGGCTGTGAAGAAGACATTCAAGTAAGAATTGCATTGTAGTATGACTCATCTCCTGGTGTGTGCAATTTATATTATGTCAGCGTTCACAGACTTCTGTCAGACTTATGTCAGACTTCTGATATTCAGGTCGAGTTCTAGGTCAAACTGGTTTGTTCGACTTTCAAGAAATTCGAGTTCTAATGAGTTCGAGAACTGAGGTACCACTGTACTGCTGTTCAGGTTCCACTGACCTCTTCTCCAGTAGACATAAGGTTTGCTCTGTAAACACAAAGATCTTAAATATAAAGGCCAATAACAAAGGGGTTCAAATGAGCTAAACCAGAACCTGGAAACACTGTACTCTGTGGGCCCTCATCTCTCTACCTTGGGGTCCTCAGGGACCCCCCAAACGGTCCACATTTTTGCTCTCTCCTAGATTCCTACAATTAGGCCCTCCTTAACTGTGAAGGACAACCCATATGCAGTGTGCCAACACCGCACCACCTAGACAGGGGCATAGGCAGAATTTCTATCCCTGCACCAAGTTACCATGAAGGAGCAGCTGAGCAGGAATGTCAACAAGCCACTGGGACCAGTTGAGTCTACAAATCTACGTGACTCATAACACAGTGGGTGGGTCCCATGTGCCCTTGAAGGTGAATCACAGAAAGAAAGATGCACATCTCCACCCTTTTCCTACAAGGGATTGTGTAGTGCACGGGCGGAGCTGGGGGCTTACACGGCTCACGTTCAGAATGTTTTAACCGAAACTGTATTTCTTTATAGTCAGAACAAACAACTTTCACAGTCACCGTGTCACTTTAACAGACTTTAACAGAGTTATGCACCAGATACTGTTTGACCCAAGAACTGGAGGGAAAATTTTGCATCTGCTAGGTTTTGGATGTTTATCCATCCAACCTCGAACCCTTTATTCTGGTCAGGGCCACTGGGGAGCCGGGAGTCTATCCCAGATAGTATAGAGTGCAAGACAAGGGTCGAACCCTGAGTGTGATGTCTGTCTATCGCAGAGCACATACACACACCAGGTATGGCCAGTTTAGAGAAGCTAATTAATGCAACTACATGTCTTTGGACTGTGAAAGGAAACCCACACCCCTATAAAAGGACGAAACCAGCACTGTCTCCATCTTACCTGAAAGAGAATCTTCCTCTCCATACTCATGTCACTTTCCAAGGACACCACTGTAACCCTATACGTTCGATAAACTGTCCCCAATGGGAGGAGACCAGGAAAAGGCTCTGAGCGAAGACCTTTGTTTCACTTCAAACAACAAAGCCCCGAGATTTTGGGGCCAGCTGACTCTGGTGAGTAGGCTCCGCCCACACGTACACCTGAACAAAGAGGTGCCTGTTCTGCACGCTGCTGACACACACATCTGCACGTGCAAGGCAGAGAAAGAGGAATGGTTATTCGTGGCTGGCTGCGACAGGCCAGAGCACAGTGGGCATCTCTGTGTGAGGGCTGTACTGTATTGGCCCTAAGGAGGAGAGATGTGCCTTTGACTCAGAGGTTGCTGGTTCAAATCCTGGGTTTGATAGAATGATTTCCCCATTGGGCTCTTAATCCCCCATTGCTCCAGGGACTGTCTGACCCTGGCTTCTCAAAAAAAAAAAAAATGCACATGGATCAAAGCAGCCGCCAAACAAAGGCAACAGATCCTACAAAGTACCTAGCATGTTCCGTGCGAGTTACATAATTCCCATAGACCACTTAGTGTCTGCAAAGTGCAGTCACGTCTTTTGGGGAAATGAGACAGTTTATTAAACTAATGGGTTATTTTCCTTGTGAAAGAGGGCTTGTAGAGACTCGGGCAAAATCTGATATTCAATCTCTAGGCTCACATTTGTTTATTTAGCGGCTGCTTTTGTCCAAAGCAAGTGAGGAAAGCCTGGGCACAGCAGCTGTGGAACAGCTGGGGTTAAGGGCCAAATAGTGGCATGATTAATCTGCCCGTTGTGGGTCATGACACCACAACCTTCTGGACGCAGGCACAGACCCCTAATATCCTGAGACACATATATTTCCCAGAAGCTGAAAGTTCTAAGTCAGTGATGGCCAATCTTATCCGCAAAGGGCCAGTGTATATGCAGGTTTTTGGGGTAACCTTTAGGTCAGCTGTTCAAACCCAGGGGTGAGGACTCCTCAGCCAATCAGTCCTCTAATTAGTAATCTAATTAGGGCGCTGCAGTGAAAACCCGCACACACAGCGGCCTTTTGCGGATAAGATTGGCCACCCCTGGTCTAAGTAGTAATACAGATTCTCACCTACAGTCTTAAGAAGGGAATTGGGCGGTATTCCCAAAAGCAGGTTTAACAAACTCTAAGCTTATGTTTTAATTCTGAGCTGACTGGCCAAAATGATTTAAAAAAAGCCAATTAGGATTTAATGGAGGTTCAGTGATTGGCCAGTCGCTGCTAATTTGAGCGTGTTGTTGACAAGCTTAAAAATCCGTCATCGATAGCTATAGTGGTGCCTCTGCTCTGTGACTGCAGTGCAGCCTTGGGGTCGGGGGGTCCGCAGAGGGGGCCAGCAGAGGCACCTTCTATCTATACCAGAGGTGCCAAAGTCAAGGCCCGCGGGCCAGATCAGGCCTGCGAATGAATTATCTATGGCCCTCGGGATGATATTTCATTAGTATTAGAACTGGCCTGCAGGCCACAGCCGCCTGCTGCTGTTTTGTACGCACCAATACTCCATTCCCCATAATGCAACGGTAGCCCGCGAACTCACTCTTCTTTGAAGGAAGTTTGTTTCTGTCTGTGAACCTGTTGAAAAATGTTTTCACCTGAAATTAGTGACATAGCCATACAAAAATGTTGGATTGTTCATTTAATCATTAAATAAAATACAGTACACTGTGTTAGGTCTTGGTTCAATA
>JABFEA020000039.1:860397-871184 GCA_019775915.2 Cyphomyrus plagiostoma
ATTGAACCAGTCCGGCCCTTGGCTTGTAGCAAATTTGGTTTTTTGGCCCTCTAATGTATTTGACTTTGACATCCCTGATCTATAACAAGGAAACGATCACACTGCACTATAAATCGCATGAAGTTTAACTACAGCCGGAAAAAAAAAATCATTTTGAAGGTGACACAACCAGTTCAAATGTGTTGCTCAATGTAGACATCTATTAACGCCATGAGTCATGTGAGCAGGCCCTTTGGATTCAGCATTTATAAAATGGATAACATTACATATTACCCGGATTACAGTATTATACTGTGAAATGTAGATTTTAACTGCAAGGCAATGTTCTGTCATTGCCTGCATATTGGTTTCTTATTTTCAGAGTATTCCTTGTTGTCAGAAAGAGCGGTGATAGGAATGTACAGCACACAGCCAGTGACATGTGGAAATCCTGAGGTATGACATCATTATGCCTATACCGCTCATTGCAAAAAGCCTCATATTGTTTTCCTCTTTTTATGTCAGTAACCTCCTGAGACCCCACCCATTCATTTATGTCCATTGTAGTGGACATGTTGTTTTTGCATCTATCTTTTCACTGATGCAAGGAAACGTATTTATTCCTGTTGTCGACCAAAGAGGACATGCTGTGATATTAAAAATAAAAATTAATTTGAAAAAATCTAAATTGTAAGATGTCTTGTTTCCTCCAAAGACAAATAACCTATAATTGAAGGATACTTTTCCTTGGGTCTCAGGAGGGTATAGACTAATCTGTGATTCTTTATCCCACTCAGGATCATAGCCACTAAACACCACTAAAAGCTGCAAAATTTTTTTAACAGATCGACAAAGTTTATTTACAAATGCATGCAATATCTCATATATTACGCAATAAGCTCCAACTGGCAATAAAACACTTGTCAAAGCATTAAATGCAAAGTCATCCTGATGGGTATTATTTGAAATCTGAAGCATAAGGATGTTGTTCAGTTGAATGATAGACCGCGCAGAGCAGTGTACAGACCTCAGGGAACGTCACGGGGTCTAATCTGTGATGTAAATCTCTGTGAATAATTTCAGCTTCCATGTCATGCGAATTCTACAGGAAAGGCCACTGCTTGTTAAACATCCTATTAATAACTGCTCTGCCAATTATATTAAGTAGACCTACACTCACATGCGGATCGCTGTGCCCACCCCCCAGTACTCATACTACTGCAGGGTACTAAATATGTGCTCGCAGAACAGGAGTAATTCAAAAGTTTGGGAATCTTGTACTTAGTGTAAGCTTGTTACCCTAACTGTAAGAAATTGATATATTAAAGGTGTTTGATAATTCCACCACTGCCTGAATTATGAACAATGTAGTTATAGCTTTCAGGTACTTTAAACATTCCCATATTTTCTAAACACCTTCTATTCCTATTTTGATTTATGTGCTGCCCCAAAATGATCTCTGGTCCCACCACGTCCTTCACCAGAGCAGGTGACCCTGCCAGAGTAAGCTTGCTTATCTGACCTATACTAGTTGTATTCCAGGCTTCTTGAGGGGAAAATCTCAGGTTAACCTACCTGGGTTAGTTGCTAAACAAACCTTCTGCAATGCCCCACTGATATAGCGCCCTCTCTGTCCTTGGGGGTATGTGCGGCTCTGAGGCACGCCGCTTATTTGGCACCCAGGACCATGCCATCACTCACCATGTCTGCTGGCAGGTCCACTGAATGAATGCAGACAGTGACTAAGAAAATAGCATCTGCACACACGTCCAATATCAGAGCTCAGTTTAAGATCCCCCTCCAGGAAATTACACTGGGCATCTGATGAGAAGCCCTCCCTCCCTCCCTCCACAATTAACTCACACACAGATGTTCCACTAAGGCGAACAGGACTCAATTTCATCTTTATTCCACTGCACTTACAACAGAGACTGTATACAAAGTGCCTCTTTCTGGCTCTCCATAGACAACGATCCGTACACACACACACAGACACACACAGACAGAGAGCAAGGAGTCCAAGACATACAGAAATGAAGCTGATGAGGTCACAGGGTTCCCCCAATGGCCTGGTCAGCTGATGGCCCAGACAGTGAATACACAGTAATAGTGTAGCTTTGATCAGCCACCAGGAGGCAGGGTTCCCCCTTAAGCGCAGCAGGGCACAGCCAGTTCACTTTATCCCCATGGTCAAAGCTGAGGCTGGGCCCCGGGCTCGATGCTGAGGGCCTCTCAGTGCTGCCACCTGCCTTCTCAGGTCTGTCCACCTGGGCCTGGGCCTTGGCTCCAGCTCCCTGTCGTCCCCTGCGCTTCCTGCGAGGGGCATGTGTGCTAGCGGTGCCCTCCACAGCCTCACCGAGGTCCCAAAGTGACACCCGTGCATCATTGCCGCCTGTGGCCAGCCAATAGGGATGGGAGAGGAAGTTCAGGAAGTGAGCCTGAGATACGGCCAGGCTATGTGCGCACAGGGCTCCCATCAACTCGGGACGCGACCCAGCGCCCACCCGGAGAAGGTGCACACGCCCGTCTTCCGCAGCGCAGGCCACCACGTTCCCACAGCTTGCCACGGAGATGCAGTGGGCCAGTGGTGGGTTCAGAAACTGGCCTGACGTGTGAGACAGTGCCCTGTCCTCCTCTGCATCCTGCAGGTTAACTGCCCAAAGGGGGCGGGACTTTTTCACGTTCCACAGCATCACCTGTGATTGAACCAAGAGTTCTGTCAATCACAGCCCCCACCAATCCACTCGCAAAGAGAAATTCACCTGATGTCTTGTACCATCATAAGCTGAAATACACAGAACGATTTAGTTTTCAAAAGCAACATATGAAGCATTTAAAAGCCAAGACACCAGCATGAAAGACTATTCTGTTCTGCATGGAGCAGATGCCTCACCCTGCAGTCTCACAGATTACTGTTACCCAATCACATTCCTCACAAAAGCTCGGGGCACCATGCACAGTATCTGCCAACTGGAGCTCAATGTTCCGACTGCGTGACCCAGATTGTGTTCCTGTGGTGAAACGTCCAGTTCCTCTTTCATGATGCTGCACACACTGACCAACAGCATCCAGCAAACCCTTCAAAAATCAAAACTATTAGAGAAACGCCTCCCCACTGAGCTGTTAGTCACGTTACTCTTCCATTATGTTGTAAAATCTTGCCACTGGTACCAGCTTTGAGGGTCCAACTGTGACAAGCTTCCAGACACCTGAACGCCAGCTGGTGAAGAAGGTTCCTCGCTGAACAGAATCAAACCTCAATCGTTACAGGGCCAGAGACTACTGCCAAAAGCTTGTCATTAACAGACTTTATGTACCTTCCGCACAAAGAACGACCCTGAAGGGCATTTAATTACCAGCTCCTTCCAGCCCCAGTGCTCTAGGCATCCCTACTGCTGCTCGAGTGTAAATTTAGTCTTTATTGTTTGCGGCCAGCGCCCCCCTGCGTGATGTGTCCCAGCCCATGGTTATGACACTGAGCATAGTGACAGAACGTACCGCACACATTGATTCTGTATGGGATTAATTGGTAACTAATTCCTCTGTGTTGGGCCTCACCTGCATGTCGAGACCCGCAGACACCAGGCTGCCCGGCCGGTTCGGCCTGAAGGCCAGCGATGAGCAGATGTTGGTGTGCCGACGCAGCGTCCGACTGATCTGGTGCTCCGTCAGATCCACCACGCACACTGAGCCGGAGTCGTCGGCCGTCGCCAGTACAGTGCCTGCGTCGTTCAGCGACAGGGCGTTGATCTCGTCCTCCCCCACGCGCAGCTCGGACACCGGAGCCTTAAGGTCCCGCGGGTCTAGCGTGCTGACGGTGCCGCCGTGGGAGGCGTACAAGGTGCCCGGCGACCCGGACGCGAACACCAAGCAGGTCACGTCGTCCTGTCCCTGCAAGCGGACTGTGCTCAGCCGTCCCCCTTCCTGCGTCCAGATCGTCACCTCGCCGCCTTCACCTCCGGAAGCCAGGAGTCCATCGGGTCCCCCTGCGGCACCCACGCAGAGCACAGTTCCAGAGTGACCCCCGGTCCACTGTCTCGCCATGCTGATCATCACCAGCACCACCCCGACCCAAAGGAAACACAGGATTAGGGTTAGGGTTAGGATGTTGGAACTCGGATTACCAGCCGTTCAAACATTACAGTACAAGGTTCCCAATGCTTATGCATCTGGAGTGACCCTCACGCTTTGACTCGCGCTCATGCAAGAAATCTTTTGGCAAATCTATATTATTCCATTATAAACCTAAGATTAGCTATAAAAGTTTCATTCCAGCCAGCTGACCAAAGTCATCTTGATAGTAACAATTGCACTGTATTATCGTGTTTAGAGGTGTCACCCGCTGTATTCAGTAGTTGCATACATTTTTAGGTCAGCAAATCTAATCTTCAAGTATTGGAATTTTGGAAAACACGTGCAACTACCTGGGTTACTGTTATTGGCCAATTAAGTTAGCACATTTAACGATGCATTTTTGCCGAAACACAATAGGAATTAGTACAAGTTATCAAAAACGATATCCATCCATATTTTAACTGCTTTTCCAGTTCAAAATTATATATGGCAAACACAGAATCATTAAGCAATACACAAGCTTACTCCACACATCACGCTTCAGGATAGCAAGGTAGTTTTATGGCAGCCATCCAACAAAACATCAAGAATCATTTTACGACAGTTATTAAAACGTAACCTACTTAGCTATACGAACACCTACATGCAGTTTTGATTTAGATAAGCAGTTTTGAATTATTTATTTACAGCATTTTAGTTACCATAGCTGTCTAAGTTTTTAACTGGAGTGGCGCGATTAACTGTCTGGTTAAAAGACACAGACATACATACAGGCACAACTTGGATTTATACAGTACAATATGCATGAAATAATATAGAATATAAAATATCAAACAGCAGACATTAACTTACCGTATAACACGTGGGAACCGTAACCGAGACAAGCCAGCAGCGCGCTGTTGTGATGATGTCACAACATCGCAGCGATGTCGCGTGCTTTTGACGTTTAAATAACGCGACTGTACTTCGAATTCGTGTGGATGGCCTCGCAGCTGGTTCGAAACGGTCGTTTTCAATATATTTAGCACTATTAAGCATGTTTCATGGACGGGACAACTTACTTATATAAAACTGTATTAAAACCTTCCTAAGCACAGATCTCGAGGGCTTGCACCGTCATAAAGGTGCAGGGATGATAATAGACCAATAATAATAGAACAATAATCAATAATCACATAGGCAAATTGACTTACTGACTCTATTAATTTAAATCCGAAGGGTAAATCTGGTCTTGTAGAGCAGCAAAGGACAACACTCAGTGTAAAATACAATGCACAGTGCAAACCCACTTTTTGTAATCTTTCCTACTGTGATGCAAAGCATTGTATTGCTTATTTTAAACATTTCTACTTAAATTGTTAGTCAGCTTTGTGAGGACTAGATAGTCTTCCTCTGGTTCCTTTCCTGAATTTAAAGAAACAGACTAACAGTGATCTTGTATCATGTATGATCTGGGACCAGCACATTGAACAAGATGACCTTAAATACAACAATGGTATCTGTTGCAGAGCAGCTTTCCAGTGTTTAGAGTGTGCTGATGTAGCTCATGCAGAACACAGCTCCACCCCATTCTCTATACTCCCTCTGTCTCCCTCTCCACCCACTAAGGCCCCCTAATTATTGGACACACAATGGCAGTTGATCCATCGGTTATTGTGCTTCTGATGAGTGTAGCTAATTCTGGGTCAATGCACATCCCGCCCCCTCCCACCAAGTGGGCTGGCAAAGCAAACTGTGGATCTGCCCACGCAGGCTACACACACGTGAACGGATATGAACACACACGCTGCACCCTCTGGAAATCCCCGAACAATCAACATCTGTAAGTAACATCTGAGTTTGTTCTGTGAATGTAGTACTCCAAAGCCTTCATGGACAGTGTCCATCAGCCTGTTTATACTCAGCTCTGTTGTGAATAATCCCCCTCCGCATATTATCAGACCTGTACTGACCTGACCTGCTGTAGCAGTTTGTACATCTTTATCCCCATTACATACTTTGTCTTGCAATGCCTTGTCACAGATTGCGCTGCTGTTTGTCCTGTTGTCCCCCAGGCTCCCGTCCACTGCTCTGCATCTGTGGCATAAAAATTTCTTCCAAACACGTGACAATAAAATTTGAAACTTATTTGTCTGAATGTGGATGATATCTGAGAGTTTCAAAATACAGTGTTTCGCGGACATTGAATGAGCCATGAATGGCTTGCTCTGTCTGCCTTCTCTCTCTGTTCCGTGTTCCATAGACTGACTCGTGAGGAGGGTGATGGGATCCCCGAATGTTCCAGCACGGACTGTGCTGTTCCAGAAGGAGCCAAATGGAGTGACCTACAGGGTCCCGGCCCTGCTGTACCTGCCCAGCCCTCCCTGCCTCCTTGCCTTCTGTGAGCAGCGAATGACCCCTGCAGACACCCAGGCAAAGCTTCTGGTCCTACGCCGGGGCACCTTCTATTCAAACAGCGTGGAGGTGCAGCAGACAAGGCTTGCTTCCTGACTGACAGTCACTCAGTATAACACCAGTGCAAGATAACTGAAGAGTAATAGTCCAGAATTCACTCATTTCATTTTTCATTTTCATGTTCATGTTCATTTCATGTTCATTTTTTTGTCATTTTTGAGATGAGATCACCAGTGCCCTGAAGTCAGGCTTCATTGTCATATGTTACATTACAGGGAACCAAAACTCAATACTCATACATGTAATCCAAAGGAGAACTTTCTTTAATTCCTAAAATTCACTTAAGCCCATAGAAATTTTCATGAAAATGAGTTTTGGAAGCGAGTTTTGGAAATTCACTCTTGAATTGTTGTAATCAGTCATTATCTTGATAAGTAGTAATGCCATTTTTATTTTCTTGCATGGTTAAATGCCCTTTTCTGTGCTTCCTTCCTTCTGTGCTTCCTTCATCCCAGTGGGAGGACATGACAGTTCTGGATTCAGCCCAGCTAGAGGGCTACCGGTCAATGAACCCATGTCCCATCTACGATAGATTCACCGGCGCTGTTTTCCTATTCTTTATTGCTGTGCTGGGTGATACGTCTGAGTCTTTGCAGTTGATCACGGGAAAAAACGTGACGCGCCTGTGTTATGTATCCAGCCAGGACCGAGGGAAGACATGGAGCCCTGTTATGGACATGACCTTGGCTGTGATTGGAGATGCCATTAAGGGTACAGTATACATGCACGTGTGTGCTAGGCCTCCACCATGTGTGATGCAGACTAGATATTACATGTTACTCACGCATTTTTCAGAACGGAAGGCCTGCGGTAGCTGGACCGAGACTGTTAATAAGTTATGCTAAAACATACCAATTTTAATCCTGGCTTCTTTTTAAGATTGTTAAAAAAATGTTCTAAAGTTTACCGCCGTTCCCTTTGCATGAGTTCTGCACACACTTTCTGAGCCAATAATAATCATTCTAGCCCTGTTGGACTCACTCATAAACAGTGTGGCGTGTTTATGGGAAATTTAACTAAGATGAGGAGGACGAAGGCAAACAAAAAATAGTCATTGAAAGACATTCGTCTTCTGCTGTATGGAAATGTTTCGGATTCCATAGAGATGATTTGTTGGCACAGCTTAATGTCTGTTGGCAGCACAGTTCTGTGTAGCTGTAGTTCATTTTGTTTACATTTTCAACTCCTTTTTTGTTTTGTGATAGTACAGTGTGATTTTTTCCCCCACCCAGCCATAGTGTGTACATCCGTTTGACAATGTGTGCGTCTGTATTTTTTTATATCATCATCTCTGGGAACATGCTATGACCATATTAGGTTTCTCTTGCCTGTAACTTTGAGAAGTTTTCTTGTTATTTTCTTGATGATTGTCCACTGCGCCATCGCTGCAGGTGTCCTTCATCTGGTTTCTCTGTGTCGTCTCATTTTTGGCAGATTGGGCCACCTTTGCTGTTGGCCCAGGACACGGGATCCAGCTGAGGTCGGGCCGCCTGCTGGTGCCCGCATACGCCTACCATATCGGCCGTCGCGGGCACTTCGGACAGCCGTGTGAGACCACACCCCGCTCCTTCTGTCTCCACAGCGACACGCACGGTCGCAGCTGGTGCCGTGGGGAGGCTGTGCCGTCCCTGGAGAGTGTGGAGTGCCAGGTGGTGTCCGTGGGGCAGCAGGATGGAGGAAATGTGCTCTACTGCAATGCACGGAGTCCGCTGGGGTTCCGGGTTCAAGCCCTCAGCCTGGACGGTGGCATTGTCTTCCGGGACAGCCAGCTGGTGCCGAAGCTCATAGAACCTCCGCACGGTTGCCATGGCAGTGTGGTGGGCTTCCCAGCACCTATCAGCCAGCCTGGGAAGTCCAAGGAAGCCTCCAGCTATGGTCAGAACTTCCTGAGTCCCACCTGGGTGGTTTATTCTCACCCCACCTGGCCCAGTGGGCGGCAGGACTTGGGGGTGCACCTGAACCCCTTCCCTCGTGACCCGGACAGCTGGTCTCTGCCCTGGGTTATATACCAGGGCCCCAGTGCCTACTCGGACCTGGCCTATCTGGAACCAGCTGTACCAGTGTCTCCATTCGCTGGGGCGTTCGCCTGTCTCTTTGAGAGCGGCTCATTGACGCCTTACGATCAGATATCATTCTGCATCTTTACCCTGCACGAGCTCTTCAACAACATCCCTGAGCACAAGCCGGCGCAGAGCCGAAAGAGCAGGCTTTGTGGACCCTGCAGCATCTCCTAGTGGTCATCTATGGAATGGCAGTGAGAGTAACCCCCAGCTCCCTGGGCACTGCTGCAGGTGGCTGCCCTTCACAGGCAACTTACTGTACAAAGAGCAAGCTTAAGGCAGCATAAAGACAATTTCCCCACAGGGATCAATAAAGTATCAATTATTATGATGTTTCTGCAGCTATGTATTTCTATATACACTCATGGTTAAAGCACACGTGGAAGATGGATGGCAGTAGGGTTGGGGAACAGATTCCCGCTCCTGTGTGTTTTCCCCAAGCTCTCCTTGTGTCTGCTTTCTTCCTCTAAATCACGTGTTTACTGGACTGGCCGAAGACATAAGCGAATGAAGTGGCTGCCTAGGGTCCAGCGGCCACCAGGGGGCACCCCCATTTAATCAGAATGGGAAGAAAGATGATGGCCAGCAACCAGGTTAATCAAATATTGCTCAGGCCCCCAAATAAGGGTTCAGCTGGCATGTTTTCTCAGAATGTTTTTTTGCCATGAGAATACTGTTCCTTATATTAAAACAAGAATGAGGTCCATGCACACACACCAAGACAGAACCAAGCCCTGGCCAGAGGAGAGCATCTTCTAGGCTAATATTTATTTTGGCATAAAATATTAGGTGGGATTTTGGTGTATTTTGAAATGTGTTCTTGTAATACCCACAAGCTGCATATACAGAGAAACATGTAGCCTTTTTCCACGCTGTACACTGGCTAATCAGCTCTTTTTCGGCTTAGGGATTTATTTTGAGCTGCTCACATGCACCATTACATTCGTTCTCTTCCATCTGTTTTCACCCATAGTGTGAAATTCAGGTTTTGGACGTTCTGGGTCAGCGTTCTCTGCTGCCATGTGCTTGTCCGGAGGAAGTACACCATCCGGTCCCAGCTTAGTCCGGTGATCCCAGCACCAATGTGTACAGCTGGCCATCTATATCTATGGGTTCTGCATCTGCAGATTCAACCAACTACGAACTGAAAATACGTATTTCTCTTTCAGGTCATTCAATGAAAGCAACTATCACTGTTGACAGAAAGACAATGCTACGCTGTTACCGACATGTTAACTACTATGTAGTTAGGTGTACGAAGTTTGCTTTTGTATTGAACATGTACAGACTTTTTTTCTTGACATTCAGTATGACAACGATTTTTATGGCATTTACATTGTATAGGATATTATAAGTAACCTAGAGATGATTTCGAGTATGCAGGAGCATGGATGTAGGTTGCATGCAAATATGACACGGTTTTATATAAGGAGCATCAGCACCCATGGAGCGGGGTATCTGCAGGGGGTCCTGTAACCAAGCCCCAGAGGATGTGGCGAGCCACCTGCACTGCCTAGCAGATAAGAAGCCCATACCATTACTCTCAGCTCAGGAAAGACATCCACAACAGCCGAGTTAATACGAGATTCACCAAGTGTTTCAATAACTTAATTCAGTACCGTTCATTTTCTAATCGCTTAGTGATGTCCGTAATGACGTCCAACAGTTGTACAGTATTCTCAACTGTGTTAACTTCAACTGTGACAGGTTCTTTAATTTATTTCTCAGAGCATAACAAAAAGTAAAATGAAATATGTTGACATTTACACTGGTTAAGTATGGCTGTGTATGGCTACAGATGTGGTGCTTGGTTTTGTTTTTCTGTTGTTTAGCTCCATGCAGGATTTAAAATTATTATGTAAGTATGTTTGTCCAGTGACCTGCTTATCCAGTGTAGGACCACAGTGAACCTGTAGGATGTACAAATGCACAGGGCATGAAGAAAGTCCAGTGTAATCCTGTGTCAAGAGGGTTTAACAAGGTAAATACACAAGGTACAGTAACGCTGAATAAAGCACATATAAACAAAGTTGTCATTTTTGGTGTAATGGTGCTGTGTGGAGATATTGTTAAGTCATTTTCTGTAGTTGTGTCATCAGATTCAAACATATGCTGTGCCTAATATTAAGTGCAACATCTAATTTCCATCCATCCATTTTCTAAACCGCTTATCCTACTGGGTCGCGGGGGGTCCGGAGCCTATCCCGGAAGCAATGGGCA
>JABFEA020000039.1:875617-889059 GCA_019775915.2 Cyphomyrus plagiostoma
GGCAGAGACCAGAACCCAGGTCCCAGAGGTGTGAGGCAACAGTGCTAACCACTGCACCACCATGCCGCCCCCTCTATTTTATTATAAATCTAAAATTATCTACATCAAAAACATTGAGGTAGTTTGCAAAGCATAAAGACTATTCTCAAGGTAATAAAACTGTTACGTCCATTTAAGTGCGTGTACATGTGTGCAGACTTGAAATCTCATGCCAGCCAGCTGACCAAAGTTGGCAATTCTGATTCTGCTCTAGCTCTGTGCTAACATGCAATCCACAGTGCCTCTGTGCTAACATGCTGGTTATGGCAGCTCTGTGCTAACATGCAATCCACAGTAGCTCTGTGCTAATACGCAATCCAAACTGGCTGTGCGCTAATATGCAGGCCACAGTGACTCTGTGCTGACATGCTGCTTATGGTAGCTCTGTGCTAACATGCAATCCACAGTGGTTCTGTGCTAATATGCAATCCACAGTGGCTCTTTGCTGACATGCTGCTTATGGTAGCTCTGTGCTAACATGCAATCCACAGTGGCTCTGTGCTAATATGCAATCCACAGTGGCTCTGTGCTGACATGCAGCTTATGGTAGCTCTGTGCTAACATACTGCTTATGGTAGCTCTGTGCTAACATGCAATCCACAGTGGCTCTGTGCTAATATGCAATCCACAGTGGCTCTTTGCTGACATGCTGCTTATGGTAGCTCTTTGCTAACATGCTGCTTATGGTAGCTCTGTGCTAACATGCAATCCACAGTGGCTCTTTGCTGACATGCTGCTTATGGTAGCTCTGTGCTAACATGCAATCCACAGTGGCTCTGCGCTAATATGCAATCCACAGTGGCTCTGTGCTGACATGCAGCCCAGAGTGGTTCAACTCTTACATGCAGTCTGCAGGGGTGCTATGTAAATGTAGATATATGCTAATATGTACCCTGAGCTATCTGACGTTCTATCTTTTCTTTTTGCACCTTGAAACTAGCCCACTTGCTTTCTTTAAATGTCTAACTCAACCAGATAATCCAAACATCAGGAGGGACACTATGAGCTGGGGCAGGGATTGTAAGATACCATTTCAATTAAAAGGACCTGAATATCACTTGAGCACTGAGTTCTTGCTATGTGCTGATTGGTCAGTCTCCTATAATCATGTGTGTGTTGCTAATGTTAATGTGAAACAGCTGGATGAGTCTTTCAATCAAGGAATCAAACCAGGTAACACACAAGAAGAACTGAACTATTTAGTCAAGCACAAGAACCTTTGAATTTTGTAAAACTTGAAGTAGCACAAACTGCCCTCCCAGACTTGGACTATCCGGTCACCCCATCTGCCAATGACTTAAACTCAGGGTTCCTTGCCATATGTTTCAGTATTTGGAACCAAAAATCATATCCTGTGAACAGAGTGACTTTTGTAAATTTGCTCTTTAGTTCTTCAGCTATTGAGCTTGTGTGTACATGCCTGTTTGTCATGGCCATAGAAATCTAATCGAAATTTTAGTGCTTTAGGCTTCATACACCATTATGTGTCTTTTGTCTGTCAGATGGCTCACACAGACCTATAATCCTTTGAGTGTTTTATTCTGCTACCAAGATGACACAATGTACAAATGACAGCATTAGCACCGAATGTCTCATTATTGCCATTGCGAAGAAGAACACAACAGTCATCCTAAGGTCATCCATCTTTTAATAAAACTGTATTGCATAGTATGCCACATGCAAAGTATGCTACAAATATACAAGAAATCTAACCAAGTTTAGAAAATAACTCAATAATGTGATAATGTCCAAATTAAAGAGCTTGATATGTTTCTATAAGAGCAGTATCTGAATATTTAATGAGTCACTTTGGACACCCGCAGGCTCATGATCGTGACAGCTCAGCTTTCATCTCTTTGGGAGGGAGAGTTCTTCCCCTGCATCAAGACGTCATTCATGACGGTGTTGATGAATAATGGTGATGACAATGGAGAGGATGATGTGCTGTTTCTGCTGGCGATGGTGACGTTGGTGGCCACAATGAAGGTGATAATCACAAGTTATACATCAGATCTTCTGATTAGAAATAAAAGATATTTGTTTCAGAGAAAGATTATGAGATATGTAGGTAGCAACTCCCCTCTAAGCTTTACTTTTTGTCTACATGACTGACATCTCCAGACGTGGGGTGCTCTCACTCGCGGAGTCAGTCCCACCCACTGGGGCGGACTTTCCTCTCATGGCACCAATCAGCTTCCTGCGGAACCTTCCACACAGGAAGATGTAGATGAGTGGGTCCAGGCAGATGTTAGTGGCCGAGAGCCAGAGAGTGGTCTCCTTGGTAACGTACAGGTGTTGTTGCACGGCACAGGTGTGGGCGGCACGGGTCTGGCCGAGAGTGTAAGGCACGCGGGTGAAGTGGAAGGGCGCAAAGCACACGAAGAACACACCTACTACCACGAAGACCCGAGCCTTGGTGCGCTTTGCAGCAGAGTCGGACCGGCTGCGGGAGCTCACGTATGATTCATATACCCGCTGGCTGATGAATGTGTAGCATAGTACCATGAGTGCCAGCGTGCCCCAGAACAGTGCCTGACAAAAGTAATTGTAGCCTTCGTGCCAATAAAGTCCGGCCTGGCCTTTGAGGGAGCTGCATTTGAGGTTTGGGGAGGGTATTGGCGGTCGGTCACTCAGCAAGGTGTTTGGCAGTGCCAGCGAAATTACCAACACCCACACAGCCACGCTCAGAACTTTGCCGAAGATCGCCCTTTGCATGACGCACTTGCCGAAGGGTCGCACGATTTTCAGGTAGCGGTCCAGGCTGATGAGGCCCAGGAGGAGGATGCTGATGTACATGGAGGAGTAGAAGAGCACAGCCGAGTAGCGACAGTAGAAGAACTTCACCTGCCACGAACCCAAGCCTGTGTCAGCCAGAACTTTGATCGGCACCGCGAGAGTCATCAAGAGGTCGGCCACCACCACGTTCTTCAGGTAGACCACAAAGGTGGTGGAGCTTGGAATCTGGAAGAAGATCCAGGCGGCCAAGCAGTTGAACACCAGCGCGGCCAGGAAGAGCATGCTGTAGAGGCACGGGAAGACCACGGATGTCACCGTTGTGTCCCGGATGCACTTAGCAGAATGGTTGCCCTGGCTCACATTTAAGTTCATGGTCTGTGGACGAAGATAAAGAGAAACAGTAAATAAACCTGTTTCATTGATGACTGAAAGCAGATCAGATTGAGCAGTGTGCAGACTCTACTCAGACACAGAGTACATTTTTTGAGAAAGCAGGGTCCCATGCAGCAACTGTGGGATAAGGGTTGAGCTCAAATTATGAAGCCATAGAGAAACCGCTGTAATGACCTCTGGATTTGAGCCAGCGACCTTCTAATCACAAGAACATCAACCTAATCAGCTGAGCTGCACACCATGCCCCTAATGGATCTTGGCTTTGGAAGTTGGTACATGAATGGGCTACATCCAGGAAAAACGCTCTTCACTCATGGGCGCTGAAAACTAGATGTCATATTATGCCTCCGGGGATGTTCCTGAATCCAAATACATTATTTAGAAGGGCACACATAATGTATTCCATCCCCATTATGTTTGTTTTCTGATTATTCCATTCCTTCTTTTCACCATTTATTCTTCCCACAGCTAAAACTTGCTGCAATTTCTGGCAAGTGGTGATGGTTTCCGGCTGCCCTTATGAGCACAGCCAGCCGACAGAGAGAGACCCACGCGTAAGAGGCAGAGGCAGATAGAGAGTTCAGAGATATTATAGATTGCCAGCACAGTGTTGTGTTTCATGTGGTACGTGTTAATATCAGTTCCGTATTATGTTAACTTTAATCTGAATCACTGTCAATGTGGCTGTGGTTCACATCAGTCTTCAAATCTTTTTAAAAGTAGTCGCAAACGTTAACTTAAAATGTTACAAGAGTTGTAATTTCCTCACTCCACGATCCCTTGCCGTGAAATGATTCTGTATATTTACATCGTTGCACTTAGAGTGCAGCCCTGTGGTTTTTATCTGTTTTTTGCATGTGTAGCGCATTTCTAAATGCATTAATACTGACAAGTTCTATGAATGCACAGGGCCTTGACTGCCCCGAGCCGCTGGAGCCCACAATGCTCGAAAATAGCCAAAGAGAAAATGAAGGCGACGCCTCCTTGGTCTGTGGGTTCTGCAAAATATCCAACCAAGGCTGTGCGCTAACTAAGTACAATCAGCAGAGGCACACATACAATGTATCTCTCAACTGCCTCCATCACCTGTGTTATGGGACCACCGACATTTTCGCTAAACAAACCCCCACAAATGCACGAAGCGCTGCAAATGAAGGTCCAGCTCCCACACCTTAGCCTTCTTTTCTGCCTTGCTCAGCTGCTTTGAATGACAAGGCTCTGCACACACCTGATTGCAACAGGAAACACTAGCCCCAGGGGATATGGTCTGGTTCATGGGCTGCTTAATGTTTCTGTGCGTGCTACAGGGTACCAGCAAGTTAAAGCAACCTGTTTCACCAGCACACGCCTCTCCTGCATAATTACACACAACAAAACACATCTGACCCATATGTGATGTCACGACAGAACGGACAGCAGTGCTTTGCTGGTCAGGATTCGAACCAGCAATCTTTCGATTACAAGGGCACACCCCTAACCATTAGGCCACCACTGGATTGTCCCTGGTGGGTTTTTGACATTTTCTTCATTTGACTTCCTCTGCCGGCCCCTTTGAGTCTGGTTCCTCCCAAGGTTTGCAGGGGAGTTTCCTTGCCACTGTCTCCTCTGGCTGCTCAATGAGGGCTTTAGGGAGGGAAAATGTAAAGTGTCTAGAGACAATGTAATGTGAAAATGCACTATACAAATAAAATTGAAGTAAATTGAAAATGTTATGCATTGAACATTAGATATTTGGACAGGTAATTCTTCCCTCACTGGTCATTAGATAGAGCAGGAGAACAGAGTAAGATGAATACAGTTGTGTGACAGCCGTTCTTAACATGGTAAGTGATCATCACACTGCAAATAATATATTACAGCATTTTCAGAAACGTTTGAGAGACTGTAAGTGGAGGAGAAGCTTATTGCCCTGTTAGAGGTCTGAGCAGGGCGTGGTGAACTGCCGTCGGCAAACGTGGATTTGGGGAACACACTCTCCCATTTGGTCAGGATATTTCATCTATTTCCGGAGGCAGCTTGAAGATGTGACATCTCTACCCTTAGGGAGTCCTTGTGTCTGGGCTTCGGAAGTTAAAATGGCCAGTTTAAAAGGAGATGAGGAGTTCATAGTTCTTCCAGAGGGTCATAAATTTCCACCGAGTTGGAAAGGAAAAACAAAGGCAATATGTCTCTTTCAGAGTGTCACACATTGACTGTTCATTTTGGTTTTTGCACACAACATTCCATTGGAAATTCACTGCCCACCTGCAGGGGGCGATTAGCACCATACATCGCTGGCATTGACTGTGGTTTCCTCGCAGCCGGCCACCTCGACTGTCAACAGGATGCAGTTGCCAACAGATAATTGCCTCGACTAGGGGGTGGGTGGACTTCCACAGCTGGTCTCAAAGCCCATGTTGGAATGAAGGTCAAGAAGAAAGGGAAGGAAATGGAAAGTATACTAGCCTTCCCTGACCCCTCAGAGGGACTGTGGCTCCCAGACTATCCCCACAAGCTAATTATTCCAGAAACCCAACAGCTTCAGACACAGAATAAGGATACTTATTACTTAAGTATATTTTGTATTATAATTAGTTAATTCATTCACTCATTTTCTGGTTTGGAGCCTATCCTGGGAAAACAACAGATGCAGACCTTTGTGAGTCACACAAAAACCTATTCACACCTGCACAAAATACTCACCATTGCAATAAATAAAACTGCCTCTAGCAGTTTCATTGCACCCAGTTGGTAGCTATACCCATTCCCTGCATACTGCACCCATTTCCACTCCTGCTTCCACTGTATATAAAAATCAAATTTGTTTTGTTTGTTGAACACACAAAAAAATAGTGTCTCTGATGTATTCCCACGTTCCCACGAACGACCTTGACCCCCCTATCTGCCCTCAGGGGTTTTTTTTCTAAATATGTAAAGATATGATTGGCATGTAAATATTTCTTTAAATATTTAAGTAGTGTGTTTTCTCCCACATTTCTCCCAAATTTAGCAATACAACTCAGACTAATTTCAGTTTGCCACTTAAACTTTTAAGTGTTAAAGATCTTTCCAGAAACACGAAAACAGGGGGACAGCCCCCCGGAAAGGATGCTAATTCATCCCAAGGATCTCATTCCCATACGTCTGTTTTTATTTTTTTATGACAGAAGAACACTAGATGAAGCCAGTACAGCACGAGGATAATATTTGGAAGATTTTTTAATTGAGCAACAATATATTTTTCAATTGTACTGCTCAGTTGAATATTTAATTCCGATTATGTTTTTTTTTTTAATAGAAATGGTAACATTAGAATGACTCACCCACTGCTCTGTCAATTCCTCATCATCCCAATAACGCTGCGCTCTGTAACTGTGGCTGTGTTTCCGGATTCCTCAGAGAGAAGCTGGTTTCCCCTCTTAACCTCCGGCCTTCACTACTTCTCCTTTCTTCTTCTTATCTTGTTCTCCCAGTTTTCTCAATATCAATTTTCTCAACAAATGCAGTTTAACTGTCCTTATGAAGCAATGCTGCATATGTGCATGGAAGAAACTTACAATATGTGGGAGAGACAGAGTGAAGGGCGGGTAAGATTTCCCATGAATGTCTGACGGTGGCAAGGATTGAAGATCACCAGCCCCCAAATTACAGCAGGTGTCCTGATCAGGCATCAAGGGGTCCTCCTCCTTGCCATACCTCATTGGACCAATACACATCTAGTCATATGCTTGGTTTCCATGACAACAGTGATGCAGACTCCATACGTCACCCCAGTACTTACTGAAGCCTTCAAAACTTTAACCGTTGTTCATTTTTGCAATACTTCAGAGGTTTTGCACAGTGATGTTGTTATGAATTCTACAGAATTCTTAATATGACTGTGTTTTTCTGTGTGTGTGTGTCTGTGTGTGTGTGTGTGTGCGCGCGCGTGTGTATGTGCATGTGGGTGTGTCTGTAAAGCTGCAGTTCCCCTCTTGGTTTCATATTAGCTGAGACCACAGGCAGCTGGGAAATAACCCATTTTGATAAGGGTTTTAATTTTAAGAGGGAAACTTTCTAAACCAAGGAGAGAGCAGGGTATTACCTCATGCTTATACTCCGAAGTGGGGGAGTCGATGTATGTCAAGCAGGCATTAAAGCATTATAGCCAGGATTTAATAATCCATATTGGCAGTTTGGGTATTTCATACATAATTATTAATTTGTGTTTTGTATTAGTGGCATAAATGAATGTGGACACTAAGCTTCACATATAGCAGTGATGGGTCACTACTAACCCTTCTCTGTGTAGCGGTGTTTCCCGATCCAGCCCCCGGAGACCTTCAGTCAGTCCATGTTTTTACTCCCAACGAGTCCCCTACCAGACATTTTTGCTTTGGAAAGGTCCGAAAACATGGACTGTCTATGGCTCCCTGAAGACCGGATTGGGAAGCACTGCCATATGGAAATGGATGGCGTTATGTCGATGATGTCATGATGATGTAGCTGAGGATGAGTTACGGCCCCACCAGGAAGGGCATAGATGTATCCTTGTGGGTGTTCAGGTCCAGATCACATCGCATTCAGAGTCAGCCTCATATGTGCAATTTTACAGACTTTAGTCCAATCAAATCCTGTCATGATGTGTCTTGCCACCATCATTCTAATTGTTTCTGAACTAAAATGACCTGACTTGTGACCAAGAACAGAGTGAAGCTGCACACAGTGTTTACAAACACAACGTGTTGCCAAAGGATAATTGGAGGTGAGCTTCCCTCCCTCCAGGACACCTATAGGAAGCCGTGCTTGAGGAAAGTGAGGAGGATCATCAAAGACTCCAGTCACCCCAGTCACAAACTGTTTAAACTACTTCCGTCAGGCAGGAGGTCCTCCAGTATCCGGCCCCGAACCAGCAAAATGAGAGACAGCTTCTTCCATCAGGCCATCAGACTGCTTAACACTGACCACTAACTCCTCACAGTCACCTCATAGTCACTTCACTGTCACTTTATGCACTACTTATTGCACATAAATGCCATTTCGCCATTTTTGCACAATACCCATATGCAGACTTTTGGTGTGGGTTATATGTGTGTATGTGTGTATATATATATGTGTATATGTGTGTATGTATATGTGTATAAGTGTGTATGTATGTGTGTGTGTGCACATATATTTATTTTTAATAGTTCTTCTTCTTATATTTTATTCTTTATATATTTCTCCTATTATATATTCCCTAAATTATACTCTGTATATATTTCCCTATTTCTTATATTGCACACCACTACTGCTTGTGAAGCTCGCACACAAGAATTTCACTCACATGTACTGTACCATTGTACCAGTATTGTGATGTGACAATAAAAGTGATTTGATTTGATACAAACACACTGAGTTTGCTAGTTTAATATTATTTATTAAAATGCCTCCATTTTGAGAATGATTGTAGTAGCAGTTGAAGTCTTAAATATATCACGTAAAAATCATTATAAAGAATGGAATTGCAGTCCATGGGTATTTATTTCACCAAGTCACAACTTATAAATGAGTATTTAAGGGTACCATTACACTTTTGAACACTAGGGGGAGCGCTGGAGCTGAATTTCAATGAGAGGGCAATTCGCCCAAAAAAGAGGTAAAGCTAGACTTGAACCATACACTACAAGCCTGTCTGCACCTGTGTTTCATCCCATTGGTCCCAAGCCAGCTGGTTCTGTTATCGATTGTCTATGCTGGCTGTGTTGATGTTGGGCTGATACAGTCCCGTGTTCAGGCAGAATGTTCTGCACAGCGACTTTCTGAAGGACCGGCAGAGGAAAAAGTAGATGAGTGGGTCCAAGATGGCGTTGAGAGAGCAGATCCAGAGTGTGCTCTCCTTCAGCTGGAACAGGAAGAGCTTCAGCCGACAGTCGAAATTGCTGCGTGTTTGACTCATGGTGTACGGGACTCGGGCGAAGTGGAAGGGAACGAAGCACACGAAGAACACGCCCATCACCAGGAAGATGTTGGCCTTCACTTTGCGCTTCTTCGGCTGCACGCTTCCGGTGCTGGAGCTGGCACGGGTGCGAGAATATGAGGTGTACAGCTCCCGCGAGATGAGGCTATAGCAGATCACCACCGTGGTGAGATTGGCCCAGAAGATGATCTGGCACACATGGTTGACTGCCTCATGCCACTGCAGGCCCCGCTTGCTCTTGAGGTCGCTGCATTTGAAGTCGGGAGAGGCAGGTCTGCGGGACGTCAGTATGATATTGGGCAAGGAGAGGCTGAGTAGGACGGCCCAGATGAAAGCAGAGAGCATCTTACGCCGTGCCAGGCCGGCAGGGGTACTCCTTACAAATGGCCGCAGGGTTTTACGGCAGCGGTCGATGCTGATAAGGCCAAAAAAGAGGATGCTGATATACATGCTGAGGTAGAAGAGCACGGAAGAGACGCGGCACACGAACACACGCAGCAGCACCAACGCCGCGTTGGAGTCAGCCAGGACCTTGAAAATGAAGGTGAACGTCATGAGCAGATCGGCCACCACCACGTTCTTCAGGTAGAGCACGAAGTGGGTGGTACTGGGAATCTTCAGGAAGATCCAGGCTGCCGCAGTATTGAGAAACACACCCAAAATGAAGAGGATGGAGTAGAGAACAGGGAACACCACCGTCTTCAGCACGTTGTCCCGGGAACAGTTTGTTGATTCGTTGCCGTTGGTCATGTTGTGAATGTAGAGTGACATCATGTCTGTTGATAATGCAGCAACAAAGACCAGTCATATGGTTTTGCCTTCTCCTCTTCCACACATAGCATTTAATTGAACAATCCACTACGCTAAAAAAACAGGCTCATTGTGCTCTATCGTACAACAAAATTAATTTGATAAGTGACGGCTTCAAGATGACCCCACGTGCCCACAGAGGGGTGAAGGAGCAGATGAATGACACCTTATGTCTTACAAGCTTCCGTTATAAAATTCAGCTTCTTACCTTGGTGCTGCATCATGACACTTCAATGTCCCTGCTGGTGCAGATCAAGACGAACCTCTGTGCACAGATTCAGGTTTTGTCAGGCTGCTTTTGGAGCGAGGAGGCCAGAGCAATGGGGATCCAAGACAAGGGTAATGCTTAAGATGCTGTCTATGTCCCTGGTCTCCAAACCAAGTAAGTTGCTGGCCAGCGCAGGGTATCAGCCAGCCTGCAAAGCGGTAGAATTTTTGGCTTCTTCTCCTTTCTGTTTCCTGCCATGTGGCTCAGAAACGCGATTAAAGAACAATCCGGACATCCTCTGAACACTGCCTGAAACGGACATTTACATCGCATTTATTCGTCAGATGCTTTTGTCTGATGAGACACATTAACGATGAAATATTGGGTCAGCCAGCATTCAGCACCCCAGAAGCAGTTGGGGTTGAGATCTTTGCCCAAGTGACCCAACAGTGACTTGAGTAGTCTGTCTGTGGCCCACAAGATTCAAATGCACTACATGGACAATGAGCGCAAGGCTACTGAGCGGAACATGGCCTGTTGGACCTGCCGGATGTTTGCGCAAGTACATGTCATTGGTTCTGTCTGCTGATAGTCAGTGCAACAGCTTCGACTGGTGCAACAGGGAACACTCCCATTGACCCTAATGCTGCCGATTAGTGTTAGTGTTAGGCTGTACATCTGAACCTTGTAGTCCTACATTCTGCACCGATGTGTGTAGAAGATGTTTGTAAGCCTCATATTTTGGATGCCAGGGAGGTAGCACATCTGTGCTGTCACACCGGAGGCCCAGAAAAGCTTCTTTCTTCTGTAACATCACTTCCAACAAGCCATAAGACAAAAAAACGACAAGAGGCTCCCTGGTTTTTGTGTTACATTCAGCGCTTCTCAAAGTGACCTCAGTGTAATCCAGTGTCCTGTTGCCTGCTGTGGGCTTTAGAGCAGACGTCCCTGAAGTAGGTGTGATGTTTTTAACAGCACCGTGTTCCGGCTGCTGATCTACGGGATGGAAAAGCCCTTTGGAGGCTGGGTGCAGTGTCCATGCCGTCTGTGCTCTGGGACTAACCACCATTTCAGGCTACGTCGTAGTCGGACTTGGAACGTAATGCTGAATTTAATTTTGGTTTGGAAGCTGGTGCCAGATCTGAGAGGAAGGAAAGCTTTAACATGCAATCTACTTTTCTGCCCTATCTTGCAGAGATAGGGGGATGTCACATCCTGAAGATGAGACAGGGGGTCATTGATGGTGATGTTTTGCTTCAGTTTTTCTCCAAATACTTTGGGACAGGTGATTATTGTTAGATGTCAGCTCTGCATTATGCTTATTTCCCATAACCCCCTACCAAGTTAGAAATCTTACATTCCTTAATGCCCTTGCTTCCTCTGAATCACACATGAATCTCCAAATTTCCTTCCAAAAAAATTGCATTTTTCTCTTCTCAGGTCACCCAGGTCTGGTCTGTACTTCCCCTCCAGAATCCATGTACCACGCACAGATGTAAATTAAACATCTGGGAAATGCCAATCTGCCTAATATCCCATTCAGGGCAAGTGGTGCAGAACTGTCTTATGTCACAGGGCCATGCCTATTTGCTTGGATTTTATGTTAGAAAATTGTTTTGTCTTTCAGTCTGAACCCCAGTGCATGTAATGGAAGCAGGGAATTGAAAGTAGCATCCCTTTTTAAAATAAAATCCACCATCTTTGCACTTTCAGCTTTCATTTCTGCTTTTGCTAGGACATTTAGCTTCTGCATCCTACCCACCTGTTAGACAGTACAATTACAAAACAACCATTGGAAACATCCAGAGGTTTTTTGCCTGCCTGACTGCTTGATTTTGAGAGGATTTGTTTGATTGGCCTGTTCTCATGGAGTATGATTTAATTGGGGGAATTTGCACCTTTTTCTGTCTGTCTGCCCAAAGGATTAGAACTCAGCTATGTATTAGAGCAGGTGTGTCAAGCTGCAGTCCTGGGGGGCCGCAGCTCTGTGCAGCTTTGTTCTTTCCCTGTTCCACCACAAATGATTCAGCTCAACAGCTATGTGGTAATTAGCACAAGAAGTTGAATCCAGTGTGTGAAACGAGGGGAAACCCAAAAATGTGCAGGACTCCGACCGTCCAGGACTGGAGTCTGACACCTGTGTATTAGAGCAAATAGTGTCTGCCAGTCAGTTGTAACAGCGTCCTCTTCAGGTCATGAATGACTGCCTGAGCTTATCCTTACATCTGACCTGAGAGCTATTGTTTGGCATTCTGACACCTAGATTCCTTATCCTGACATCTGATCTGAGAGCTGTTGCTTATCGTTCTCAAACCCAGGTTCCTTATCCTGACATCTGATCTGAGAGCTGTTGCTTAGCGTTCTCAAACCCAGATTCACAGCATGCTCTGAGGAAATACCCTGGAGTAACAAACATTTTGACTTTTGTAATAAAATGGTCACAAGAAGCTGAGATGCCAATTGATGCTCCTTCTGTTCGTGCAGGAACATGTTTTAGTATCATGATAATAATACAGATTAACTAGAGCTCCTGATGCTGTCATCATCTGGAAAACTGACAAAGTATGAGCCAATGGAAATATCACGTCTGGACCCTTGGTATTACCTTAGACGTTTTTGAGTTACAAACCCTGAAATCTTTTATCCTTCAGTCAAAACAGGCATAAAATGTAATTCACACAGTTATTAATCTATTTTTCATATATTCATTTGCAGACAATTTTCAGGGGATCTGAAGAAACAGACCAGTTTCTCAGACCGTGTCTGTGTAATTCACATTAATATTTACTTATTTAACTGATACTTTTATCTAAAGTGACACGACTGAGAGAACAGGGCCCCTGGAAGAATTGAGAAAAGTCTTGCTCAAGGATCCAGGTGGTGAAACCACTCTGACTACGGGATTTGAACTGGCTACCTTCCGATTATGGGCAACGAGCCAGGCACCACCCCCAAAAACCAAGTCTGTTCTTTTAAGTCTCACTCGCCCCCTACTTCTGCAGTGGGGAAAAACATTTGCTTTTTCTATGAGTATATACCCGTCTGACTGGAGGCTCACATGCACACGGCAGAAAATGGCCTTTGTTCTCAGATTTGTGAGCAGCAGATCTATGCTAACCTGGACCTGCTCACGTCTGGAGTGGCAGTAAATCAAATGGTCTGGCAGTCCGCTCTCCTGTCCAGCTCATTGGTCATGCACTGCACTGGGATAACATCAGCATGAAACGTGTGTGTGGGTTTACTAGGGTGGGTGTGTGTGTGTGTGTGTGTGTGTGGGGGGGGGGGTGGTCAGGTGGGGACAATGTATCGACCCATTGGGTCTGGGGGGTTGAGGTGGGG
>JABFEA020000039.1:889159-905239 GCA_019775915.2 Cyphomyrus plagiostoma
TGTCAAAATAACAGGTTTTTATCACATTATGTGGACATTTGATCCCCACAATGTACTGTATGCCTGACCTCCGCCCGGCCCGGCGGGCTGCGGGGGCGCCAGTCAGCCGGAGGGGCGGGGCGGAGGTTGGCCGGGGGTGGGGTGGGGGGGGGGGGGGGGGTGGTCAGGTGGGGAAAATGAATCTCCCCTTTGTGTCTGGATGGTAGAGGTGTGGATTCTTGAACACCGATGTGACATTCAGACCATGTATAAGGCACTGAGACACTAATCCTAAATGGGAGGGTTTTTTTTTAACCCTTTCTGTGCCGGCCCAGTTTGTCCTAGTCATTCCGGTGCTTTCACTTCCTCCATGTTTGCAAGTTTGCAATTATGTTACATCATACCTGTTCAACGAAAAGTGCTTTCCTTTAAAAACTACAGTGGCCCTGAAGGTCAAAACACAACAACATTTCAGAAAACACAACGAGATTTCAAAAAACACAACAACATTACAGAAAACACAACAACATTTCAGAAAACGGAAAGTGTAGGACCACACTTCTTGTTCGTGATTGGACAGTACCCTTGGAGTGCCATGTGTTGTGTATGTTCAGCTTCCAGGATTCAAAGCGTCATGAGGGCCCTCCCTACATGTGAAGTCTCTGGGAAGTGTGTGATTGTTGTATGATTAAAAAAGTTCTGTTCCAACAGCACAACTTGGTCTCCATCTATCTTATTCTCTTAATAGTATGTAATCTGTGTGTTACTTTACGGATACAACAACATTGTGAATTTATTTTGTACTTTTTCTGTATTCCTCACAGTAATCATGAGGAAAGTAAAAGGACTAAAAGTGTTTTAAATTTAGCACATCAGTGTGTAACGGGTTAAGAAATGAGTTGGATTATACGAGCAATGTGTTTTCGTTATGGGAACAAAATATCCTTTTTATAAATTAGTGTATAATTAGTGTATGGTTGGGTTAACTGCGTGAAGTGTTTTGAAAAAAAGGGGCCCGGTTTTCAAAATTCTGCCTAAGCAATCGAAAAAAAGACCTGTAATAGTTGAAAGGTAAGCCACGTAGTTTTGTGTCCAAACATCTGCCCGGGCCGACCAGGATCCACACAGCGCCGATATCCCTTCTGATGACTGTTTCTAAGGAGTAGCTGCTCAATCAAAACACAGTTAGACCTGCGACATTCGCGACGTTACGTTCAAGAACCTGTCGCGGATAAGGAGGATTTGCGAATGTTTGGTAAAAATTGTAATATGTGCTTATTTCTATAGTTTAAACAGTTTAAATCGTATATGCTCCCAAAACATTTTAATTCCATTTGAAAGTTAGCTTAATACATTACCATTAAAAAAACAAATATCTGAGTACAGTGCAAAAATGTTCTGAGGGCAGAAGGAAAAATGATTAATCATCTCCCTGAATCAATCAGATTGTAGAGGAAGTGGGTCCAAGCAACTAGAGGGGGCAGGACCAACCAATCAGATGTTTTGGTCCCGCCTCCTGTAGTTGCTTTATCTCTCTGAACCAATCATTTTCACTACTGCGATCAGAAGATTTTTGCGCAAGTACAACTCCCAAGAGTAACAAATTGGCTTCATGAATTACTATTGTTTTATGTATATTTAATATAACCTATATGATTTAACATTAATTAATTAGTTATTTAATTAGTTTCTTCTTGATTTAAGATGTACATATCTGTATGTTTAATGTGTTTAGATACAACCAATCCCCAGGTTATGTACTGTACTGTACCTCCAGGTAACAAATTGCTAAAGCCGCTTGTGTGTTCATTATTACAGACCATTGCATTTAACTTGAATTTTTAATATTATAGGCTTTATGGCAGTCTGTTTGACTTTTAGTTATTATTTTATTAGTTTATTATTTGGTCACATCACTATCATTCTGGGCAATGTTCTTTGTTTAGATGTTTATTTCTCACCAATGTAGCTAGTAACTAACTACCCAAGTAGTACTTTTACTTGATACTGTCACACTTGATGGTTTTACTTAATTTTGAATGTTTTTTTTTTACAGTAACAGTACTTTTACTTGAGTAACGTTATTGGCTACTATGCCCATTTCACAATGCAGGTCATTTTGTGTGTTTGGAGTTAGTTCAGTATCATAAGAATTTCCCCCCCACTAGAGTGGAGGAACGTGGATGAGGGATATTAATCACTCTGACTAGTCGACCATTGAGTGCCATTAGAGGATAGAAAACAAACAGGGGGGGTTGATAGGAGCTCTGGGTAAAAAATGTTTGTTTTATTTTCACACCCATGGAGTCAGGTGACCCGCTGTGCAGTGACCGTGGAGATTTCCCCAGTGGGGGGCACCGTGGGCCTGGGGGCAGAGGGGTGGGGGCCGAAGCACATGAAAGGCCGCTTGACCACCAGCAGCTAATTGATGTTTCCTACACTGGTCTGGCCTGCAGTGTGGCTTTCAGAGAGACTTACGATGACATTTACAGAAGGAAGTCTGTGTTTTCCTGGCAGCACAAAGGTCTGAGCACGCTAGCTGGGTCACGAGAGTGTGAGTCTCGGTAACATGGGACCTGCCGGCCGCTTCTCTGCTGCTTAACGATGAGAATCTCTCACTCCATACAGCTCAGCCAGATCATCACCCCATTGACTATTGTATGTGACAGTCATTTATTGTCATTTCACTAGGATCTCTGTACTGATGTGTCACATCTGCTCATTTTAATCACTGACGGGAAGTTTGTTCAACCTGAAAATTAATTCCTTGGACTTTTGAAGACATCACATGAGCTCCGTTCTTTAGTTACTGTGCTAAGGGTGCTGGGGAAGATCAGACAGTCTTGTTTGTGTGCTGTTGTACATATTTCTGGCAGGAGATGTCACTATCATCTCCCTGAAACACTTCAGATCATCCCAAAGATATTCAACAATGATGTGCTGTTAAATGCATGCTTGACTGTGGCCCACCTGCTAGCCTGTTGGTTTGCGCTCACAGCCTCCGGCAAACCTGTGCCCAGACCTCACAAAGTGGGAGCGACATTGTCTCTTTGCACGGCATCTTAACTGCCTCTAGGTACATGCTATCACTGTCCAGTGGTTCATCTAGAGGCGATTCCACCCTGTTAAATGTTTGTTCCGGAATGCGGTGAAGGGGATGTGTGGACAGAACAGAATCTGGCCAATGAGGTGTCCCCGTTGGGTACTCGCAAGCAGATGAGGCGTTACGGGAGGAGCACCGTGTCACTCCTGTTCCATGATAGCGACAGTAGCTATGAAGCAGCCCTCGGGCTCAGGCGTTAAGGTTCTCTGTCTAGCACACATGGGGGTGGCAGTGTGCTGCTTCGACTCAAGGCACCCAGGTTATTTCCTAAAAATTTTCCCTACATATGCGGCACAGAGCACATATTTCTCCAGCTCAGCCTAGATCTCTCCCAGCTGTGTTAACACTTCACCCAGATGTCAATGTCACCCTTTCTGACGTCTGTGTTTACCACCACTCAAACCCTGCATCTACAAGAGGCCCCCTGTTGGCCATAAACAGTCACTGCACTAAAATATGAAATATACACCTTCCTGATAGATGCTGAAGCAGGATGTGCTGCTATCCAGCTATGATCTTCTGATTCTACTCATTAGCTATTTATTTCATTTTTGAAACTTTTGTGACTTTTTGGATGGGGCCACAGAAACAACAAACCCGTCTCTGTGTGGACTTGCAGTGGCACTGCCCACCCAATCCGGAGCCACACTGAGACGGGAATCAGAGACACCATTCTGTGGGCCTTGGGGGGCCCTCAGGTTCCCCAGCTGCTGGAGGTCTGGTGCCTTAAAGCAAGCTGTGGCCGTCTGCCAGGACCCCACCGAGGAAACCCTATCGTCGCCATTCAGCGAAGGAACTACCTCAGGAAATAATGCATCTTCACAAATAGCTACATGTCATATATCTTCATCTAGACCAGTGTTTCTCAATCCAGTGCTGTGTGACCTGCAGACCGTTGGCATATTTTTCTCCCTCCTAGCTATCGGTGGGATCTGAGAGGGAGCAAAAATATGGACTCTCTGGCAGGGAGCTGGGTGGGAGCAAGAATGTGGACCATCTGTGGGTCCCTGAAGACAGGGTTATAAACACTGATCTAGAGGGCCTTTTAGGAACTTGTCAAATATACCAAATAATATGTATGCCTGGCCAAGACCATACTCCTTTGCTCCAGTACAACCAACCTGCAAACCTTGTGAGCAGAGCTCAACCCTTTTGGCACCCATTACACAAGCAGTACACATGGACCCTCCAACAGGACTCTTTGACCTTAAGTGTACGGTAACCAGTAATTTCAAGCACAGAACAAAGCCTTCTTTTATTAAATCTATGCGTGTGGCACATTAAAATTAAGCTAAATACAACCCGCCACAATGGAGTGACTTTAAGTGACCTGTTAAATAGGGGAAGATGGGCAGAGGCCAGTCTGCACCAGTAGCAGGCAGAAGGACTTCAAGCCCAGCCAAGGCAAACACTCCAAAGGAAGCTGTGAAAAAGCTCTCAGCTCATATTTCTTCTCCTCGGAGTGGAAATGCCTGCTCTCTCCTTACTTTCGCTCCCTTTTTCTGTTTTTCTGGGCATGGCATGTGCGTCAGGCAGGTCTGATTCTGCACCTCCTGTTACCTCGATCACAGTTACACCATGTCTATGAGCTCAAGCTCTCAACGCGAGCCTTTGTTTTACGGCAGCTCTATAGGTACCATGAGGATGGACGAGCAGCTCGGGAGGAGCAGAAACCTTCGGATGGGAGAATCAGCAGGAAAGAGGATCTGAGTAGAACACAAGCAGAACTCTCCTTTGGTTTAATGGTACTTCTGGATAGTTCAAAATGTGTAAGAAATGATATATATTACATATATATGAATCTCATTATAATATATAATGAGAAGGTGATGAAGTTGATTAACACTTATAACACAGGCTTTTCCAAGTGATCTTGGTGAAGGACATTTTAATATGAAAATAGATCCAGTGTAATATATTTAAAATATACTCCAAAAAGAAGCCTTAAGAAAATGGCCAGAAAGCTGTAAAAATGATAAACATAATGACTTTAAGAGTCTCTCTCTTACTTCTCCTCTATTTCCCGGTCCTTCATGAATCAGTATCATCAGTCTTTTTTTCGCCTGACCTTTGTGTAGCACTGTTCCAGGGGACTGCAGTGCATGGGGAGAGCGGAACATTCCAGAACCACTCCCCTGGGCCATAGAGGGGGGCCCGTCTGCATGTTCCGTGTGTAACACGCTACACGCCACAATCCACCCGCCCGTCAAAATGTTCAAATGAGAAACAGCTGCGTTTCCAGACTGAGCACAGTTACAGCGAAACTAACCCTTTCCTGGTCTGGCTGGGATTTCACCAAATCAGTCCTTCTTTTGGCTGAGAACGGGCCTCTTATTTCTCTCTCCGTGGCTGCCTTCACAGCACGTGGATGTATGTGACTCTGGAGTCGACCCCCATGTGGTTTTTGGCAATGCACTTATAGGTCCCAGAATGGGAGGTATTCGGCCTTTGGATGATGAGGGTGCCATGTTGGTGGAGCAGCTTGCTGCTGGTGGAGGGTCCCTTCCCTGCAGGGGACAGCATGGAGCGGTTGGGCAGCTCCCAGATGATGTCTGGTTTGGGCATCCCAGTAGCATCGCAGCTGATCTGTATGGCAGTTCCTGCAATTGCCTGAATGTTGCGTGGTGGCCCACTCGTGATGCGGGGAGGGTAAGCAATGATGAGAACCGGCACAGTCATCGTGGCTTCACCGATCTCATTTTTGGCCTTACAAAGGTAGTTCCCACGGTCGTGGAGGGATGTGTCCTGGACAACCAAAGTCCCATTGCTCACGAGCTGGTAGCGGCCATTCACCTGGGGGCGAGACAGAACATGTCCCCCTGGAAGCGTCCAATGGATTTGAGGACGGGGGCTGCCGTCGGCTAGACAGTGAAGGAAGACAGGATCCCCAGACATGCTACGAATGATGCCCTTAGGCCGGGTCAGGATGTAGGGCTGCTGTCCCACCTCCAGGATAATTATCTTCTCAATGTAGCCTACAGTGTTCTTAGCTGAGCAGCGATACTTTCCAGAGTCTTCTTTGGTAGGTTTATAGATGGTAAGTATTCCATTATTTCCCAGCTGTTGGTGTGCCTTGTTGAGGCTGCCAGTGACTCGGCTCCCATTGGGTAACATCCAGGATATTTCTGGAACTGGCTGCCCATCTGCTGAGCAGTTGAGCACGGTGGTCTTACCCATGCGGATTACCACTCTCTCGTTAAAAGGGCTTTTGAAAATTGGCCTCCTCAGCATGTTGGTGACCTCCAGTTGGACTACCATGACTGCCTCCCCACCATCATTCCTAGCCATGCAAATAAACTCAGCAGCATCAGTAGGGCGTACGTTCTTGATTTCCAGTGTTCCATTCTGGTGGACATTAATCCTACTGCCAAAGTAAGGGGCAGTGATGAAGATGTTGTCTGGCATGATCCAGGTGATCTGGGGGGTTGGGTTCCCCTGGGCATTGCAGTCAATCAGTTTCCTGGAGTACTTAGCAGCTGCCTCTTTGATGACGGTCCGGTTTTTGTGGTAGCCGTTGATTATGGGGGGGTTTCCGTCAATGTCTAAGTTGTACACCTTGCTTTCATCTCCGGCAGCATTTCTGGCCATGCAGACGTACTCCCCCACATCAAAAAGCTTGATGCTGTGTATCTCTAGGGATCCATTGACATGCATGAGGTAACGGTCATTAGATGCTGCGATTATGTCATTAGATGGGAGCTTCCACAGTATCTTGGGCTTGGGCTCACCCAATGCATCACAATCAAAACGCACACTACCCCCAGGCTTCACTTTGGCATAGGTGTGGCTGGGTTGCCTTATTCGTGGGGCAGCTGTTACCACAGTGATGTGCACATGCATCTCATCCTTGCCTAAAGTGTTCTCTGCAATGCAGGTGTAGTCTCCCTCCTCCGTCACATCCACCTTGTTGATGTAGAGTGTGCCATTATCGAAGAGGACGTAACGACGGACCCGACTCCCACTGTCATCTGCCTGGAGGGCACTATTCACTACTGTCCCGTCAGGGAGACCCCATGAAATCTCTGGCATGGGGACACCAGATGCTCGGCAGTCCACCTTCAGGTCATTGCCATAAGGTACCTGCTTCTTGCTGAACGGTTTAGTCTCAATCTTAGCTGGCTTCATGAACACAGAAACTTTCATGAGTTGCAAGTCGTCTCCAATTTTGTTGCGGGCGACGCAGAGGTAGTCTCCAGTATCTTTCTCACTGAGGGAGTGGACAATTAGAGTACCATTGTCCAGAACTTGAATCCGGTTTCCCATCCTAGCAAACAAATGCAGAATTAGTAAACGATATCTATGAGACCTCACAGCAGGAGAAAAATACAGAAGTTTGTTACAGATATTTTTTAAGGTTTTGAGTATTGGTACAGTAGCACTGTTTCTCCACACTTCTAGGATTGCACGTCCTGTGTGTGCGGAGTTTCCATGCTCCGGGCAAAGCTCCAAGCTTCAGTTGAATAAAGCAGCTTCCCTCTTGGCTTTTCCCCAGAGCAGGAAATATCCCATCCTGCAGTAGCTGAGGTACTTTAAAATACTACTTTTAACATTCAAAGCCCTTCATAATTTTGGCTGCTCCTATTTCACTGATCAACTGCAGTTTTACACTCCCAATTCTGGTCCTCCACTCCTCATCAGCAGGTTTAGTTACTTACCTGGTGTTATGTCCTGTCTACCACGTACACCTGACTCCCCTGTCACCCCCCTGGCATGGCCCTAATGTACCACGCCCAGCACTCATTTGTCTTGCCTTTCGTGCTTGCCCTTGTGTTAATCAGTCCAGCTGTCTCTCATTTGCTCCCTCACCAGTCTCATATAAAACTGCTTCCCAGTCCTGTGTTCCCCAGTCCTGTCATTGACGTTATAACATTTTGTTGCCTGTGCCCAATTCTACATTTTTTGATCCCCTGTGATCCCGTTTATTTTTAGCCTTTGTTTATTATGTTCAATAAGGCTCCTTTTGTTTCCCCACCATAACTGCCCCCGAGTCCTTCGTCCTGGAAATCATGACACCTGGACATTAAACTCTCACACTGCACCTTAACACTGAAACTTTCTTTCCCCTACATCCATCAACTGGATTCTATAACTCAATTTAAATTTGCTGTTTAAACCCATATAGGTCCTGTGGTGGACTGGCGACCTGCCCAGGGTGTACCCCGCCTCTCGGTCAAAGATGCTAGGATTGGCTCCAGCTTCCCTGTGATCCTTATGAATTAAGTGGTATAGGTAATGGATGGATGGATGGATGGAAAACCCATATATTTAAGCTAATATATTTGCTTTGAGTCTATCTGCTTGAAAGCTCATGACTTGTTGCTTTGTCTGATCTTATTGGTGCATTGTATTTGTTGTTGTCGTTTTTATTCTTTCTGAGGTGACATTGAGAGGCGACTTTAAGTAAAATGCATTTAAATAAAATCCAGAGAGGCACCATTTAATAAAATGTAATTATGAGTCATGCTTGTATTTTAGAAATGTATCTCAATATGACAAAATAATCAAACGAAATCACCACCTTACATATATTTTAACTAATCATTTGTAGAACATCTTAAATGACGATATATTAGTCATGAATTTTTTCTTATTTTGAAGCACAATATGTCACTAGCTTGGCATATATGACCTCGTCTCACAGACTGCTGTGGTCCCTGGCAGCATTCTTACCTTTATAAAATAAATGAGGCTCTTGTTTTACATGCTGCTCTGTTTATCCTCCCATTTGTTGTTGTGAACAATGGAACAGCTATTTCAGTAATTTGGGTCATAAATACTAACAAAAAAAAGTTACTTTCATTAAATTGGATCGTGATGTGTTAAGGTTTAAGACTGATTAATTTCTAGTTTTAGAAATGATGTATATCGCTCAGGATTCTGCATGTTGTTTGAAGCGTTGTGCTCGCATTTGCTGTAGCAAGAATCAAAGCATTTCACCATTTAAATGATCCTCAAAACAAAAGAAATGCTCAGGCAGGTCTATTCCACTTGTGAACATGGCAAAACACGGTGGTTTCTCTGTACCTGTGCCACTGGTCTACAAGGGCCTTGGATGGGAGCCTCCAGATGATGCTGGGTTTGGGCTCCCCCTCTGCAGAGCAGTTGAGGAGCAGCCGTTGGCCATAGCTGAGCTCAGTCCAGCGCTGGGAGGCCTCCACAATGCGGGGTGGGGCCTTGGCCCGCTCCACGTTGACCGTTACCACCCGCCGCTCCGAGCCTGTGGAGCTGGTCGCGATGCACTCATACGTTCCACCCTCTGAGGTCTGTGGACTCCTCATAAACAACGTGCCATTCGCCAACACTGACACGTCACGCCTGAGGTCCTGCAGCGGCCGGATCAGCGTCCCGTCGATGAGCACCCAGTGCACTGTTGGCTGTGGACTGCCCTGCGCCGTGCATGGCAGCTTAAGACTTTGGCCCGCCTTGACCGTCACATGCTGCCGTTTGTCCTCCAGGATTCCAGGGGGCGCCGCCACCACCTGCAGTCTGACAGTGGCGGTGTCCACTCCAGCTGGGTTGCTTGCAATGCATTTATACTGACCCCGGTCATACACAGACACCTGCTGGATGACCAGAGTCCCATCGGGTGTCACTGTCACCCTCCCTTGGTTGGAGCTGTAGCCTCTTACCTGGGTACGATTGGCCAGGATCCAGGAGACCAGTGGTGTTGGTCGGCCCTCAGCCTTGCATTTCATTTGTATTGTACTCCCAGTTTGAGAATTGATGTCCCGCACCTTGGGCTCCAGTATTCGGGATGGGTATGCCACCACAGACAGTGTGACCAGGAGCTTATCAGAGCCCACACTATTCTCTGCTAAACAGAGGTACTGCCCCCGATCCTTAATGTTGGCATTCTGAATCAATAGCGTGCCGTTCTTGAACACGTCAAATTTACCCATTTTGCTGATTATTGTCAAGGTGCTCCCTATAAATCAGATAAGACAGAGGTGTATTAATGTGAAACGTTCAAAAATCGCTTTGCTTTGTGACCATTTGTTTAATTCTGTTAGGAGAACAGCTTTATTTTAAAGGTAACATTTTCCATCAAGATATTATAACTCTCTTTAAAATTAAACATCCTAAAATATGATTTGGCCAAAGAAAGAGACAGAGCAAATTCACCAAATATTCACCACCATTTTGGTGGAGCAAAATCCCCAGCCACGGCATAAAATGGTAATATTTGTACCTGTGTTTGAAGAGAAGCGTTTCCAGCTGATGGTGGGCTTTGGGTGACCTGATGCCTCACAGGGCAAATAAGCATCAGAGTCGGACAGGACTGTGTAACTTGCCGCATTTCCTCCCACGATCCTCGGTTTTGATGTTTCATCCTTTGTGGATGACTCAGACATTAGCATGCTAAACGTTGTAGTGTGGTATCCATTGAGAGAGCCATATCCAGTGGATACTGAACTGTCAATGGTTTCATCTGGGGCAGGGGTGTTGGTGTAGTCCTGCTCAGCTCTGAGGATAGTTGACGTATCTAAGGTTGTGGTTTCCTGCATGACGTTTTCATCGTACATGTCCTCATGTTGATTGGATTCAAAAGACTTTCCATCGCCAGATTTATTGATTCTTTGGGGAAATGTGGTGGGTCTGGCCTTTGTTGATGAGGGTTTCTGTGTTAGATATTGGGTTTCTTGTCCTTTGGAAATTTTTGTGTCAGTGTGCGTTCTGATTGTATTGGTATTAACCCTACTATTGCTCCTTGAAGATGTGGTCTGTATTTGTGATTTGGAGTCAGGCATTGGCGTAGTTGTGATTTTAATAGTTGTTGTTGGATAAATCGTCATCCTAATTCTGGGCTTCACTGTGGGTGTGTAAGGTTTGGAATGACTAGCTGGCCTTTCCAGTGTTGTTGTACTTTTCCAATCATCGTTGTCGGAGGTGGTTTCATCTCCAGAATACAAAACTTTGCTAGTCGTTGTGTATTTTTCTGCCTCTTTTAAAACTGTTTTATATCTATTAGCAGACGTGGTTGGGAACATCCATGATACTGATATGGTAACGTTATTAGTTGGTGTAGTTTTGGCAGGGGTGCTAACTGTAGCACGTGAGGTTGATGTAATATTACTTTTGCTTGGTCTTCTTCGTCTGAAACCATTCCGGCGGAGTCCGCCATTAGGTCTCCTTGACCACTTATGTCTGTAAACATAACCTTTACTAGACCCACCTGAGCCAGACACAGGAACAAATAAGCCGGATGAGGCTTCATACATTTTTTTCACAGTAGATGGTTGGACCGTTGGGGGGGAAGCTAATGTTTTTGTGTTTGGAGTGGCTTTTGTGGTACCAGTGTGGGACCTGGAAGCGATGTTTGGATTGATTGTGGATGTTTGACTAAGTGCTGTCTTTTTAGTAAACCTCAGAGGAGGGACTGTTGGAGGTAAAAGCACTAATTTGGACACTGACTCAGTTTCAGGAGCAGAAGAAGATCCAGAGCCCTCATATGAGACCTCGGGAGATTGCGTGAGAACTTTCTTTTTCGTTGGCTTAAGTGGTTTTGTCGTGGATGGGACAAAAGATTCAGTCGTGAATTGCAGCTCTGTACTTCTGACAGTGGAAGAGGTGGTTGTGATTTGTGTAGTGGTTGTGGATTTCACTGGTTTCCATAATCTGTTGAGGAAATCTTTCTGATCCTTGTTTCCAAAGAGTTTTTGCCATGGGATTTTTCCACGGATTACTTTCGAAGGTGTTGTGGTGCCCTTCGGAGTGACAGGTAATTCATTAGTTTGTGTCGTAATTTTGCGCATAAAACCACTGGATCCTGTATTATCTGGTGACTCTGTGGTTGGAGGCTTCATGCTGTAAATCTTGAGAAGTGTTTGAGGTGTGCTTGCATGTGTCATGGTGGGCCAAGTTGCGGTTGTAACTTTAGAGGTTTTGAGGGCAGTTGTGGCGGACTCTTCCGTCCCGTGCAGAGAAGACCCTCTTGTTTTCATAATGTCTTGTGTATCACTTGTGGTGTGCGTCACATTTTTTATTGGATCATGACACTTACAGTCTGTGGTAACCTCAATCAGATAAGGCATGGTAGCGTTGACTTTGTGGCTAACTGGAGGCTTCTTGACTTTATTCAGATATGCATGGATATCTGTGATTCTGTTAGGCCTTATTATTCTCCTCCTGCCAGGAAAGTAGCGCTTTCTTCCAAGCTGATGGCGGCTGGCAGGTATGATGTGGATCTGTTGCTGGGAGATGATAGTAGACCCGGCAGATATGTAAGGTGACGTGATCTTCTGGGTTGCGTGAAATGATATCTCGTCTGCACCTTGCTCAGTGGTGGTGAGCGCTGTGAATGTGGTATGACTATTGGAATCGGAGGATGTGTGGACCACTGGCTCTATCCTTGGGCTTGTCACTTCCATTATTGAAGTCACATTTGGATACTGGGTCATTAGCAGAGTCAGGACTCCTGTTGCTGTCTCCTCATCATCCCCGGAAAATGTCACCGGCATTTCATTGGCAGAATCAGTCAGTCTCATTTTCGGCATGATTGGCAGGTTTGGTGGCCTGTTAGTTGTATAAAAGTCATTGGGGGGGAAAGTTTTGTGATGCCTTGGATTAAGTGATGTGATTGTATTGCTCTCTGTTAAACTGCTTCTGGTTGTAATATAGGTGGATGGAGAGGCTATGGGTATAGCCTCTGTTTGGGCATGGGTATTGCTCATCACATAAGCACTCTCTGTAGCTGGCCCTATAGTGCTGGGTATAATGACGTTGACTTCAGACAAGCTGTCTCCTGACCCTTCATACCCATCCCCTGAAAGTCCTGAAATGGATTTCCTCAAAGACTCTATTTTCGATTCCTGTACTTTTTTATCTTCTTTGTCTGTTTTTCTTCCTCTTTGTGCTTTTGTCATGATTTCTGCCCATTTTTCAGGGTCCACTTTCCTCAGAGTTTTGTCGAAGGTTCTCCTAACTCCCCCGGTTCGCCTGTTGCTCATGGGACCCCTCCTTCTCTGGATGGTGCTGCTTGCAATCCGCTCCAGAGAAGGCCCACGTCTAGGATATGGCCTGTCTGAAGTGATCGTCCTGGACTCCTGGCCGTAAGGAATTTTATTGGAGTCACTTTCATCGATTTCCTCATACTTGGAGACAAACTCACCATCATGCCTCTTAGGTTCTGATAGTCTGTCTTTCTTTGATCCATCACTTATTATAGTTACCTGGTATGCTAACAAATCCGCTCCCATATAATTAGTGGCAAGGCATCTATAAAATCCGCGGTCTCTTTGTGTTAGACCTTGCACTTTCAAAGTTCCATTTTGATGGAGTTTTCTGTTGCCATGTGACTTATCTAGCACCGTGTGATCTGGTAAGATCCACTGAACAGAAGCTTCTGGGTTTCCATGGGAACTACAGTCAAGAACCAAATTTTCATCTAGCTTTTGTGAAAGCTGGCCTCCATTCACTTCCCCCTCCTCCACATCCGGAGACAGCACCGTTATCCGAAAGGTGAGGACATCTGCCTCCAGGTAGTTGGTGGCTATGCAGTGGTACAATCCTGTATCTGAGCTGTCAGCTGCCCTCACTGTGAGCCGTCCTGTTTCTGTGATTACAATCCTGTGATCTTCACTGTTGTATGGTGCTCGGACTTTGCTGCCATCTGGTAATATCCACTCAGTGGATGGTTTGGGATTACCCTGAATCTGGCAATTCAAGTCAGTTACCCCTCCAATTAAAACAGTATGTTCAGTCTTGGTTAGGTTGTCCTTTTTGATCATTACCCAGCCATACCTGTCTTTCCTTTGGACCTTGCTCTCCTCCCGCAGATGAACAGTTGACAGGTACTTTATGTGCAATGTAGTGAAAGTAGTAGTGGTTCGGTCCAATTGCAGTGTGATCTCGTCTTGGAGAAGCCACCCTGGACTGGCCTTGATTTCAGCCTCGATGTTCGTGAAGACCTCATCGTCGCCCTCTTCTGGCCTCTTCTGTGTGTACTTAAATGTCATTTCTGGTGTTTTTGTGAGCATGAGTCCCCTCTCCAGCCGCATGGGGGAGTCACTGTATGTGGCTAAGATACGCCAGAGCTGCTGGATCTGCTCATAGTCGATGTTGCAAACCAGCGATGTGGCAACGGTGGCGCTTAGAATGGTGACTTCTTCCTCATTTATCACAGTCATGTTCTCCATTACAGATGGCCTCCGAACTGTGCAAGCCACACTTGCGTCATTTTGGAAATGGTCCGTGACCTTCATCTCCAGGGAGCCAAGGGGTGCAATGAAGTCACCGGGGGAGATGGCTGTGTAGTCCCCCTCATCCAATGTAATGTTCTTCTGCTTCAAGTGGGGCAAAATCCAGGGTTTGCTGCAGGACAGGGATGTATGAGGAAGCGATGCAATACTTCTGCCTTTGGAGGCTACAGGAAATTCACATACTGGGCAGAGCAGGCCCCTGGCATATCTCCTCTCACGCTTACATTTTAGAACACCTGGAAAAGTGCAAATGTTTAGTTTACTGAAGTAAACATTGGCTGTCACAAAAACCTAAAGAAAACAATTAGTTTTATCTTTGCTTGCCACTTAATTTTTAAACTCTTGCTTTTCAGAATTCACTCAGGATTGACATTTCTTAACACTGCTTTAAATCAGCTCCACATAATGTTTTATTGTCCAAGTAACTGTAAGCATCTCTATTGTTTACCTGTGTTTTTCTTTATCCATTCCACCAATCCTGCTATGTGGCAGTCACATGACCATGGGTTTCCATGGAGGTAGACACTCTCCAGCTGAGTGCAGTAGGAGAAGATATTAGAGGGCAGTCTGCTCAGTGCATTGTCGGACAAATGAATGCTCGTCACAGAAGAAGTCTTGAAAATCTGGCTATAGCGTGTGGTGATAAAGGTGTCGGGATGTATCTGTTGAAGAAGGTTGCCCTCCAGGTGGATCAGCTGCAGAGCGTTCAGTCCATGGAAGGCCTCTGGGTGGATGAACTCAATGCGGTTGTGGTCTATATGTAACTTTGTTAGATTTCTCAAACCGAAGAAGGTGTCCTTGTTGATCTCCTTTACCTTGTTGTAGCTCATCTTAAGGGACTGTGGGAAATAAAGTTATATTATTATTGTGGATTATGAATTAGTTACATCATGCATCCATTACTGAAGTACATCGTAGGCACACCAGAGCAAAGCATTCACGGTGAAGTCCACCATGTACCTGCAAGCACTGGAGATCACTAAAAGTCTTCTCCTCCATCTGATGTATTATATTGCTATGCAGCATCAAAATTTCCAGTCGACTCAGGCCGGAAAAGTCATTTTGTTTAAGCAACGTTAAACTGTTGTACCTGAAACACAGAATTACTTCTTACACGCTTAAATGTCCATGTCCTCCAGAGTACAATAAGTCTGCAAGCAATTTCCTACTGACTGATGGAGAACGGACCAAGAATTAAATTTAATAACCATGTTATGTAGCAACACAATTAGTTAGCTAATTAGTTTAGATGTCCTATGAACACTCAAGAGTCTGGCATTGTGGAAACGAGTGAAACATCATTAAAGATTGCAAGTACAGTGGTACCTCAGTTCTCGAACTTAATCCGTTCCGGACTCCGGATCGAATCCTAAAAAGTTCGAGTTCTGATCGAATTTTTCCCATAAGAGATAATGGAAAACCAATTAATTGGTTCCCGGCCCCCCAAAATTACACCTAAATATGTTTTTTTAGCATTTAAACACAAAATGAACAGGATAAAACTAGAACATTTTTTTCTTAATGGCTTCCAAAACGATAAAGCTCTTATCCCAACATTATCCCTGTGCTGCATTGATCGTCTGCTCATTCTGTGTGCCACGCCCCCTCGTTAACCTTGTGTGGGATCCCCATGTGATCAGCCGTTTCTAGTCGTTGTCATTAGTCCTCTGTATTAAGTCCATGTTTCAGTTTGTTTCCCTAGTCCGGTCATTGGGTGCGTTCGACTTGCTTACAGCGCTGGCTTAAAGCAACGCATTCTGATCCTGATGCAATGCATTATGGTTAGATGCATTGCGACCT
>JABFEA020000039.1:950917-970674 GCA_019775915.2 Cyphomyrus plagiostoma
CCTGCCAAATCATCTTCCATCCTTGGGGGGGAGGGGGCACCTTCAGAGGTGTTTGGCTGCTGTTACTGCCGGAGATGCTTGATGAAATTAACACGAGCGATGCTGAGCTCAGCCATGACCGTTGACTGTAGCACTGGGCTGAAACAACGTCCCAGTGCAGCACCGGTTCAACAGGAAGTTAGCAGTGCGCCCCTATCAATAAATTGTGATCTATTTTCCACGTACCTGTGTTTAAATCACTATGTGTACGTGTTAGACTGAGTATGTATCTGAGAGCTGTCAATGTGTCTAAATAATGTGCATGTGGGATGTTGCAGTGGACCTGTGTGGTCCCAGGGTAAAGAGGGGGCTGCTGATGATTCAGAATTGGCCCCCTCCTCCAATCTAATGCTGGCGCTGATGCAGCTGCCCAGGAATCGCTGTGAGCTAATTGGTGGGGGCTGCTCCACCAAGCCAAGGCAATGCCGATGCCGTTTTCATGACAGGCAGCGTACCTGCCCTGTAGCCTCATGCTAAAACTGCACAATGGAAGCCGGGACCTTGTGGCCCTCAGCCAGCGACTGTCACTGCAGTCCCCCGAAAGGAGGGGGGTATTTTGCTAGCTGGATTCCAGCGGGAAATGAGGTGGGTTCTTTCACACTGACAGGACTGTAACGGGAGGTGTGGTGGGGGCCTGGTCCAGGGGCACCTACTGCGCAGCTAAACTCCCACAATCCTCTTTAACTTCCTGTAATCTGCAATAAACTCCCTTCTTCGACTCCCGAGTAATCAAACAGCAGAGCTGTGTTTACGCCAGCTAATGCTGCTAATTCTTCATGGAGTCCTGCTGTTTCTGGCCTCATGCTCAAAACTAAACAACCTAGAAGCAATGAGTATGGAGGCTGGTGCTGACAACTCTCAGCTCGTTTTCACAGGGTCCGTGTACAAGACTGTGAACGAGATGAGGGGACAGGGTGAGATGGGTGATAGGTGGATGGACGGGTCTGCAGGGGCGTTTGACTGACAGGCCAGATCTCGAGGAAGGGTGGCGGCCTCCTTCTGAATCAGTCACCGTGGGAAACAGCGGCGGAGGCAGGCCAATCCCAGGTGTCCCTGTGCCTCTTTAAGGCTCATTAATGGCTGAGTCTCTTCTAAACTTTGTTGTGCTGTTCTCAGCTCAGGGCGAGGTTTCCTCATAGGCCACATGATTAAACGGGATTATGGGTAATGGAATCCGTCACCATGGTAACTGGCCGGTAAACAGTTCATCATGTCATACTGCGTCTATTTCCATTTTGCTGCAGAGGGCAGGTGGTGCACGTCACAACTTAGGGTCCCGTCACACTGATCTGCTGCACTCTCATGTCATGGCGTTGTCATTTAAAGAGCTTGTGGTTATAGCATGATGGGGACAGCGCCTCTTATGGGTTGCGCTCGGCCCCCTGCGTGTGTCTGCTTCACCTTCACGACGTCCCTCTTCCGGAGGTTTTTTTTTCTTTTTTTGGTATCTTCTTTTTGCAGCCGTTTTAATCAGCCAGCAGCAGGCCCCCCGTGCAGGGAGGAAGCAGGAAGCCGGTCCCCCAAAGCCAGTGAGAGAAACCACAGGCCGATTCCAGGAAATCCAGCTCGGCCCCAGTGGTCAGTAGTGGGCCCAGTCCGGTTCACGGACCCCAGGAATTCACCTGCACTCTTCGCCCTGGACTGCTTGTCTGCTGCTCTCGCCCAGGACAGAGGGCCCCACATCAGCTTCCATGCGTCACATGACCCCCTCAGTGTGGCCGTCGCTCAATCCGAGGGAGCTGTAGAAGGTGCCGGAACCGAGGGGCGTTACCATTTTCAGCAAATACACGCAAAGCGAGAGGAGATAAAAAAAAAAAACAGCCTGTTGCTATAGTAACCTGAGCAGTGGTCGTCAAGCAGATCATTTCCTGCTCTGTGAAGCTCTGCAGAGGGAGTGTGTCTAGTGGTCAGTCAGACCTCTCGGGCACCCAGAACGAAAAGGTGTGCGTGATAAAGTCCCACAATGCACTGCAGCACGTGACACTGGCATCCGGCGGTTCAGCCCAGTCCCAGTGCTCCGGAAGACCCAGCAGCACCTGGGAGGCAGGCAGGTAAGGGGCATGCCGACCATGGTGGGCTGACAGCGGCACGACAGTCCCTGAGTATCTGTTTGGGATGCCGGCGATTTCGTATGTAGTTTGACGTCCGTTACAAATAGAGGAACTCACAGCATCTGCAAGCAGGATCTGAAACCGCTGGGCAATTTTTCAAATGCGGCAATAAGCAAATGCAAGCATGAGAATGGCGATTCTGCGCGCGGATTCTGAACAGGCTGTTTGACGGGCGTGCCTTTCATGCAGCCCCAGCGATGGCCCAGTCTATCTCTCACCCGTGTCCCTCACTCTGCTGTTCGCCGCTTAGAACACGGACATGCGTGTGCCCTTCGTGCAGTTCACGTAGGGGGGGGGGGGGTTTACTTCTCTATTTTCGCACTGCTAACGGGGAGTCCAGCTCCATTGACTTCTGGGTGCTTGACTTGCTTGGGGAGCAGCTTAAGAAGACTCCGGAAGAACGGGGGAGGGGGGGGCAGGGCAGAAAAGGGGATGTTTGGTGGAGCGTCGTTGCATTTTGCGTTGTGGGGGCCAATGAGTTTGCTGCTTGGCTCAGAGAAGCGTGGCACTGCCTTATCTGGCTGTCCATGCTGTTCCGGGTTCAGGGAGGGACCTGCGACCTGCTGAGGACAGACAGCGAGGAGCGGTATGTCAGCTCTGTCACTTTATCTAACAGTAATTATCCTGCTATTGCAGCCCCTGTTTACTTTTTGTGTAAAACTGGATAGCAGAAGCTCAGCTGTTGGTGGGGGGGGCGGCTATCACTATATAAACCCTAAGTGTTACAGGGGAAATTTTGGTAATATCAGAATGGGACCTGGGCATCTGTAAAATGTTTTCATGAGGCATACATAAGCAAACGCGACATTTCTGTGCTTTTCTCGTACTGCCAGTGGCAACTTTTCCGCCTTTTGTAAGACTCCGTGTGCGTATGTCTGTTTCGGACACAGGATTTGATAGTCACACATACACATGTGGTTTTTAAACTCATCCACCTTTTCTGCAATTCCTTTATAAGCGGCATCGACGAGAGGCTGGAAGCACCGATTGATGGGGATAAGAATGTTCCGGAACCGCGGGGCCGGGCACTAACTCGCATCCACGCTTGTAGGGATTTGCCGGGAATTGATGAATGTGGAATGTTCCAGCAGGTCTGGGTTAAGTGAGGAGCAGGCTGGGGTGAGGAGGGGGGAGTGAGAAAGAAGCATAAATATGCCAGTGTTGTTTTACGCTTCCTGACACGGGAGGCCCGAAATGCGCATGAGGTGCGTGTGCTGGGATTCAGGCGAGTCCGACAAACTGCTGGCAGAAAGAAATGTGAGAAAAAGCGGAGAGGAGAATGGGGGTGTGGGGGGGTGATGCTGGAAAGCGAGTCACAGGCAGCTTTGTGATAAGCAGCCCCCCCTGGCCTTGGTGTCCAGGCCTCGAGGCCCCCCGCTCTGCAGCTCTCTGCTAGTGGTGTCTCTTTATCTGACTTCCTGCTCTGTTTCAGTTACACCTCCAGCGTCCGTTGCACGGAGAGCACTGTGTGGTTCACGAAGTGAGCAGCCGTGAGCCAGGTGGCCACATGCGTGGGTCTGTGTGGCTCGTTTGGGAACGTGGGCGGGGTGTGAGGAAGCGTTTCGACTGCCATTGTGACCTCCATGTTAGAGCTGCTTGCTCATGCACTGCACCTGCCTGTGGCTCACACACAGCAGTGGAATGCTGCTTATTTCTACGGTAACTTTAGCTCCCCCCCCCGCAGACTGGTCACTGCGGAGCATTTGCCTGAGGCCAGTGTTGCCCCCCGTATGGCCGGACTCAAGTCTCCAGAGAGACAGAGGCCCACTGTAGGATACACTGGCTACACATCTCCTCTGCTTATTCAGTTCAGTTAGCCACCCACCCTGCTCCCCTGCGTCTCCCAAGAGTGGGAGAGCCTGCAGGCATGCACAGCTCCAGTTTTACTGGTGGAACAAACCAAGTGCAGCTCAGCAGGGGGGGAGTGCCGTTAGGGGGATCTGCAGGAGACATGAGGCAAGCTGTGCAGGTTGGTTCCAGTATGACACAGCATTTATTCCCAGGATATGACTGCTGGAGTGCTGCAAAACGCTGAGCTGAGCTCTCATGGAGTGTGAGGCATCAAGAGAGCACTGTCTACAAAGTGGATGACGGGAGGATTGCTGTAACTGAACGTCAGGCTTTCCTTCCTGTCCTCTCGATATTTTTCTCCTCCTCCTCTTTTTCTCTCGCGCGTTTTTCTCCCTCACGTGGTTCCTCCCTGCTCCCCCCCACCCACCCACCACCCTTCCCCAGTGGTGCAGAGCAGAAAAAAACCCGAATGCTGTAACCGAGCTCTTCCTGGTGAGGCGGGCTGGTAGGCGGGCCCAGAGGCGGGCCAGGGAGGCAGGGCTCTGCCAGTGAGTGGCACTTGGCGGCAGCAGCAGTGTTGCTGCGTGTGAGAGAGGGAGAGAGGAAGAGAGAGAGCGACGGAGTGCGCCGCACAGCCAGCCAGCCAGCAGGAGGAATGCTCCGGGTGTGACAGCAGCCAGGCAGAGACTCTCAGAGCCCGCAGAATGAGTTGCTCAGCGCCGGGGGCCGGGTCCGAGCACACGCACACGCAGAGGCACAGGCACACACGCAGGCGCACTCCCAGCGATGTAAGAGGTAAGGCTGCCTGCCTGCGCCCCACACACAGAGCGGCGGGAGGCCGGGGCTGCGCGCAGTGGCTCGGTAGCTGCGTGTGTGCGTGCGCGCATGTGTGTGTGTCTGTGTCTGCATGTCTCACTAACTGGGGGGTTTACGGTGCTGTTACCGCGGTCGTACATACGGGGGGGGGGGGGATCGGAAGGTCACGCGGCCTCTGCCTGTGCGGGCAGCCGTCCCGGGACCTGAGAACGTGTTAGCTGGACCCCCCCAAGAAGGAGAAGGACAGGGGACAGGAACAGGTGGATCGTTAGCAAAGCCAGGCATCTTTACAGCATCTGCATCAGCACACACACGCGCACACACGCGCACACACGCGCATGCAGTATAAACATGTTCTCCCTTGCAGCTGGGCCTCTCACATGGGCTGTTTTTCGAGTTTAGTTTCACTTATGCTTCTCTCCTCCTTCTTTTTGCACAGGAAAACATCAAAATTAAAATGAGGAAGTGCCCCGTTTAGTGTGCGGCCCAAATATGTTCTGTGAAAGGTGAACTCTGACTGCATGTAAATTATGCGTGACATGTTTCGCTGCACTTCCTTATATGGTGAGCGCAGGATTTCAGCGCGGGCCCGGCAAGCGGCGGGGTTTTCACTTTCCACTGCGCGTCAGTTGGCGGCAGGCAGGACGGCGGTGGTGGCGGCGCGGAAACGCGCTCTGTTCCTGCTGACTGCGTGAGTGCGCGGCCGTCAAGGGCAGCGCGCCTGTGCACAAACGTGGCTCTTTGTGTCGACACACCAAGGTGAGGCAGGCCGTTAGCGAGTGAGCAGGCGGGGGCTCGTTTACCGGAGCGCCGCTTATTTTCGGAAACAGGGGGAAAGTTTTTCCGTGGAGCGTTGGGTTGGACTGCCGACTTTTTTCCCCGCGCCATCCAGCGCTGGCCCGCGCCGTAAGTACCATGCAGGCCGTAGATTTGTTTTGCGTTTTCGGGGGGCATGCGTCGTTGTGTTTGTTTGTCTTCGGGGGAGTCGGGGACATTAGGAGCATTTCTGCCTGCCCTGTTTTCTCCCGTAATGACAGAATCCCCGGTGTTTACACTGGAGCTGCCCTCAGGAAATGATTAACCCAGCAAGGCTGTGGTCTGACAGCACAGACACTGCAGCGTGAGCTACCAGAGTGTCCCATGTGGGCCCCCTCGCGCCCCACCCAGGGAAGGGCTGGCTAGCGGTCCCAGTGCGAACCACACCCTTTCCCTCTGTTACCAAGGCCTCCTTACCTGGGAGGTGGGAGGGTGGAGAACTGCACCACTAGAGGCCCCCTAGACAGACAGCAGAGCCAGAGGTCGGACATCCCCAACCCTCAGCCACCACGAGGTGGAAGAAGTTTGGGATGTTGCCAAGTGTGTCATGATGAAGTAAGGGCTTGAGGTTAGGGTGGAGCACAGCAGCAGGGCGGATCATGGGCTGCAGAAACAAGCAGGCAGGTGGGGCCCATTGTGCCTTATCTGCACGTTGGTTTCAGAGTCAGAGTCCTTTGGCTCTCACAGAGTCAGAGTCTTGCAAGTCTCACAGATGAAGTCGGAGTCCTGTAAGTCTGCCGGGACAGTGTCTCATCTTCCTGTAGATGACACAAACAGAATCAGATTCCAGTATGTCTCACACAAAGTGAGAGTCCCGTATGTCTCACAGACAAAGTCAGATTCCTGTATGTCTCGCAGAAAGTCAGATTTCTGTATGTCTCACAGACAGAGTCAGATTCCCGTATGTCTCACAGACAGAGTCAGATTCCTGTATGTCTCACAGAAAGTCAGATTTCTGTATGTCTCACAGACAGAGTCAGATTCCCGTATGTCTCACAGAGTCAGATTCCTGTATGTCTCGCAGAAAGTCAGATTTCTGTATGTCTCACAGAAAGTCAGATTCCTGTAGATCTCACCGTGTCTTATATTCTGGTTGGTCTCACAGACAATGTCTACCACCCCACTTTCTGCCTTCCCCTCTGGGCTGTGCACCTGTGCCATGCGACATTCTGAAAGTGAAATTAAATGGTGATTTAACCCTGGTACCTACTGCAGCAAAGCGTGTGTCTGCACAGAAAAGCTGTCATTTATGTAATTTATGCAAAAACTTACCCAGAAGGTGATTCCCCTTGAACTTCCCCGAGACAGAGCAGCCTGGGCACCTTGCTGTGCCATACTGACCCGCCTTACCTCTGCCAGTCTGCAACAGTACCTACCAGTGATATCCCATGATGCATTTTTCGCACATGGACAAACACATGCAAATACATTTATACTTATTCATTCATATGCAGTCATGCATACGCAGCATAATACACACATGTATATTCATCTGGGTTGGTGGGGGGGGTCTCACGTATGTAAGGCTTCGGGGGTGTCCCACATGTGACAATGTGGGGGGGGGGGATGGACGGGGGGGACAATATGCCCTCTGTTGGTGCCTGAGAGACATATACTTTGATTATTGTGTTTCTGCACTCTGCAGCTGGGGGCACTCACAGGGGTATTGTGTGTGTGTGTGTGTGTGTGTGTGTGTGGGTGTGGGTGTGTGTGTGTGTGCGCGCATGGGGGAGGTGCATTAACAGGCTGGCAGGATGTGTGCCAGCGAGATCGCGATACTAATGAGAGCCATGCTGAGCATTCACACCCCCACACTCAATTAGCTGCCTCTTAAGAAACTACTTTTAATTTGCGGTTTGTCAGTGCAAACCCCCACGCTTGAGTCAGTAATGGGAGCGCACACGCAGACACATGCGCACGCGCACAGGAGCGGCCAGTGCTAAAAGAGGCAGGGTGCCCCTGGATGTAGACCCCCCCCAAACCCAGGAGCGGAGTGGCGAGCCTGAACTCCGACACGTTGCGTGGCCTGTTACCATGGATACCGCGGCCGTGGTGCCGCGCAACGTGCCAGGAGATGGGGAGCGGGAGAGTACAAGTCGGTAAGCTGCAGGCGGGAGGAGATGCGAGAGATGAGGGCGGCTGAGGGGAGAACGGACTGGCGACACACGCCAGAGCGTTAGGTGCTGTCCGAGGCAATTATCAGAGGCTCCTCCTCAGCTGGACCGACTCAACGCGGGGCAGGACGCGGGACAGGATACGGGGCAGGATGCGGGGCGGGACACGGGGCGGGACACGGGGCGGGACACGGGGCAGGACACGGAGCGGGACACGGGGCAGGACACGGGGCGGGACACGGGCCGGGACACGGGCCGGGACACGGGGCGGGACACGGGGCGGGAGGTCCGCAGGTGGGCATGAAGCGCCTAACTGATGCCCTGCAGAAGGATCACCATGTGTAGCCCGCAATCTGAGAGCCAGAGTGAAGACTTTCAGACACAGGGACGGGGAACCGTCCTGGAGATTTCACGGCGCTTTAGCTTCGCCCATCTTCATATCATGCTAGAGAAGCCGCCACCGGCAACCTGCCCTCGTTCACCAGCGCGTGTCCCCACTACCAGGATGATGGCGTGTGTGTCTCGCCCCTTCGATGGCGTGTGTGTCTCGCCCCTTCCTATCCCATGTGGCCTGTGAGACAGTATGTGTGAGCAAATGTGAGATTTGAATGTTGAAATCTGATGTTGAAGTTTGATGATCGCCTGCTTCATCTGCTCACATGCTGGTCTGCTCACATTGGGGGAGAAGGACTGGACCCAGCGGCCCAGATACCCACGGTTGTACAGCCTGCAGATTTACACCAGCGGGTGTTGATGTGTTAATATCCAAGCTCCCTCCACTCTGTGAGGTTTACTGATTAAGTCTTAATTGATTGATGATGTTAATGATCAAGTTTTAAAACGTGCTGGTGGGGGCGGTACCAGGTCCGGCCTGCGTATCTCACAGTTTGTCTGCTGGTTTAATCAGGAGCAATTTTTTGAACTGTTCCATTATTCAAGCTCTGACGTGACCTTCGGAGACGTGTCAGACATCTGGTATGGTTGTCATAGCTACACAGCTGTGGTCATTCCAAGCCCAACCCAACGAAAGCGAATTCTGTCCTTCTACCCAAAATGCGTCACTGTTGCCGTATGTCTATTATATGCCTGTTACACTGAGCAATATACTGAACAGATACATGCACCATTAAGATGAATTTTAATATCAGAGTGGGGACCCTGGCCCAGGTTGGTGAGTTTGTCTGCAGTGTCGTGAGTTACTGGGTGCTGTGCCCCGCCCCCCTGGCTGTTTCCGGGGCATTCAGTGGAGTGTGGGGCCCGTGCAAATAATTAACATTCAGGAAGCTGTCTGGCGGTTTAATAAGATCTGCATGCCTTGGGCTACGTGAAATGCTGGTGTTTTTCATTCATTTCGTGTTATTGATGCTTTGGCGTACAGGGTGGTTTCCAGGCAGCGGGGGCTGCAGGGTCTGTGGGGTCCTCGGGATTCCATGTGGAGTTGCGGGTCCTTCCTGTCGATCCTTACTGAGACCTGGTCAGTCCGTGATCACATGACACGTGGTCCCTGTGCCATATGACGATCATGTCAGAGTTCAGCTGAGCTTCAATTTCCGCCAGTCCCAACTGGGGAGGCGTTCCTGTCTCCGTGCCCCTGTCTGAAATCCCTCTGCGTCCTGATCTGGTGGATGAGGGGTTTGTTCTTGTCTTTTTTCCTTTGTGAAAGTGCTGAGCTGCTCTGCGCTTAGGGCCTGGGACCGTGATCAGCCACCGAAAAGGTGCTTTGGCGCTCGGGCTCAGCCACAGGGTAACGACCACTGATGTTAACACACTGAGAGGGGGTAGAGCATCGCTATGGGGGGTGCAGATCACTGTCAAGGCCCCCTTCACAGTGCTGCCTGTTTAACACACGGGGACAGGCAGGCGGAGGCAAAACCCCGATGTGCAGGTACTGCCAGGTTCCGGCACAGGAAGATGCTCAGAGTGGCCTCTCTGCTTTAACATATTGGCACTGTCAGCTTGGGGATGGACTAGACCATGCTGACCATCTCTCCCTCTCTCTGTCTCTCTCTGTCCCTTTGCCTGTCCTTCTCTCCCTCTCCCTGTCTCTCTCTGTCCCTTTGCCTGTCCATCTCTCCCTCTCTCTGTCTCTCTCTGTCCCTTTGCCTGTCCATCTCTCCCTCTCCCTGTCTCTCTCCCTCTCTCTGTCTCTCTCTGTCCCTTTGCCTGTCCATCTCTCCCTCTGTCTGCCTCTTTATCTGTCTTCCCCTTCTCAGTCCCTCTCTGTCTCCTTCTGTCCCTCATACTCCCTCTGTCCCTCATCCCTATCTGAACTTCCATACTTCTCCTTCTCCCCCCCTCTGGCTGTCTATTTCTCCATCTCCCTTGCATATTAATAACATTCACGCAGGCCCCTCTCTGTCACCCCCCCCCCCACACACACACCTGACATTCACAAATGTTCCTGCTCTGATCAGTCCAGCCATGCACCCCCCCCACCACCTAAACGGCTGTGGTTGTAAGATGAGGTGCTGCTCAGCTATCAGCAGTGCTGCAGGGTGACGCTGTGTGTAGGCTGTGTTGGGGTGACTGTGCATGTGGGATGTGGTGTTGGGGTGACTACGTGTGTGTTGGGTGGTCTTGGGGTGACTGTGTGTGAATGTTGGGCTTTGTTGGGGTGACTCTGTGTATGTTGGGTTGACTGTGTGTTGTTTGGGCTGTGTTGGAGCGACTGTGTGTGTTGGGCTGTGTTGGGGTGAATGTGTGTGTTGGGCTGTGTTGGGGTGACTTTGTGTGTTAGGCTGTGTTGGGATGACTCTCTGTGTTAGGATGTGTTGGGGTGGCTCTCCCTCCCTGTTAAGCTGTGTTGGGGTGACTCTGTGTTAGGCTGTGTTGGGGTGACTTTCTGTGTAAGGCTGTGTTGGGGTGTCTGTGTTAGGCTGTGTTGGGATGACTCTCTTTCTGTGTTAGGCTGTTTTGGGGTGACTCTCTTTCTGTGTCAGGCTGTGTTGGGGTGAAGGCTAACTGTCCCTCTCCTCTACAGGTTGCTACTAAAGTTGTGCCTTTCCTGACGTCCGCTGCTGCTTGGAGCTGTGCCTACGGCAGCCTTTTTGCTTACCGCCCCGCTTGCTGCGACCCCTACCGCCAGGACGGCCCGCCACCCCCACGCGAGCCCACTTGGCCCCCTGCCCGCCTGCCAGCCCCGCTGCCGCCGCTACAGCCACCACCCGCCCGCCTGTCCGCCAGCCTGGGGCACTGCACACGGACATAGAGGAGTATATCCGCCCACTAAAAGGGCAGCACCGTACGCTCCCCTCCCCCAGCACCCGAGCTCGTCTGTCAATAATGAGCGGCACCATCAGGCCACTGCAGCGGTCCAGCTGAGGAGAGGCTGCCCAGACCCCCTCCGCGTGTAGCCCAGCAGACAAAGCTGGAGGATGGGACACTTCCTGTAGGCGAGTCCCAGGCTTAGCAATCCCACACTCTCTCGCTGCCTGAGGAGGCCTCTGCCCCTCCGGAGTCGCTTTCCCAAACCCGGACAAGCATTTTTTTTCTTTCTTTCTTTCTTTTTTTTTTTTTTTTTAAAATCCTAGTGCCATTTTTCAAAGTTTTGATCCTGAAACTGTGAGCGGAGGCAGGCAAGCGTGCGGCTGAGGCCCGTGGATTTCAACTCCCCATTGCCATGGCAGTTAATGTGCCCCCCGTGCGGGACACCAAGTGGCTGACGCTGGAAGTGTGCCGAGAGTTCCAGAGGGGCACATGCTCCCGGCCTGACAGCGAATGTAAATTTGCGCACCCTGCCAAGAGCTGTCAGGTGGAGAATGGGAGGGTGATCGCCTGCTTCGACTCCCTGAAAGTGAGTACCCCCCCCGTCCGTGTGTGACTTTGCTGGAAACCTTATCTCACCCTCAAGGGTGGGTCCACCTCAGTGCTGGGCTTATCTCATTTTGGAGCTTGTTGACAGCTTGCAGCGTGTCACATTCGGTTTGTATACCATGGAGGTTTGGTTTGGCTGGGAAGATATATGCATGATGGGATATGTAGTGTAAGACTCAATGAAACTTTAGTGGGTTGCGTGGCTGTTTAAAGTTGAAAGAACAGGAAGAAACTGTAAAATGTAAGAATGTAGACTTGATTGTTTAATTAATCATGCCTAACACCAATGTGGTGAAACACATACACACACAAGTTCGTAATTATGTCTTTGGGGACTCTCCATTAATTTCTACGGGGAAAACTCTAATCACAACATGACAACCTTAAACCCTACCCAGCCCTAACCTTAACCATAAGCAACCAAACAAAATACAAGACTTATGGCATTTTAACTTTTTTGATTGTATTCACAATAAAATAAATAAAATAAAACAGGTTTTTATTATATTGTGGGGGACATTTGGTCCCTACAAATTAATATAATCCGCGCGTGCGGATTTTGAGCCCTGATGGTTTAGGTGGATTCCCCTCCCCCCTGCACTGCAGTGCCCCCCCATCCATTAGGAGGCTTCACTCTAACACCCTGCATCCTCTATTCAGCTGAGAACAGATCAGCTGGATCTTTCCCCCCTCGGACATCTGGCCGTGCGTAAGTGCACAGCTGTGAGACTCGCGAGACGCTGTCATCACGGAGGAGCGCCCTCCGCATTCCTAATGTGGAAATAGTGCTGCGTCACCCTCCATCCTGATGCACCGACACCTGGCTCGCATCGCCGCGGAGGAATGGGCGGGACCTTTCTGTGCCCTGCTTTCTGATGCCGTAATTAGAGCTTGTGGGACTCATGGCTCCATAGGGACCTCTGGATAGATGTCTTTAATATATGTCTCCTTAATGTGATCTGTCGCGCTTTTATTTTGAAACATGTGAAGTTTACTAAAACCGGGGCCAGAGTCATGCAGGCAGGAAGTGTTCCCTGGATTCAAGAAGACCTCATGAATGCCTGCTCATACTGGCAGTGTGGTGCGCCTCAATACATTGGCTGATTCCTTGCAATGCATTATGGGTGGGCGGAAAGGTCAGATGCCATGGAGGGGATTTCAGTTCTGTTCATACATTCACCCCCTCTCAGTGTTGTAGTTGAATAAATGGGTTTGTTGGGTGAGGGGTTAAATGGCAGGTTTCCCAGAATTCAAAGCATTTATATGTCAGTGACGGGCTCACCTTGTCCATGGGGCTGTGTGTCACATACACACACCCAAAATGCAGTTTCATGAAGCAGGATCTTGTTATTTAGAAGCTTCTGGTGCCATAACAGGATTTGAACCATTCCCACTTTTCCTTCACTCACTTGGGATCCCGAAAGGCTCGTGACTCAGCTGCACCCTGGCGGCCGGTCTGCCCTGAAGCTCCTCTGGCCCGGGCTCCAGAGGAGATGTCCTACCCTGGTGCTGGAGGTTCTCCAGAGCGCTCTCTAAAAATAATTCTGCACAGTGAGCAGGGTGACTTTTGGTCATCTTCCAGCTTGAGGACCCACACGTTACATGCCACCTTTAAACGAGCCATTGATGTCACCTGTGTGTCCAATTTTACAAAGTTTGTTCAGAATTCCTGATGGGGTCTTTGCCCCGACTCTGCTAGACCTCCCTTTCTGTTTCCGGACGTTGACTTAGGGCTTGCATATGCAGGAATGGGAATGTGGTAGAACTTTCCTTACTGCAGGCTGTGGACAGCACCTGCTACAGGACTGCGCATGACATGAGCCTTCAGTCCGCTTCGGGTCAGAGCTGCTTTCTACTGAAGCTTTGCTGTGATTGAGGTCAAAGTTCAGGACTTTGCGATTTAGTAACACCAGTGGGAGAGCAGGAACCTGCGGGGACATGCTGACCGCGACTGGCACTGTTCAAGGCTCAGTTCAGAGTCCCCATGGATCAGAATCATCAGCCTTTCAGCTAGAAGCACCCTGGCCCCCCCTGTCATTATCACTTCAGGCAGCTGGTTTATTGGTTGTTTGATCAGCAGAAGAAACCAGACATAATGGCGTTAAGCCTCTTCAGGGATGTACACTATTTACAGAATTTACAGTATTTATCAGTCTGTGTGACGGATATGATTAGGGCAGGATGATATCACATCAGGATATAATCACGATTGGATGGCAAATGTGTAATAATCACCAGGGCTTTAGATAACAGGCAAAACATTTGCATCAGCTTGTTGGTACTATACAGACATTTACTTAGGCCCACAATTTGGTAAGCATATTAGTAGTATACCTAAAATACTAATGAGAGGCACATTATTGCACCCAAAAACTAGAAATCTGTATAAATTCAGTGTATCCTTATGTTTAATAAATTCGGTCAGCGGAGCGTGTCGCATGTTACTGTTTTAGTATATCAAGAAGCGATAAGCACTGAAGTGGCAGTGAAGAAAGGAACAGCTCAACAGCCACAACATCTTTTACAGTTTGAAGTCCGACACATTTATCAAACATAAGTATGCCAAATTTATACAGATTACTAACTTACGGGCATCACAATACACGTCTCATTAATATTTTAGGCGTAATACTAATTTGCCTATCAAACTGTGGGTGTACGCAAATTTTCACCGAAAAAACGGCACCTGGACAAATGCGTACACTCCACATGTAAAGCTTTGGTGATTATTGTGCATGCACCACAATTGCAATGGGATTTCATGCCCCCCTTGGAAGTGATGTACATAAAGCCAGCAATGTTTCTCACACTATCATGGACCCAAACCGGCCCTTCTTGGCTACTGGAGGTTACATAACCCAGAAGTTATCCAGATCAGGTCTATCTTCGATGTAGGTACTCCAAACATAGGTGCATTGCATTGTGGGATTGACACAGACCTAGTTGCTCCCCCGCAGCAGGCCTCTCAACAGCTAGGCCTGGTTCTCTCTGCTAGCCTCTGGTTGACCTTTTTGTTTAAATGTGGATGAGGGAAGTTGACTAGAAGCCATGCTAATATTTATTGCTTATGTTCTCCTCCCATAATCCTCATGCCGATAGAGGCTGCCACAGACAGCACATGCGGACAGCACTTGCCAGGTAAACAGAAGATGAGAACAGTACACAAATGCTATCACACACACACACCTACTGAACTCAGGGTGGTAGCCGGGGAATTAGTGGGTGATAGCCTGATATTACAGCCTCTTCGTATTATCAGAGAGAATATCTCCACTGTCGGCCTTTCCCCAGTGTCCTAATATCACTGGGCTGCCACATTGCAGCTGCATGCCGTCAAGCCCATTTAAAGAAAGCTTCTCTTACACTCAGTGCTTGCAGAAATGCAAGTCATTACCCCGGGTCACACATCCACATCTTCATGGGAGACATATGAAGGAAGCTGGTGACTGTAAGCACAGAGGCGATCGGGCAGGGATTAGGCAGACGTGTGTGTGTGTGTGTGTGTGTGTGTGTGTGTGTGTGTGTGTGTGCTGGAACAGCTGACTCCAAGGGTGTGCATCTCGCCTCATATTCCAGTTTCCGCTCCAACATGGCGATGGCGTCCCCGATGGGGAAGCAGCGTTATCATTAAAGGGAACCAGAGGTTTCACCTTCAAATGCGAAGGGAGCAGGCAGAAATGCGTGACACCGATCATCACGCACTGAAGGGAAACAGCATAGCTTTGCACCCTGGAGATACGTTAAATTCCACCTGTGCTGACAAATCCCATATAATATCCCAGATAATTATGCAGTCAGGGGTCCCGGTTCACACAGCCTGGCTCTCCGTGGGGGTAGAGCGGCTCTGAAATTCAGGATATCAGATTCTTTCATGGCCCCCTGTCAGATTTTTAAATTCTGAGCCGCTTCGCTAATCCGGCCATTTACTAATTTTGTGGCTGATGCGTGGGGTGCCGTCATGCCCTCACGACCGCTGTTGCGTGTCGCCGTGGCGACAGCGGCCTTGCAGGCTCCAATTTTCATCGATTACCAAACGGCTGGTGCTGTGCTGGCGGACCTGGCCAGGTGCCAGAGGCCGTGATTCTGCTTTTCCGTCTGCAGGAGGCAGCGCCAGAGGAATGGAGGTAGAGAGCGAGGGCTGGGAATAGATGGGGGGAGGAGAAGAGGAGAGAAAGTAGACTGAGGGGGGGTGGGTAGGGGCAAAGAAGGATAGAGCGAGGGATACTACAGGAGAGAGAGAGATGGACTGAGAAGGAGAGGTGGGTTGGGAAAGAAGAGGAAAAGAGAGGATGATGGAAGCATAACAGAAGAGTTGCAGGGGATGGAGGAAGGATGAAAGAAGATTGACACACATGTGAGGAGAAGGGGCTGTTTGACTTACTGGTCCAGTCATGTGATTTTAGCTGCCTCCACATCAGAAGGCTCATGTCCTGAGTGGCACCTTCAGAATCCTGGTTTGTGAACAGCGGAGTGAACGAGTGCACAGGCCCGCCTGCGACAAGCTGCGAGTGCAGTTACAGCGTCGCTCCTGTGGCGTGTCTCTGCGCGCGTGTGCGCGTGTGCGTGGAGCCAGGACGTCGGATTAAAAGGTGTCTTTGTGCGCTGTGTCAGCCGCTGCCTGGACACACTGTGTCTTTATAGCTCTCACCCTGAGGACACAATGGCGCTCTTTCTGATTCTCTGCCAGCCCCCACGCGCCAAAACCCCAAGCCCCCCCACAGTACCAGTTGGCCCCTGCTTTCGTCTCCCCTGCTCGAATCCTCGCACCAGCTCTGTTACCGATCTCCCTATCTTTGTGCGTTTGCTCTGGTCTGCTGAGCCTGATGAGTGAGGGTACTGTTGTCAGGAGGGAGATGGGCCCTGTCACTCATTGGCCTCGTCAATGCTGGCCACACTACTGTCCTTTTGCTCTCAGGATCTCCTGGTCTAGAGGTCATGTTAAGGTGATGCTAAGGGAGCCCAGAGGACCGCTACCTCTTACCCTTCCCCCAGTATTGAAGAGTCACCTTATTTCTCACTAACAAGCACTTTCAGAAGCTCGAATTACCCCCAGTTAACATATTGGATTCTGTGCTGGTGTGCAGCCACAGCAAAGGGGGGGGGGGAAGCAGGGCCTCCAGGCAAGATTGCGGAGCCCTTGGTGGCAGGTCGAGGGTCAGTAGCCCAGCTGTGAATAAAACGTGGATGGATCATTTTGGGTTGCTTTTCTCTCAGTGATGTTGGCCCAGTGTGAGTTACATGGAGGTGTTTTGGCTGATATTTCAGTTACACGGAGGTGCTTCGGTGTGGCTCAGCCACATTGATTTGTTTTGGTCTGCATCTGAGCTACACAGAGCAGTTTTGGTGGGTGTCTGTGGTACACGGGGGGTCGTTTGGCCAATGTTTGAATTGCATGTAGGTGCTTGAGGTACGTGGATATATTTTGGCACATGTTTGACCTACAAGGGGGTGTTTTGGGTGCATGGAGGTATTTTGGTCCCTGTTTTTTTTGGTCTGTCCCACCAGCAACACTCTCCTCCATTCATATCACATGGTAGCCACGTCCTCGGGGGAGACAAGGTGTCCATGAGCTGCTGTCTCTCAGACTCACCGTACCGGATGCCAGTGCTTTGGGATCCTGATGCGGTTTGATGTCATTTCGCTGCGTGCTTTAGGGCAGCAGCATACTTATATTATGTGAAAAATGTTTATACTAAAATGGTTTGTCTGAATGGATTATATGAGAGTGGAGCTATGAAAATTAGATATTCTGTGGGCTTTTCCGTTATTAATTGTTTGTGTAGAATTACAAAGCAAAGGAAACAGAGACACAGGCCATCTGGGCTTGATAGTTTGGCCTGTGATGAACGTTTAGCCAAGCGAACTTCTGCTCCCTGCTGTTAGCGCTGTGGAGCAGAGTGAGATGACGCCAATGGCCGCCGGTCAGGTTACAGACACCCCCCCCCCCACCACCACCCAGAGTCCAAACACCGATCGCCGCCCAAAAACATGGCCGCCTGTCATTACGGCTGCAGAATCGTCATGCTGACGCCTTTAGGCCGGGAGGGGAGGCCTCGCCGGGGGTGGACGGGGGAGGGTGGAGCTCGGGCGGGCGGGTGTTTGCATTCCGAGTGGCAGCGGGAGTGAGCAGGCCACCTTTTTTGGGTACCGTTCCCTTGCGTGCGGTAAACAGCGGCCAGCGGGAGAGGCGTGTGTGTGTGGCGTGGGCCACGAGCCGACATGCCAGATTCAGATGCTGTTCTTTCCACTTAGGAGTCCAGAGGGCCTGTTGCTATGCTACCATAGGCATAGTGACAGTGTTTAAACAAAGATATACGTGCATGAATGTATATACACACACACAAACACAGGTGAATTATTTGTGGTTGTTATAAGGGTTATTGAAACACTTTTGAGCCCTCCCCTCAACTCCAGACAAAAATATGGAGGTTGGCTGTTTGTCTGCAAGAGTCTAAAACTTCCGATGGGATGCACAGGAAACGCAGGCCAGCTCCCTGGCTTCCAAATAGGCGTCACGCGGGGATGCAGAATTACTTTTCTGTCCTTTATCAGGCTCATCTGCGTCAGAGCGATAGTTAGTCGTGGTGGGATGAAGTAATCATTTATTAACAGCTTCACTTAAATTTGGAAACGTGTGAAAGCAGGAACTTGGATGGGAGGTTTGCGGCTGGGATGTGGAAATTCCACACGGGCAAACTAAAGGCCGACGCGCTCTTTTCAGCACGAGTCAGCAACGTCCTTTAAAGGGGCTGCGCTGCTGGCTGGCTGGCAGGCAGGCGGACGGCCGCACACGCCTGTGACACCTCAGCTCCCCTATGTCACCCTGTGTCCATGCTATTTGTTCTTCTTTGAGCGTGTCACTGCCAATGGCTGATTGTGTCAATTTTCTCGAGAATTAATTTTTAAGCAAATCAGACAATATGTGCGTGTGTTTATACATACACACACACACACACACACGCACACACACACACGCACACACACACACACACACACACACATATATATACTTGAGTAGAATCCTTGCAGGCTAAATTGACTGTGGTTCAGCTCCTTAACAGCTGTGCCTACTGTCAGGATAAGTGATAAGTGCAGTTGGTCTGTGTTATGTATGTATACCTGTGTGTGGGTGTTAGAGCCGGGTGGGGGGGCTCCAGACTGTCCTCATTCTTTCAGTTAGTGCTATTCTGTTCACATTCAAGGTGTCGCAGTGGAAACTGAGTCAAAGGCAGGATTTCATAAAAGCTTTTCTGAAAAGACAGATGAGAAACACATTTACAGAGAAATTACAGACACCGGCCATCAACCAATCGGCAAAGAGCGCCTGGCTCGTGGACGTGGGGGCCGCCATTTCTCTCATGGCATTGGCTAAGTCATGGCCAACACCAGCTACTGAACTGCGTCTCTTTAATATCCTTCGGTGTTTCAAACACCCTTTCAGAGCGAGGAGGTACACATGATCTCTGATGAGAGAGAGTGATAGTGAAAATTAAACCCCACATGTAGCTGGAGGTACTGGGAGGGTTATGCGTTCCACCTTAAAACCATCAGTTTATCGACCGTCCAGCACAGTCAGATAAACGGCAATCGGGTCAAACTCGGATGGTTTAAGTGTGATGAACGTTCAATGCCAAATAGTCTGTGCTGTGTCCCACTCCTGGTGGGTTTAGCTATGGATGTAAACCATCTCATTTCAGACCCCATTATTGCTTATAAGGAGTTACAGGAAGGGAACTGCAGAATGTCATGCTGGGCCCCTCATGCTCCCACACCCCGATTTCCCTTCGTCTGATACGTCCTGGTGCCTTTCCCAGTGACCCTGCAGTAGTGATGAGGGTTTGTGTGTGTGAGCGTGCACTAGGAAGGAGGGGCTTATAGTCAGGAAGCCGCTGTCATTGGATACCACTCGGGTCTCTGGGCCTATCAGCGGCCACCACATATAGCGGGTGGTGGGGGGCGTCTAACACCCCTAAATGAGTGTCACTTTGCAGCAGCGAATGATGGCGTGGTGACATGGGTACGGCATAGCGGCTCAGTCAGGCATGGGACAGCAGAGGGCCAGAGTGCTATCTGAATGAGTGTGTGTGTGTCTGTAGGGCTGTGTGTGTGTGTGTGTGTGTGTGTGTGTCTGTAGGGCTGTGTGTGTGTGTGTGTGTGTACGATTCTGTCTGTGTGTGTGTGTGTGTGTCTGTATGTCTGTGAGAGAGAGAGTAAGTAAGGCGTAGGGTGTGTGTGAGAGTCAGAGAGTGAGTGAGGG
>JABFEA020000039.1:979809-992352 GCA_019775915.2 Cyphomyrus plagiostoma
CTGGAAACCCTGCCCCCCCCCCCTCCCCCAAATAAAACAGTAACTGTCACCATGTCTACAAAAATAACAGAGATTTGTGAGCAGTGACTGTTTATTGCTTTGAGTCCTATAGCGCTAAAGGCAAAGTAATGTCTATATGTTCATAGCAGTACAGAAACTGAATCAGCCAATCAGCTGTTAAAGGGTTAAAAAAAACTGTACTTACCTTCCTGCAGGTATTATGCATTGATAATTAACAAATTTTGTATGGTGAAACATACCCTTGAAATTAACGTTTGCTGATGGAAGGACAGCTATAGGTGTTCCAGTCTCTGTGATGTTGATGATTCTGTCTGTAAAAGACGTCAGACTCATGGTCTGTACGATAACTGCAGTAGTGCCTTTACAGTGCATGTCTAGTCTTGTTATTCGTTGTATATTGCATTCCGATGATTTGTTTTTTATTTGTTTTTTTTCTCACCTACCCAAACTGCACTGCTGCCCCCATGATGCACCTCTGCTTGCTGTTTATGTTAATGCGCTTGAACCCCATTGGCCCATTGCCATCATGTGCTCGCTGCCTGCTAATTAAGACTCAGTCGGCTGTCAAATCACTGAAGCGACCCCTCGAGGCAACCTTTGACCTGGTACTATGACCTTTCACCTTTTAGCTTGGCATGTAGCTTTATTGTAGAAATAAGTTTTAACTAAAACATTATTCAAAAGCTTAAATTTAGCAGCAACAATTAAATTTTCATTGATTTGGTGGTAAATTGATTGTGGCATAAAGAAACTATCCATTTATACATTGAGTTTGCAATATTTACTAATTTGTTGGAACATGGTTTCAACTCGAAAAAAAAAAAAATTTGTCCAGAATGTACTTTTGTGAAAAAGGTCCACAGTCAATTAATCACATTTACTTTGTGATAACTGTCAATGAAGAGATCTTCAGAATTGTAGTAATAAGTCTTGTGTGGTGGCATGACTCTGTGTTCTCTACACAATGTAACATTTTTAAATACCTTGCATGTAGATGTTGTTTGCATGTCTGATCCGGGGTCAGGTGGGGCTTTTAGTGACTTGTAATGTCTGTAGTGAGGGAAGATTAACATGCCTGTGCTGTTCCTCACAAAGCCAGCAAAGCTGCTGTCCTTTCAATGCCATTTCTGTTGAAGCTTCTACTATTATTATTATTATTACTCTTATTATTGTTGTTATTATTATTGTTATTATTATTATGTAAAAAGAAGCACTGTAACATTCACAATGGTTAGCATGGTTAGCATACGTGTTAGGGCACTGCTGCCTGCTTTGCATTAATTCATGTAATGTTCCTGTTGTTGTTGGTACCGTCAGTCGAGTTGCTGATTTTGAGAGTAACGTTATGATGGTTACAATCGTTGTTGCTTTTGGAGTTGACATTACTACGGTCAGCACCATTGCCTTGCTTTTCGGAGTAGTTCAGTCCATCGCCTGCTTGCTGGTTGCTGCACAAGCTCCAGTCGTATGATGCTTTGTCCTCTAATGGCGTGTCTCTCTTCTCTCTCTCTCTCTCTCTCTCTCTCTCTTTCTGTCTCTCCCCCTCTCCTTCGCTGTGACTCCTCCTCCGTTTTCTCATCCTTTCCCATCCCCCTGTTCTCTTCTGCGTCTGCTCAACAGGGAATCCCACCCGGTGTCCTGCCTCCTTTACCAAAGAGACCAGCGCTGGAGAAAGCCAACGGTGCCCCCACCATGTTCACCAGTGGCATGTTCCAGTATCAGCAAGCCCTGGCCAACATGCAGTTCCAGCAGCAGGCTGCCTTTATCCCTTCAGGTGGGTCCCTCAGTCGCTCTGATACCAGCCCCATGTGCTATTTAATACTGAACACAGCTTCCGTAGCCATTTTTCTTAGCCAATCAGAAATGGTGTTATTGGGCTGTCAGCATGCGTGCCACATTAATCAACCACTGCTCACCCCTTAGAATGTGCACTATTGGTTGATAAACCATTATTTACCCCAGAAATAACGTGCAACTGAAAGTCCAAAACAAAATGGCATCTCCATCTCAGCCACACAATTTGTTTTTATGAGTACATATGTGTAGCTGTGGGTATCAGCGCATGTTCTATGCTTGCTGCTGAGAGACCTTGCAGCTCCTGCTCTGTACAGTGAGCCCTGTATGACTGGGGAGAGGTCTTTACCACTGTATGCAGATGCAGCATGAACACGCGGAGAGAAAATGCCTCGCTTGCATGTTATTCCAACAGGTTGATTTCTGCACGGATCCTTAATTTCCCACAGCAAAGGTTTTCACATCACATCTAGTATCATCCCTTATGTATAACACACACCAAACCTTTCTGTTATTTTCCTGCTATTGTCAGTATAACTGAAGACATTATTTTAATCGCAATAATGTTTGCCACGCCTTTTTTCTTGAATGTATTTACACAGAGGTCTTGGCTAAGAGGCACATTTGAAATTGTTTACATCTTTTTAACTGATTGACTGTGCTTACATGTGTATCTTGCTGTTCCCATAACAACGTTCTCTTCCTTATTTTTTTTTTAATTCTAATGACACTTGTGATGGGTTGTTTCGATTCTTCTCCCTGTCCCTTTCCAATCCACTTCCTGTTGCAATGCATGATGGGCAGGCTCAATATTGTGCATGACACCTGCAACAAGTGTTGGTAGGTGACAGCTTTCCTTCTTAATTATCTTAAATCCTTTTAGTTGCTCTCACTCCATCATAATCCACAGCTTAGAAGAGGCCAAAAGTCACCATTCCACACTAACAGCCATCAATTAAATCTGGGATCTGACATTTACTTGGCATTTTGAATCCTGAAAAAAAAAAAAAAAGCCAAAAACAAAATGGCTTCCCTGCTGCTTCTTCCTCCAGCTTGTGGCTTATGGTGGGACGTGAGCCTCAAGACAGAGGCCCTGTTGTTGGTGGCTTTACTGAAATCGAATCTACATGATTGTAATGGTCTGGCCATGTCTTGTGGGAGTATGGATTTGTTATGTTTTTTAGGAAATATTTATTACTTACGAGTACTGGAAACAGACTGAGATATAGTTATGTGTGTCACTGTAAGCTGCGAAGCTGCAAACGTGATGATGTCCTGTGCAATGTCACTCTTTTGCTGCGCTATGTGGCTGCATGTCACTCTGCTGGTGGGGTGAATCTCTCTGAAGCACCTTGCGGCTTCCTGCTGAAGTAACCCCCCCCCCCTCCCCCCAAACCTCACCCCAAACCTCACCCAGCCCCCGCTCCCTGCTTAGTTCTCCTTACTTCATGTTTGCATTTGTTGCCATGTTGCTTCACTCTCCTGTTTGTTGGCTTATGTGATTTTCCCTCTGAAAAGTTCCCATGATGCACGGTGCTACCCCAGCCACTGTGTCTGCAGCAACCACATCTGCCACAAGTGTTCCCTTCGCAACCGCCACAGCCAATCAGGTTTGCTCCTTTACTGCTTCGTATCTCCCTACAACCAGTCAGTGCCTCTGTCCTCTCTTTGCACCTGGGTCTGGGAGGGTGGAGATCTTGCTCTTGTTGGCCTGCACCCCAGAAATGCCCTCTATGACATCATTGGTTTTGCTGGTGCCCGCTCTCCCTGTTACATCCAAACACGGCCTGGCTTCTGAACCATGACTCTGTCGCTAATAACCCTTTTTACCTTCTCCCTAATCTCGTGTTTGCTGGTGCTTTTAATTTCGTTTCATTTCTAAAAGCAACATTAAATGGCAGCGTTCCTTCTGGGTTTGGAGTTGTAAGATTTTGTTTGGTATTAAAGGCATGAAAGATCATTGATTTAACTGATGTTACTGCTGGGCTTAATTGCCACAGATACCTCTGTACTGAGGTGGGTACAGAACCTTCTGGATGGTGGTATCTACCTGCTCTGGAGGCACGGCTCTTCCGTGATGTTGAGTTTGGTGGAGAGCAGTTTGTTGGGTCTGGGCCTATTAGGTATAAATGTTGAAAAGGTTTGTCCTGTGCTCAGATGGGTAGGCTGTGTTCTGGACTGGCCACAATGAGCCCAGTGTTTTATATGTTTGTGCTTGGTGGTTAAGGGCACAGAAGGCGACGCTCCCCAGGGTGAACGGGGAGTGAGACATATGGTAGGCTTGTGAGCTGCGAGAGGGCAGCCTGGGTGTGGAGGCCAACAAGGGCACAGGCTGGGACACGCAACAGTCTCTCGACTGCCTTTCCCCACCCCCACAGCCCGAGTCTGTCTGCTATCCTCTAATGGTTTAAGAAATTCCATGCAATTGTAGACATAACACTGTGAGCAGTTTGAATTTGAATATGGGTAAATGAGGCTAAAAGTTGTCATCAGAATTAAAGCAAGCAAAATAAGTGTGTTTATATGATTTTATTCGCCGTGACTGCATGGGGATATTTATACTCTGTGCGGAAAGGCATAATGTAGCACAAAATTCTCAACTTTAAATACCTGCTGTATCTGACTAAACGTTTTCAATGGAATCTCTTCCCATATTTATTTGAACTTCTGAATTCACTAGCAGACCTGGGCTCGTCTGCTGCTCGGCTCTCCTGCCCGCACTTGAGCTTTTACTCATCTCTGATTCTCTGTCTCCAGATTCCAATAATATCTGCAGATCATCTGACTAGCCACAAATACGTAACCCAGATGTAGAGGAACCATCGAAACAGTAAGTGAGTGTGCGGCTGCGAGAGGTGGGGCGAGCCTGCCATCCGAGGCTGCCCCCTCCCTGCCATCAAAGGCCGCCCCCTCCGTGCCCCCGGAGGCTAAGCCCCCGGACTGGACGTCTTGCTGACCGCCCTCTTCTTTCTGCATGGTTTCCCTTCAGATCGTGTTAAAGTGTGCAGGTTTCCCAACGGTGACACACACACCCCCCCCCCATGTATGTGACACTGCGAAAAGCATGTGCCTGAAGGACAGGAAGAGCCTCAATGCCCAGTGGGAGCCCCTCCCTGGCCAGGCATGCCAGCGTTGGGGGCAGCTGGACCACTGGAGCTGGTCATGTGCACCCCTTCCCCTTCCCTGCACACATAACCGGGAAACTCACACTGTGGTTGGTACATCGATAGACCAAGAAATGCTTCTTTTCATTTTTATTATTATTTCTTTTTGTTTTGAATTGAAATATTTCTTTCATGGTTTACAGAAAAAAAAAGACAAAGGTGCACCTTGTATTTAAAACAAGAAGGAGGACGAGTATAAAATGCCATATAAGATTCATTTTGTTGTGCATGCACAGTGTTCTTAAGTATTTGTAAGGATTCTGTTTTGTAGGCGAACTAGATTGTATGACAAAAGGAGGTGAAGAGACAGATGAATGTTCTGGGTACGAAACACAAACGTGTCCTTCGTCAAGCACTTTGAAGCTTTAATGACCCGGCTGCACAACCCAAGTGCCACCGTCTGTACAGCCCAAACTAGTGTTACTCCATCAGTGTTACTCTCCACCTCCTCCTAGGTCTCCATCCTGCTTCGTCGCCTAGCTTTCCTCCGACTGCTTAGATCTTCCTCAGAGGCCGTTACTGAGGAATGCCGTTTTTCCATTCTGTCAAAGATGGCCCCAATATCTCCACTGCCTTACTTTGGGTTAGCTCACTTCTTCAGTTCGCTAACGCTCGTATTTTTCCAACCTCTGTCGTCCTGGGCTTGGGTGCCATTTTTAAGGGGTGGTGGCCTGAGGATCTGAGGGTCGAGGTTTCGTCTGGCCCCGCCTTGCACCCGCAAAGTGGAGGAAGCACAAGCAAATGTTGCATGAAACCAAAATGTAGTTAGACATCGGGGCGTGACTTTGATTCATATTGTATGCGATTCGAATCCTTCATTCTTACTAATCTGACTTTATTGTTATTGTTGTATATTTTTTTACATTTTAGATTTAAGAGGCCCGTGGCAACCCTTTTAAGGGGCTGCTATGGCAACACGCATTTTCTTAGTGTTCTGTTGTTCTCCCTGGGTTCAGCCAAAGGTTGTTCCCCCTAAAGGTCTTTTTCACGGCTCAAGATGATTAGTGGAGCTCAGCCTGGCCTGTGTGCTGCATGCTGGACTGAGGCTCCACTTGGGGGGGCTTAAGCATCAGCTCAGAAAAGCTGAAGCCCACGCTTCAGAGCCTGTGTACCTCCAAGTGCATCATGGGATTTTCACTGGCAGTTGGAGTGATATGGTGGCACAGGGTGAGCTCATGAATTACTGATTGTATCATTTATAAAAGCCTTAGAATTCACCACGGGTTCAATGCCATTCGAATGGAGTTTCAATCGCGATATAACCACAAACATGTTATTGTTATACATGTAGAGTTTAGGCTTTATTACATTTTATTCCCGTTTTTAATTTCTCTCATTGCATTCATATATTTTTGTTTGTTTTCTTACATTTTGAACATTAGGATATTTTTTGTTTTATATTACTTAAAGGTTGGATACTGTTCTAATATTTAGTTAGTGGATTTTTGTCTTATTAGATGTTCCTGATAACTTTTGTAGAAAATAAAGTATTAGAAATTGTTCTTCATACCATACTCATAGTTTTAAATTTACATGTAGTGTCAGTTTAAGTATTAGTATTATTGTAAACTAAATGATTTTTATTTTTAGTGAAATGTAAGAATGTCAGTCATTTTTCATTGTCTGTTTAAATTCTTTGAACAAAGATCTTTTATATTGATATCTTACAATGAGGAAATCGTTCCTAAGGAAGGGGTAGTTGCTGTGTCAACAACTCTGGTGGACAATTGCGTAATATTTTAATGATTTATGGTTTGTAATTAGTCACTATTATAAGTAAAAAAAAAAAATAATAAAAAATCCTAGCTCTTAGGTGTTAGAGTAAAAGTTATTTTCTACTGTATCCATTTCAAATAGTGAATTATTGTTTGAATATTTTTAAAACCCTGGATGTCTCATTTTTAAAAAGCTGCCGATCGGTTCGCTCTCCGGGGCGTGAGGGTGGAGGCTTATGGGAAAGGAAGCGGACGGAGTGCAGCAGATCCCAAGCTAGCGGGTCCGAACCTGAGGGGCAAAGGGCGACTTTTTGCACTTCTGTACATAGTTAAAAAAGGAAAGAAAACATGTATAATATGGAGATCTTATTTTGATTAAAAATGTCTATAATAATGAGGAATTTTGTTAGGTTAATAAAAAAAATTAACTAAAGACAGGCTGAACAAATAATTGCTTGCAAAAGTGGCACGTGGTCGGCAGACTTCCTGCCCGCCAGAAGAGGCCAGACTTCACTCTGCTTTAAAGACGGTGGCTTGTAGTGCGCCAGGAAACCTTCAGGTGGAGATCAGCTCTGCCCTCCGGAGAAAACCCGACAGGTAGCGTCCGGCTGCCGTACCTGCCTTAACACAGGTGTGGCCGGACCGTGCCCGTCCAGGTTCAGCCATGTAACAATTTCTGTTGCTTATTTAGTCAAAGAGGATTGCATGTTCAAGGAGTTATTATTGAAGCAAAATAACATAACAAAATAAGTCAATAAAAGAATTATAGAACAAACATATTTAAGGTATACAGTATAACATCAAGATAAAGAACTAAGAAAAAACAGATTACAAAAACAGACAGTGGTTTAAGAAAATAAGAAAAAAACTTACATAAATTTTACAACTTGAGGAATATTAACAGAGAGGCACACACAGAGATACAGTAGTGCTGACACGGTTCATTCTTTTCTCAGTGGAACTTTCAGCAGATGAAGCAAGCAGAGTGAAATCAATGGCTAACAGTGCATGTATTCAGTATTTGGCCAAGTGACACTTTGCCTGTGGTCTACGTGGACAAGCACTGAAGATCAATAGACTAAAGATTGTTTTTATCCCAGTGGAGCCAGTGATTTACACCCACTGGTTTATTCTGGCAGGAAGAGGCCCAAAGATCACTCCTTCATCTGCTCAAAGTCCACACATCTGGGTTTATAACACTCTGTTACCAGACTCTCACTCTTATGCTTGTAGTTGCTAAAAAAAAAAAAAAGATGTATTCTGTCCTCTGCTGCGATTTGTTTTATGCTAATTTTATTATCAATGCTATATTTGGTTCTTGCTGTTATGAATAAAAAAATAAAAATATATAAATAAAAATAAAGTGGATTTGCTTTAAATTATGGCTGTTTTCTTCATTTTTAAATAAAAGTGGTGGCACTAAGTGTTGGACTGAACTGCTTAAATATTATTGTGAAAACTGTACACTTTTGAATCGTTATATTTTTTGGAGCTGAAATTTATTTATTTATGTATTCTTTTTTGCGAGTGTATTTTCCGTTCTTTACGCAAGTGTTTGCGGTTAACAGGCCAAGTACAAGTTGTACTCTCTCCATCTCGCCACTAGGTGGAGGCCTTTCCCCTCCGTTAAGACAAAGTCAACAAGCGTGAGGCACAGGATGAGCCTATACAAGAAGGCAAAACGAATGCTGAACAGCAGGGGGCAGGTGTGATACTATGTGAGCTTTGTTTGTAAGCTGTGAAGGGAATAAGTGATTTAAAAATAGCAAACCCCAGTCCCAGTCCACTCCAGTGTTTACCGCTGACCTGTACTACTGCTGACTTGTGCTACAGTATAAAGTGAAATAAGTGCTGATTTGATGTTTCAAACAAATGATCTCAGTTAAGGTGTTGTCAGATGTACCAGAGGCCCCTAACAAACATCACGGTAATGAAGACAGTAAATGGCAGCAGGCCAGTATAACTGGGATTGGGAAATCAGGATCCGCTGCACTGGGATCAGGGCCTTGTCTAGCACACATTGGTACACTAGGTGGCAGTATACACATCATTCACACAATCTGTGCCACTCTGTATGAGAAGCCTCTGGCTTCAATCTGCGGGAAGGTGGGGTTGGACAAGCCGGCCCTCTCGTACCTTGAAAAACCACGCCTATGTCTTACACATCTTCAAAGCGGAAGCAGAAGTAAGAGCCGAAGCGAACTCACTGAACTATTGATCAGACTGAAAATCCACACACATAAAAACCAGATGCGCGTGTGTGACAGGAGCGCACCGAACAGCATCCACACGAGGAAAACCATCCTCGCGAGGCCGTATTCCCGCTCCGCGCGTACAAACGAGGATAATAATGTTACTGCTTTGTGCATATGCCATACTGTACTTTTTTTTATCGCCATTTTACAGTATTTTCAAATAATAAAAAGGAAAAGAATTTCTGTAAAACCACACGCTGCGTCACCATGGAATATGCCCCATGTTTAAACTTACAGGGGATATAGAAGTATGGCTGTTTCTTTTGCGGCACAAAATGCTTCTCGAACGAACGGCATGATTGTTATACTTGTGAGGTGACGTACGGGTTGGATATCCGACAGCGAGATGTACTGGTTATGCATCAGTACCTTTTTCTTGAGCTGCCGCCCCCCAGCAGACTGGAGAGTGTTCAGGTTCATTAAAATGGTCCCCGGTGCTGATTAATGATGTGAGCATATCTCCCCCTAAGCCAGGCGACGTTTCTGGCTCTGCTGTGTGGGGAGCGAGATCTGTGGTATGGTTTAACCAACAGGAAACCTCTTTGAAGGCGAGAATAGCATTTGACATGGAGAATGGCAGTAAACAGGAAGAAATCGGTTCAAGGGAAGGGTCAGCCTGAGCACTGGTGGGTGATGTCACCAACAAACCATCCATCCTGGTCAGCTGTCAGAAGACGCTTCAGTTCACGTTGGGCCAGATACTCACGTATCTATATATTAGATACTTCTTTTTACAGATGAAGAAGCAAACCAGCTGTCCCAGCTGGATATTGCTGCTGTTATCTGAGTGGTATGGCAGAGACTAGTCACGCATGAATGAGTTGGCAACACATGTGTCGCATTTTTATGACCTCATTTACTGGCACTCGTCCATAAAGCAGTGCTGCTGAGCTCTTCGTCAGGCCATAAATACGAGCTGGAGAAAATTTAGAATGGAAAAAGTCGTGTGGCTATGAAACCCTTGTACCTGCAGCCTGTCTAATCTTCAGCTGTCCATCCCTGCAGCCTCATTTATGATATAATGACTCACTGCAGGCTGATTTCCAACAGTTTATAAGGAGTTTTGGTATCGATACATATACAGCTGTCCACCCTGCAGGAATTGCAGACAACCCAGATGCCAAAAATATAACCATTTGTTTGTGTGTGTGGAGACACTGTCTTTTTCAATATGTCTGTGTTTATGGATATTTATGCTCGTGCATGTTGCCTTTGAACCCTTCAGCTGCGATTTCTCTGCTATTTCAATCCTGAATGTGGAGGTCAGCCTCTGAATGTCCTATTCAGGCAAACAATCACATGCTAGCAGGAATTCCAATGGGAAGAAACATTTATAATTTCCCCTAGATAGTGGAAATGTGTGTGGCCCGATGATCAGTAGCTTGCCGTGACTCGGTCCCATGGGAAAATGTTGCACTCTGATAATTTACACTTTATTTGGTCTAGCAAACATACAATGACCCAAATACTCTGTTGAAACCTCAAGTGACTTCCCTCTCTGTGCTTCATTCTGCCGTTTTTGTTCCCTTTAAACATAACCAGGAAAGGCAGTCATGTGATATCTAATCGTGTTTGTGAGGCCCCTGTTTTAATGTGTTAAAAATGCCAGGATCCAGGAAGCAGTGAAGATTAGGCTTTGTGCCTTGGCTCTGCTCTTTACAGCTTCTGGCTTGCCTTTTTCTTCAATTAGTAGACTTCGTTTTTTTTTGCCAGGAAGGCAATGACATCATGCCTTTGGCTGCCTTTCCGCTGTAGTATTCACACAACTGAATAAGAAGGGAGCATTACAAAAATAGGTGTAATCACAGAGCATTAATATTGGGTTCTCAAGAGATTGATCAGTTGATTCTCTTTTACATTGACCACGCAAAGAACTTGCTGAAATTCCATGAACACATGTATGTGGATGGTGTGACAATCTTCGTTGCTGTGTGACTTACAGTTTCTTTCATCACCAGCCATCATCTCCAAACCTAATTTCGCACATGTGAATAGATCCCAGAGTCCTGAAAAGATTCTTAATCATTCCTGCTGTCATCGACACAGAGTCACATCATGTCCGGCTCCAAGTGACCAATCAATCAGGGCCTCTGCTGGGCGGTGCCACTGGTAGGCTTATTACAGCACTTCCTGCAATGAGGAAACTCAGCACTTCTCCAGCCACACTCCAGAGCGTATTGTGAGCCAATAATGCTGAGCTCCTGCTTTTTATTACTGCAGTCCCATAACCCAGTGAACCATTGTGATAAGGGGCCTACTCCTGCCCACTTAAGTCTTGTATTCCAAAACAGTTCCGTTAAACTTTAATACTATGCTCATGTCTTTCTGATTGAACCAGCAGGCATCTTCCAGAGCTTCTTATGGGAAAAAATCCAATGGCCAGATTGCTGGGTGAGTGGCTGATGGAGGTTTGGTTTGCAACTGGTGTGTGGAAAAGCGGTACTTATTGTGTATGATTGAGGTAGAGAATTATGCTTTTGAGCATCTCAGATATCAACTGTTTCAGATGAAACAAGTAGGGACCTCCCTTCTCAACTGGCTGGAACCACCTCTGGCAACTGGTTAATGGCTTGTGATGGAACATGGTTCATTGACAAATGGACGTCCTGCATGAATTCAGCCTTTAACTTCACTGATATAAATGTCTGATCTGTCTGCTTGATGTCTGATCTTCTATAAGTTTGTGGTTTGAGGAACAGGTTTTATCTCAGACTTCCAATAAGAGGACTACTGTTGAAATGGAAGATGTAGAGATAGATAAATTCAGAAAATTAAGACTTGACTGTAGATTATATTTGAGGAACTACCCTATAAGCCTATAGAACTGATTGAGTAACAGGCATTAAGCCTACTGGACTGATTGAGTAACAGGCCTGTAAGCCTATTGAACTGACTGAGTAAAAGGCCTATAAGCCTATTAGACTGTTTGAGTAACAGGCCTGTAAGCCTATTGGACTGTTTGACTAACAGTCCTACAATGTTATTGAACTGCGTAAAACTGACAACTTTGTAAGCCTTTTAGGCTCTGAGTAACAACCCAGTAAGTATAATGGCCTGTGTGTAAGTAACAGCCCAGTAAGTATAATGGCTTGTGTACAAATGACAGCCCATCAAGTATAATGGCCTGTGTGGATTAGATGGGGTAGGGTGAGATGCATGATGCACTCTTCACCCATGTGTGCCCACACATGCATACACACAGGATCTCATTATAAACACACAGCACACACTGCACTCCAGAAGCTGTTTCCCAAGTTCTTCAGGAGGTCACCATCTGGAGCACACATGGTGTGAATGTGTGTGTTATATAATAAGGGACAGACACACGCACACATAAAAATGGACGGAGTTCCAACATCTTCACATTACTTCCATATGGTTCTAATTTAAGAGAAATTTGGGGCAAAAAATGACCTACCAGGAGTACCAAGAAAAGGGAAGGAGATACCACAGAGATTAAGCACACATCCCTACTCGGCACAGGAAGCTCCACTGACCTTGGCTGCCATGAAGCTGCTACAGTTGTGCTCAAAAGTTTACATACCCTGGCAGAATTTGTGATATTTTGCCCATTTTTCAGAGAATATGAATGAT
>JABFEA020000039.1:995100-1006392 GCA_019775915.2 Cyphomyrus plagiostoma
CGCCCCATCTTGGGTTGTTCACTGCCTTGTGCCCTGTGATGGGCTGGCGCCCCATCTTGGGTTGTTCACTGCCTTGTGCCCTGTGATGGGCTGGCGCCCCATCTTGGGTTGTTCACTGCCTTGTGCCCTGTGATGGGCTGGCGCCCCATCTTGGGTTGTTCACTGCCTTGTGCCCTGTGATGGGCTGGCGCCCCATCTTGGGTTGTTCACTGCCTTGTGCCCTGTGATGGGCTGGCGCCCCATCTTGGGTTGTTCCCTGCCTTGTACCTGTAGCCTCTAGGATAGACTCCGGACCCCCCATGACCCTGAATAGGATAAGCGGTTACATAAAATAGGTGGATGGATGATTCTGTGGCATCATCACTTCCAAATCTAGCATGCAGTGAGCTTTCTGGAATAAACCCTCGCACATACAGTTCTGGGATCTGGGCCCAAGAAGCACTTTCTAACCTGTGGCCTCATTTATAATGAATAACCCACAGCCTAATTATAATGAACAATTCTTAAGTAAATTTCATATCATTATGGATAATAATCGCTGTAAATCAGAAAGTACCCTATGTCTGTTCGATATAAATCCCCAAATCAAAATAAACTAGTCTGACATCATTCATATATCAATGATATAAAATTTCACACTTTCATTCTCTTGTACATCCATCCATCCTTCTACTGCTTATCCAGAACCTGAAGTACAGGCCATGCATAATGAAATCCAGCCCTGGTGATGTGAGGCGACAGTGACAAAAACCATAACAAAAATTTCTGAGTTGGGAATGGATATAACCCCGGTGCACGTGTCCTCTCCCTTTCTGGGAGACCGGAAGGTGGGGACCTGGTCGGGATCTGTCCTGCTGTGGTAGTAGCAGAGGAGTCACTCCTCCGGAGGGGTCCAATGAAGGAACCAGGTAAACCTCTGAGGGGTCCCATTCAAGCGCCTCCTCCTGCCGGGGAAGGGAGCGGTGGTCGGGTAGTCTGGGACCTCTTTGAGGACAGGAACTGGGGGCCTGGGAGCTGGTGGTGCAGGAAATGGGTTAGGAACTGGGGGGACTAGAGCTATTGTGGGCGGAGCAGGGACAGGCGGAGCCGGAACATCAGGTGAGGGCAGAGCCAGAACGTCAGGTGCAGGCGATGCAGGGACTGGAGGCGCAGGAACCTCGGGCGGTGGAGGTACAGGAGCCTCTGTGGGTGGTGCGTCAGCCGCCGGGACTGGAGCCTTAGAGGCATGCACCATGGGGACCGGATCCTTGGGAACAGGCAGGCCAGGCGGGTCAGGAACAGGCATGTCAGGCGGATCAGGATCAGTGGGGGGCATCCGTCAGTACAGGGTCCGCGGGGACTGGAGTCGGGGTTTGTGTTTCAGCAGCAGGCGTTGCCCCTTTAAGGACCCTTTTAAGAGCCAGGTGCGTCCTTGCAAAGGGGCGAGCTGCCAGTTCTGATAACAAAGGAGCGGGCAGGTGCATCGTGCCCCCAAGGATACATGGTGACATCGATGAGGGCTTCGGGCACCCGCTTGTTCAACCGCCGGGTTGAGAATCAGAAGGGGTGTCCTCTGACACCTGGCAGGGGAAACAGCAGAGAGCTGGGTAGCCCCTAGGAAGATCCCTGGTGTGTCCTCCTGCTCTCAGAGACCATGTGGTTTTCTCCTTCCCCTGGTTTTCAGTGAACTTTGGAGCAGGCTGTACGGTAGCCTGCTGTCAATGTTTACCTGCAGCTGCATCGCTTCAGCCACTCTCTCTTGAAGCTGCTGGAGGGTTTCACGCACCTCGCTCGGGTGGTGCGCGTCACCGGGTAGGAGCATCCCTTCCAGGATATCCCAGCTTCGGTGCGCTAACCCTCGAGCAGCGGGATCCTCCAGGATCTTGGGCTTGGTTAGCCAATATATCACCTCGTCTGCGAGGGACATGTATTCATCCTCCATGAGGCGAGGTGTTTTCTTTTGGAGGTCTGTCATTCTAGCACGTCCGTTAGCAGTGCACGAGACGGGGAAGCAGGCAAAGTAAGATTGATAATGTGGGATTTAATCGACAAAGGCAGCAAGGACATGGAACAGGCAATGAACGGCAACACTGCACATTGAGACTTCAATGACAGACCTAGGGAAACGTACTTGAACGTGGACTGAAATACACAGGACAAATTGAAATAGCAGGAAACAGCTGGTCACAATTGGGATTGCACATGTGGTTAATGAGGGGGCGTGGCACACAAGAGGATCATAAGAGCAGGTCATCACAATTACAAATTACTTGGCTAATAATGTAGTAAGTAACATAATCCTTTTTATTACTCAAAATGTGTAATCTAATCTGATTACAGTCAGATTATGTCAATACAATAACCTGATATAATTGTTGTTATTGGTTTCATTATCAACAATACAATGTATTTTTTTAAAAGGGACGATACTACACATTTAACTCCATTAATTGAACAATAATTCACATCAAACACCAAAGTGCACAGACTTCAACATTAGGAGTCATTAGTAGTTAACAAGCAACTACCTGTGCATTGCTATACAGGTAAGCCTAACTATTGCTAACATGAGTGCTAGAATTTACTTCTGGACCAAGAAATCCCACAATACTGTCATTCAGCCATTTGAGATCTTTGCTTGTGTCCTCAGGACACCATCACAGCTCCACTGAATTACGATGAATTGAAATATAATCCTTAAAATACTAATTGTAATCTGATTAGTTTAAAACGCAAATTGGTCTAACTATAAGCATTTCATTTGTGTAATCAAATTAGGTAATCCAGATTATGTGCAGTGCATTACTACACAGCCCTGGAGACTATCCCAGAACGGGAGGTAGCTCTATTTAAGTTCCCCCTGCTTCGGCTCTGACCAGGATCTGACATCCGACAGCGCCACTTCTCTGTACTTTGTGCACTGCCCATCTCAATACTTCACCAGGTCCATAATGCATCATTAATTCCATAATGAGTAATTTGTGGCCGTCTCCATGCCTCTTCTAATGCACAATATTCTAGGATCACCGTCTGTTCCCGATTGAGTGCAGATGATCCTTTTCAGAACTCAAAGCGACATAACTTGCCCTATTACCTTAGCTTCAGGGTTGCCAACTTTGGTACAGATTTTTTTGCATGTAAGTTTTATTGCCTGGTGGGGTTTGCAAACTACCATCTGATGTAGCTAATGTCAGGTTCATAATGGAATAATATAGATTTGCAGTAAGATTTCTCGCGTAATCGTACAAGTCTGAAAGTATGGATCGGATGCATGAGAGCTGGCAACCCTATAACAGTTAATTCAAATACTAATTTTAAAGTGCTTTATTGTGAAATTGGACAATATTCGGAATTATATATATAAAAAAACAATTTGAAATAAATTGAAATGGTTAACCATCACATCTATGGAGTTAGATATGATTCAAAGTCACGCACCCAGGCAATAACGATCGTAGTTAGTAAATTCAGAGTCTGTGAGTCCGATAGTAATACCATGAATTTGATTTACATCGCAATTTCCTACATTAGTCCGCGTGATTTAGTATGCAGTTCTATTCTCATCTAAAAGACATTATCACTTTTAACACTGTCATACATGTATTCTTTCGATCGTAATATTTTGTTTTTGAGACTAGATTCAAATGTCAAAATATCGCTTTTTACCTGCTAGTTTCAACGTTTACTGGAAGCAGGACACACCTGTGTTACTATCATAAGGGGGGAGGCAGGTGAAGACTTCCAGGGGTTCAGGCATTAGGGAAAGGGCACTTCTCCCCCATCTCACTCGCTCGGCAAAAATGTTAATTGTCGGTACCCGCCCGCCCCACCCGGACAAGTTTTTCTGTCAGTATTGGGACGGCAGTGGTATCGGCCCCAGGGGGGCTTTGATGCGCGGTCTTATCCGCGCTGAAGCCCAGGCACCTCCATTAAACATGTCCTACATTATTTTAAACCTGACGCTGCTACCTGTACAATATTTTACCGGAGCATTTCCCATGTTGTCGCTTTGGAACCGCGCAGCCTATTCCAGCTTACTTCTTAAAATCTTGTCGTCGGGGGGGCAAATTTTATTGTCGGATCACCTTAAACCCCTTCGGCAAAGTTTACATTTTCATCACGCCCACCATTTGGAAGAGTAGGAGGAAACTTCAAATACTGTAACCCAAAGGGGCTCTAATCGCAATAGCACGCCCGTGGGGACCGCCCGCCAGTGGCTTCGGATTCCGGCGGGTGGAGCTGCGGGCTTTTATCTGCGCTACGCCTCCCCGTCCCGCTCCAGTGAAAAGCTGCTTCGGCTAAACGAAGAGGGACCTCGTGTGGTTATCAGCCGACTGGATAAGGAGCTCGGGCAGTTTCATTCTTCCAGAAGCGTCGCACATTCCTGCGCTGCAGCTGCATCGGTATTTAATGCTTTGTATGTGAATATCAAGTAGGATCATCCAGAGGAGCACTAAGGTGGCTTTTAATTCGTATCGAAAATAATTGGGAAAATATATCTAGTGTAATTCACGATGTCTACGCGGAATTACAATACGATAAAACCGGATCTGCTGTTTTCTGTGACGCTGCTTTCGTATGAACCGCGAAGGTACTTAAATGCGTGAGTTTTTAATTTTGATGACGAGAACATAATAAGTAGTAAACTTGGAGTGCCGCTGTATCCTGTTGTAATTATTACATCCAGTGTACATTACAAGAAACCATTGGCAAACATATGGGGCACGCTGGGTATATTCTGGGTGATAATTGTTCAATTTTGTTACCCGCTTTTACAGTACGCTGGTGCTCTCGGCTTTGGAGGATCACAGCGGCGCCCTTAGCGCGAGGAGGAGCGCTGGTTCCGCCCCGCCCCGCCCGCGCCGTAGTCGCCAGCTCCGCGAGCGCACTCAGCTGTCTCGCGCCAGTCTAGCAGGACAGCGTGCAAAAACCAGGGCAGCGGGTGAGCTCGTGAAGGGCCGTCGGTTAATGCGGGGATCAAGTGCGGTACGATGGTAAGGCTGCCTCCAGCATAGTAATGAGGAGATGGACAGACAGTCGCCGAAGTGACTTTTTAATGCAGCAAAGGCATGCTGGTTAGTGCCGTCCGCGCGCACTTGTCGATCCTCTTAGGGCAGTGATTCCCTAATTTTAAAGACAACATGACAACTGATTTAAACTTCACGTCATTGCTGAATGTCTCTGAGCTGACCAATCAGACAAAAGGATGTCACCTTACCAGAACTGCGTTTCAGTTTTATTACCTTCCAACAGTTTACATAATCGTTTTCATCACTGGATTAATAGGTAACAGTTTAGCTATATGGATGTTCATCTTTCACATGAGGCCCTGGAGCGGCATCTCTGTATACATGTTCAATTTGGCTCTGGCTGATTTTTTCTACGTTCTGTCTTTGCCCTTCCTAATTTTTTACTATTTTAACAAAACTGACTGGATATTCGGCGACATACTGTGCAAACTGCAGAGGTTTATTTTTCATGTTAACCTCTATGGAAGCATTCTGTTCCTGACGTGCATCAGCATGCACCGGTACACGGGGGTGGTGCACCCACTGAAGTCACTGGGCAGACTGAAAAAGACGACTGCAATATACACCAGTGCCCTGGTGTGGGTGGTGGTGGTGGTAGGGATCTCCCCCATCCTCTACTACTCCCGGACCGGCTTGAAGAGGAACACGACCACATGCTACGACACCACGACAGAGGATGAGCTGCAGGGCTACTTCTACTACAGCATGTGTACCACTGTGCTTGGCTTCTGCATCCCTTTCATGATCATCTTCGGATGCTACGGGCTCATAGTCAAAGCGCTCATCTTCAACAACATGACGGACTCACCTCTTCGCCGCAAGTCTATCCACCTGGTCATCATTGTGCTGGTGGTTTTTTCTGTCTCCTATTTGCCTTTCCATGTCATGAAGAACTTGAACATGCGTGCCAGGTTGCACTTCCAGAGCCCGGAAATGTGCGACTTCAATGACAAGGTCTACGCCACCTACCAGGTCACCCGCGGCTTGGCCAGCCTCAACAGTTGCGTGGATCCCATTCTCTACTTCTTGGCGGGGGACACGTTCCGACGGAAGCTATCCCGGGCCACAAAAAAGTCCTCAAAAAAGGTCGACGGGACCCAGTCCAAAAGCGAGGAGACTGCGCTCAACAGCCTTCCGGAGTGCATCAATAACGGCAGCATGTGACTCCAAGAGGAGGTTACTGAGGTTGGGCCGTGGCTGACATGCATGCTCTTTTTGGTGAAGGAACATGGCCATTCATTCTCCCTGTGAACCTTCAGAATACCCCCAGTCACTGTATTATTTTCATTAAGTCTTGTTATATGTTGTGACTGTGGGTGAAACATGAGACTGCCCTCTCCTTGTAGGAGCGGGCAGTGCAACACGGGCATAGCGTTGTGCTCATTAACATATTGGGTAACTAACCGCTTTCGCTTAAGCTCATCAAATCTTGGTACAAACATGATTAATACATTTTTATTCAATCTGTTCTGTGACCAGTTTTAGTCCAGTTTACTTATGAATGTGAATTCTATTGATTCCACTATGGTGGCTGGTTAGATCCATTGTGAATCCGTGAAACTTACTGTATGTGAAATATGAAGGGACAGAGAATATATATCAGTTTTAAATATGTCGATGTGATGATGTAAATGCCATACTGAAGTTTTAGCTTCTTCAGTTACGAGAGCTACTGAGAGAAGAAACATTAGCTGTTCAGTTATTGCATGTGACTAGTATGAAACCTTGGAAACTGGGGACAATTAACAATAAATGTCGTTCCCTCACTTTTTTTGAGTTTTGTGTTTGCTTGGTGGCTGGACTTTGGCTCTGAGTCCAGCGCCATCATTCATCCGACGAAGGTGAGACTTTCATTTCATTTTGTCGTGGCTGTTTTCAGGGAAGTCAGTGACGAGCCTTTTATTGTGTGGTAATAGAAAGCCTCCAATTTCCGGGCTGCGCTGCACAAAATCACTGCAGACCGACGAGCCCCATCTAACCGCATTCTCTGCTGTGCTTTGCTTTCTGATAGATTTTACTGACCGTTGACGCCAAGTTGATGTCGACGTGCGCATGGGGCTCCGTTCAGACTTCTCGATCAGTTTGCGAAGGCAATATTAAATTTGCTAATACCCCTTGATTTTAGGTGGCTGCAGAGCTACGTCTCCGGGGACTGAGCCAGGTCTGTTCTCCTTTGGTTTCACACGTAACCCTGTGAATGAGTGCAATTTAATGGCCATTCAGCTCCAAATTCGCCTGGGACTTTGCCTCCTCTTTATGCTTAGCCGAGGGTGATTGGAGGAGCCTCTTCCTGTTTTTTTTTTTTACCCTTATATTTTTGTCTTTGTGCTGTGAACAAAGCAGCCGGGCCTATTGATGCGACGGTGCCGAGACTCTGGCACCCACGGACCTGGCGCTGATCCCTTGGGCACGGTGTTCAAACAGAGCGTCTCTCACTTCCTGGTTCATCGGGGGTTAATTCCATGGCAGGGCTGCTGACTGGTCCTTATTGTCCCAATTGTTGCTGCTGTTGCAAGCACGTTAAATGGTATCATAGCTCTTTGGTGGCTTTTTCCTTTGGGTGTGAGAAAGAGAGTGAGAGAGAGTGGATTTGTGCATAAAGAAAGTCACTGGCTTTAGGAGACACTGGCTTTAGTCTCAGCCTTGAAAGTAAACACACTAAGGCGTGAACAGAGGGGGTCTGGCCAGTCCCCTCCACCCCCGCGTCCTTCGTTGTGATGGGAAGGGCTGGCCAGCAGCACACAACCAGGCCTCTCTGGCCAGGCGGCTGGGGGCCCCAAGGGGTCGAGATAATTACCATCTTATTAGGCGCAAATAAAATACTGCTGCTTGTGCCCAGAGAATTTTGGAGGGAAGTGGTGGGGGTGGGGAAGCTGCGCTTGATGGGCAAATGTGTGTCTGCTGGTTCGAGCAGAAGCCTGGGCATTTATGAGGGTGGAACCGATTGGCTTAAGAAAACTAACCTGATTGGTGCAGCCTTTCTTTTGATCAGAGGGAAGCCAATAAGTCAGCTCTGAACTGTTGTATAAATCGAGTAAGAAAGCAGTGATTATTCTGTTTCCCTTTGACCTTGAGGCTCAACTTGACCAGTGAGCAAGCAGGCTTGTTTGTGTGGATAACAGGCTGCTGTGTTGTAGGTGTGTATATGCTTAAATGGCCTGTTTGTGGGCATTTACTGGTGTGTGTGATGCATGTCTTGTGAATGTGGTCTATTCGGTTGTGTTGCATACTGTGTGCACACATAAATGGGGACATTTCAGCGTTCGTTTTAATTTTTAATTGGTGCCCCATCAGATCTACAAGAAGTAATTTTGTAATATGTTTATTTCTTGTCCATTCTAGTGTGATTTTGGATTAGCTATAATGATTTTGTCTGTCTTTCATTGTTGCTGACATGCAGGGGAGCCCCTAGAGATTTTGGGTCCCATGAAAACATATCATACTGGGCTCCCAACCCAAACCTATTGTGTTTCCAGTTTTAGGGCCCTTGGAATTGTCCAAACTCCCTGCACCCCACCCCCCACCTTTGGTGCCCCTGCTGACTTCACACAAGCGGCTTTACCAATGCAAATCGTAAATTAGCAAGCAACAGTAGGGTGTGAGATGTATTCAGGTTACGTTGATGTCTCAAACAGCTGCTTGGACCTGCAGTGAGTTGGGTTTGATTGAAATGCATTGCTTGCTACCAGGTAATGAGCCTCTTCATGTAGGTCAAATGCCGTTTCTGGGTTGTCTCCCATGTCTGCTTGTTTTCCCCCCAAGAATTGGTACTAGGGTTAGATGCTGAACTTGATCAATAAACTCTATTGGGGAATAGATCAATAAACACTAGTGGGCAATATGGCCAAAATGTCATATAGCAATATTTTAGGGTAGAATCATGATCCACGATTTAGATCTTTTTATTTTTCTTCCCCAACCAACCAAATTGGAATGTATGTGGTAATGTTATTTAACTACTTAATTTCTTAGCCAGCCATTCTATCCTTGCAAGAAATACTGCTTGTACCATTATATTAATAAATACAATTATTACGGTTTGTAAAATATTGTACATATAAAAGAAACTCAAACAAATATGAATAGTACATTGCCCGTTCAAAAAAAGTCGCCATTTGAATTTTTTCTTGGAGCGCCTTTAGCTATGATGATGGCACACATCTGTCATGGCATTGTTTCCACAGGCTTATGCAACATCTCACCCTTTATTTTCATTCAGATTTGCATTCATTTCTCACCAAGATCCTGTATTGACAAGTGAGTTGAACCTCCATAAAGCCTCCTTCAGCACATTCCAAAGACCTTCAATGAGGTTAAGGTCACAACTCTGTGGTGACCAAGTCATGCGTGAAAATGATTCCTCATGCTCCCTGAACCACTCTTTGACAGTTCAAACCCAATGAATCTTGCCATTATTGTCCTGGAATATGCCCACAGGGAGGAAAACAGGGAGGAAAAAATCCATTTATGATGGATGGAGGTGTAACCTGGCCATTCAGTAGATTCAGGTACTCAGCTGACTTTATTGCTGCATAATGTTGCTGAGCTGTAATAATGATCCAGTCATTGGCTGTTAAGTATTTGCTGATATAAATTTAAATGGAAAACTTTTTTTGAACGGGCAGTGTGTATGAAGTTGGTTGTGTTGTCACCTGTCGTACAAACTGTATTCTTACAAAGTTTCCAAATTACTGTAGATTGGTCCACGTTGGACTCACACAAATCGACAGAATCAAAATAGAACCTTTTTTGTATCCAATTCTTCTTCGTCAGCCATGCACAGTTTGACAGCATAGCCAATTGACACATGCAGACTTTTTACCAGTCCAATGGTGTGTGTATATAAAATGTTTAGGTGTATATATGTATTTGTGTATGTATCTAAGTATGTATGTGTGCATTTGTGTGCATATACACTACAGACCAGTTTTGGCCCACCCTTCAAAAAAAAAAACTTTTTCTAACTTTTATTACAAGAAAATATTAGAAATACTTATATTTAACTGTCTGCTTTTAAAGTGTAATGCGACAGTTTACTATGCATTGTAAGTGCAATTTAATGAATGTGAGTACCAAAGTATGAGTTTCAAATAGCTCAAAATAAACAAAGCACAGGGCCCTAATTGCATGTTTTAAAAGAGATGAGGGATATTATTAGCCAACCTTTAACTTTGCTATTTCAGAAATCCTTATCTGCTGGTGTGGTACCTTCTGTTTGGAAGCATGCTAATATAGCACCCATATTCAAAAAAGTGGATAGAAGTAATCTAGAAAACTAAAGGGCAATCGGTTTAACTACCATTACTGGAGAAGTAATGGAAGCTATCTAAGTGAAAATGGTAGATTGGTTTCATATAACATTTTGAGGGACAGCCAACATGGATTTAGGAGAGGTAGATCCCGCTTAATTAATTTGCTTGAGTTCATTGAGGAAGCTACCAGAGGAATTGATCACAAAAAGGCCTATGATTTGATCTACTTAGATTTCCAGAAGGCCTTTGATGTTGTCTCCCACAAATGGCACCTGCTTAAGCTCAAAGCAGTAAGGATTTTAGGAACTGTACCAGCTCGGATTGAAAACTGATTAAGTGACAGGAAGCAGCAAGTAGTTATTAGAGGCACAATGTCACAGTGGGCCTGCGTTCAATTTTAGGACCAATGTTATTCCTAATTTACATTAATGATATTGACAAAAAATACATACAGTAAACTGGTTAAATATGACACCGACGTAGTGCACTGCAGTCATCTTCTGATTTCTTTTGCTAGTCACAACTAAGGTTCGGATCGAATTTTTCCCATAAGAAATAATGGAAAACCAAATAATTAGTTCCCGGCCCACAAAATGATACCTTAGCATTTAAAAACAAAATGAACAGGATAAAACAAGAGCATTTTTATCTTAATGGCTTCCAAACGATAAAGATCTTATGCTAACATTACCCCTGTCCTGTCCCGATTGTCCGCTCCTTCCATGTGTCACGCCCCCTCGTTAACCTTGTGTGGGATCCCTGTGTGATCAGTCCGGTCATTGGGTGCGTTCGACTTGCTTACAGTGCTGGCTTAAAGCAACACATTCTGATACTGACGCAATGCATTAAGTTAGATGCGTTGCGACCTCTCACCCGGCTGCACAAACTGGAACTGCCACCGTGTCAACACACCATTGTTCTTATTGGCTGAAGAGTTTAGTTACACGCATGACATTTGTATCCCAGGCAGTTCCTATGCGTAATCTGCTATTTCTCCCGAATATCACATAAAGCAGTGAGAACTGGTTTTC